>CM076579.1:749608056-750049697 GCA_034641835.2 Pinus albicaulis
CAGATAGAGTACCGACGTTCATTGTTCCAAATACAAATTAAAGTACCCAAAATCCTTGAACAGAGAAAAACGCTAATCATGTGAGGAGTGTGATATGTCCAAAATATAAAAATACCATCAGACCATATCAATAAACCAGCAACATGGACCAGCATCGCTAGTTTTGAAGGCAGAGTGATAAACATTAATCATTTTTTTTTCACAAGAGAAAAAACGTTGTTTTGAATATATTATATGAAGTAAACAGTCCATGAAATCATTACATTTTCACATCTGAAGATTGGAACCCAAATATCCATCCAGAAAAGTGGAAGTCCCACCCCAGACAGTGATAGAAAAATACCCCATGTCACATACAGGGACTTGATATAAAACCCAGCAACGGTCCACATGGAGATTATCGACAATCTGAGAAAGCATCCAAATATGCCCGAGGCATCTATAAGAAAGTGAAATAGCAGTATGTAGAATAGTAAAGCAACAGATAGAGTACCGACGTCCATTGTTCCAAATACAAATTAAAGTACCCAAAATCCTTGAACAGAGAAAAACGCCAATCATGTGAGGAGTGTGATATGTCCAAAATATAAAAATACCATCAGACCATATCAATAAACCAGCAACATAGACCAGCATCGCTAGTTTTGAAGGCATAGTGATAAACATTAATCATTTTTTTTTTCACAAGAGAAAAAACGATGTTTTGAATATATTATATGAAGTAAAACAGTCCATGAAGTCATTACATTTTCACATCTGAAGATTGGAACCCAAATATCCATCCAGAAAAGTGGAAGTCCCACCCCAGACAATGATAGAAAAGTACCCCATGTCACATACAGGGACTTGATATAAAACCCAGTAACGGTCCACATGGAGATTATCGACAATCTGAGAAAGCATCCAAATATGCCCGAGGCATCTATAAGAAAGTGAAATAGCAGTATGTAGAATAGTAAAGCAACGGATAGAGTACGTACCGACGTCCATTGTTCCAAATACAAATTAAAGTACCCAAAATCCTTGAACAGAGAAAAACGCTAATCATGTGAGGAGTGTGATATGTCCAAATATAAAAAGACCATCAGACCATATCAATAAACCAGCAACATAGACCAGCATCGCTAGTTTTGAAGGCAGAGTGATAAACATTAATCATTTTTTTTTCACAAGAGAAAAAATGTTGTTTTGAATATATTATATGAAGTAAAACAGTCCATGAAGTCATTACATTTTCACATCCGAAGATTGGAACCCAAATATCCATCCAGAAAAGTGGAAGTCCCACCCCAGACAATGATAGAAAAATACCCCATGTCACATACAGGGACATGATATAAAACTCAGTAACGGTCCACATGGAGATTATCGACAATCTGAGAAAGCATCCAAATATGCCCAAGGCATCTATAAGAAAGTGAAATAGCAGTATGTAGAATAGTAAAGCAACAGATAAAGTACCGACGTCCATTGTTCCAAATACAAATTAAAGTACCCAAAATCCTTGAACAGATCAAGAAAAACGCTAATCATGTGAGAATTCAAAGTAAAGTTAATCTATTAACATTGCGAATAAAATTACACCGAAGTCAAAAACATTGCCTGGCCATACTCATGGCAAATTTGTCATCAAAAATCAAAAAATTAAGAAGACTGCCCTCATACGGGGAAACCAGTCTTGAACGTTTAATTTACAGAATTCAAAAATATTACAAAGGTCCAACACAGTAAAATAATCTAAAAGCAGCCCAATTAAGTGGGCCTGCTAAGCAAGAAAAACAAATTAACCAAACTACTCCTCCGGTGGTTCCTCCATGATTCGGCACCATCCTTCGGAAGGTCCAGGATCGCTAGGTGCTACCTCCACATGCATGCCATGGCTCCCCTCCTGAAGGCCCGAATGCTGGCCGACTTTTTCCGAGCTCAGACCCGCCGGACGGATGCATTCTTCCTCCGTTTGGGCCTCCTCGCGGAAGACCACAGTGACTAAAGCTGTGATTTGCGGGAGGTTGAGAGAGAAATTAAAGGAAAATTACTCAGTGCGCGTCGTGGGAGAAGGTGAACTAGCGGTGGGGAAGCCAGGAGCAGGGAAATCCATACGGTGGCCAGATCCTACAAGCCGACCCCACCCACTCCTAGTATTTGGATATCGACCTAAGTAATAATCACTGGACTGGCCGGAAGTCGACTCTGTTGAGGGGCTGGAGGGAGCGCGCCGGGGTTGACCTCTAGTGCTCCCCCTGCGGCAACGCATCCTATGACGCACGCGAGGCATGGGTACAATCTCAGGCGCAGTGGGCACAAGAGGAGATGAAGAAGCATAATTCCAATTAACAGAGGAAGACAGACAGAGATAGAACCGAGAGAAATGCAAATATGCAGCAGGGTCTAGGCAACAGTTCAGCTGGCCACTTCTCCTTATCGTCACAGTTAGCAGGCAGTGTAATCCAGCAACCGGCTTGTCTGAAAAACCATGGCTAAACGCCATTTTGTCGACCCGTCTGCAATGCAATCATAGGACGCCCGTCATAATTAATCTCTGATCATTAATAATGAGAGCCGAAGGCCGGATCAAATTGGAGCGTGCAGAATCGCTAAGAGGAGTGGAGGTCCGATCTTGAACAGTGTTAAAAATTAATTAATGCGGATTTGATGTGAAAACTTAATTAAACAGCATTAAATGTTAATGCGATTGATATGAAATCGCCATATCCATGTCCCATCACCTTAAACGACATCGAATGCACCCGCAGCCAGGAGCAGGGCAAGTTTTTATTGAGGACACGTGGCAGAAATTGATTGGAGCGGATCTTTGTTTGGGCCGCTCGCGCAGTGGAAATCCGGACCCGTAAAATATTAGGGCGAATTTGATAAGAAATTTGCGTCACAAAATTGGCTGACGTTAGCAGGCTATTTTGGAACGCAAATTTGGTTTGAATTATGGTTTATCGCCGTTTGAAGTCCGGCGGGCTCGACTTAAGAACATTTTTGTTTGATCCCATCTTATAAAATTTGTGTTGGTTTTCTTTGATAATACACATATTTATAATAAATCATGGGAATACCACACTAAACATGTGGAAAATTTATATAAATAATTATTGAGAACAATCATTTTTATGTAAAAATATCCAAGGCGAGGTTTGTGTAGAGAACCGGGGTCGTGAAAACTATTCAAATATAAAAATTCCGCTTAATAAAGAGACAAAATTGTTGTGCTTTCGGAACCTGACCCGAGGATTGGACATGAGTTAACAAACAAAAGGATAGCGGAACCAGACTTGCACCCGTGGTCAAGCCCTCTACCAAAACCACGAACGGAATCACAAAAGCGGGTTGCCCATATTGCACCGCTTTTGCAGAGTAGGCGGTATTTCCTATTCGTGAGCGATTCCATAGGGAATGCAACACGTGGCGAAGTGACCCCCAGAAAACCACCGTTTAACCCGCGCCATCGCACGTTAAAGCTCGATGTTGGAAGCCGAGCGAAATTTCCAAGAGTCGTTGATTTGGAGAAGGGCCATCGGACGGTGGTCACACGTTGAACTTGCCCGGAGGTTAACTAAGGTGTGCGGAGGATAGCTAGGTACGATACGAGTGTTTGATTGGTTATTGATATATATAGGTGGGGCCGGAGTATAATGAAAATTTTTAATTAAACGATTGGCGGATAATTAGCATAAGTCTGGAGCGTGATTGTTGTAAGGCTGGGTGGTGAAATATAGAGCCGAAAGTTCATTACATGTTATTTATTTAAAAATAAACGTGGAGTATAAATACAAAGTGTTGAAAGTTAAACATTGGTTATAAGGATTGGAGATAATATAAAGTCGGGAATATAAATTAAAGTCCAACCATTGTGGATAGTATTTATTTATCAAATTCTGCGAATTTGATAAATAAACCCGAAGAAAGAAGAAGTCAATTAAGACTCAGGCTGGAGGAAAAGAACGGGGTACACCAAGGGAAAATGCTGACACAGCGATTGTAGACACACCAGCTCTCCTTGGGGGTCCAATTTCAGTTTTGTTGCGTCACACGATGATCTCTCTTCTCTGGCATTTACTTGTATTGAAGATCATTATTCTAGGAATAAGGAGTTATTTTCTCCAAAAATAACCCTAGCCAAACATTGACAATGCATCAAGGATATCTTTCTATGCTTCATAAGTACATATGTTCTACTTCTAAATCATGTCTTGGAAGTGGTTGTTTTGCTGGAAATTATTCACCAGTTGGTTTCATACGAAAGTCTTTTTCACATTTTCAGCATCCAATACATGAAAAAGATAATGGTTTAAAACAACATAAATATTTGAAATTTTGCAAGAATTGTCTCGCACACTTTGAATATGAATTTTGAAGTCAAGTGCATGATGCTGTATAGGATCAAGTGTCATTTTGAATACCAAATGTTTCACAAGAAACTTCTCAACATGCCACCCTGCAGTAAGGATTAAATGACAATATTGCATCAACTATTTCCATAATAAAAGTGCACCTCGACCATAAGACTAAACAACTACAAATGTTGTAGATCTAACAAGACCACACAATCAAATGTATTCCACAAGGCCAATACTGTATGAAAAATGAAAAGGAGTTTGCAACCAAAAAATACCTTAGGCAACTAATTCAATTAGATACACCAAACCATCAGCAAAAAGGAAAACCAGCCTACTCAAAAGGCAAGCGTTTACCTCCTTTGACAAAATTTTGAGTTCCGAAACAAGGGCCTTTATTGCCTTGTCAATGCCCCTAGTAATTTGAATGGGGTTTGCACCTGCTGCAACAACCTAAACAAAAAGGTTTCATTTCAAATTATTTTCCACAAATTTAAGATACAACCATTGTCAGTTGTGTATTTCCTAACAAGCTCATAAATTTTGACAAAAGAACCAAAATTTTTTAATACCTGATAGCAATTTTTTCACTCAAAAACTATCTTAGACTCAATAAACCCAACCCAAAACTAAAAAACCAAACACCATAAGACCCTACAAAAATGAATAGATGATCTTAATCCAGTATTATCGACAAAAAGTTACCTTTACACCCTCACTTATTAAACCCTGTGCTGTTGAATTTTAACTTCAACTGCTGCAGCAGAAGGACGGATGCAGCAGCAACATTTTTTTTTGGAGGTTGCTTGCATGCCATCCAGAAATTTAATTCAGCATTTAAAATTCTTGCAAGTTTTTTTTGTAGACGGCCGCAGCCATATTTCTGTACAGGATTGTATGTAAACACAACAACCATCATTAACGCAATTTACCAACCAGAAATTAAACAATCAGAAATTTACCTGACAGTTTTGTAAATTCAAAAGGAGGACACGTGGAGCATTAATATTGGATCGCAAGAAATTGAAGGGAATCTGAAAACCTGAAAACTGGACCCGAATTTTTTGTAGGGCACATTGGATTGAGAATTCGAGTTAAAATTAGGCAGACGTCAGCATCCCATTTTGGAACGCGAATTTGGTTTGAAATTCAGTCTATTCAGACTTTTGAAGTTCGACGGAAAGGGTTCTTTAATGTTTTGATAGTTTAATATATACATATGTTTTAAACATATGTTATATATATATCATATGCGAAATGAAAGGTGGGCCATAGAATTTAGTTTTAATTTTATTTTTTTAAAAGAGGGTTTATTATAATATGTTTTATATGTTACGACATATAAAAATAAAAAGGACAAAAAAGCTTGGTAGTTTTTTTTATAGACAATACGTAAATTTTTTATTACACAACAGTGTGTAAAAAGTGAAAGACTGAGTGTAACTTTTTAAGTGTGTATGCACAGCAGTGCGAAAGGGAAAAACACAGCAGAGTGTTTTAGAGACAGAGTATGTTTGTTTTGAATAGACAGTGAGTTAGTTTTATGCACTGCGTTTTGTAGCAGTCATAATTTTGTAATCCCTCTCAGTGAGGAAGAAGTGTAATAGTTTTTTTTTGAGTTATTGAAGGGAATAGAAGTTTGTTTTCAAAGTATTGAAACTCTGTCTCCTGTCAAAGAAATTTTTATTTTCTCCGTGTTAGAGGAAGGGAGATTTATTCTCCATTCATTGTTCTGGAATTTTTCAATATTCCAACATGTGCAAGAACAACAGATGTTGTGGTTCCATCCCCAGCTAAATCATTTTTCTTTGCCGCAGCTTGCCTTACCAACTTGGCCCCAATATTTTCAACCGGGTCCTCTAATTCAACCAATAAAAAGGCCAAAACCATAGCATTGAGATACATTTCATTACACTGTCAATAACAATAAAATTTGACTCAGCCATAACCCTTTCTTTTTATTGTTGTGAAAAGCTTTATGCATTACTCTAATGTGGCTAGTCCATAGGCCAAGTAGACCACTGGGTAACAAATATGTTTCCTTTCACCTTTGAATTTTCAAATTATGCCTACCAAATCTAAGACATTTAAGAGGGGGAACTAATACAACGTTAAAAAGAAAACCAGAGCACACATCTACAAATTACCTCCTTAGCTACTATCACACCATCATTAACTATTTTTGGAGAACCATGCTTTCTCTCCAAGACAATATTTTGCCCTTCACCCCAAGGGTGACTCCAACAAGATCAACAAGTTTGTTCACACCGCTTGCAAGACAAATTGACAATGCTTTCAGTAAGTGTGCAATTGAATGCCAGACCATATGCCAAAACAAACCTCCATGAAAAATTAAAATAACACATTAAAATCGAATATAAGTGGACAAGGAAAGATCCACCGTAGTGAAGTTTCACGTGCAGGTGACCTTCCTTTAAACATAATTTTTTCTCTGACCTGCAATTTTTTTGTCACTGAGCCATTCTTGTTGAAGTACAACTCCTTTTCCATAGCTCTTGTATTAACTACCTTCTCTCTGTTGCGTAATCTCAGAGTCCCTCTTCTGCTTGAGCGATTAAAGGAAATGGGTGAAAAAACTGAAAGAGAAGACAATTGTCTGCCATAATTATCAAACATTGCACCCAACTTCTTCCCTTTTCCATTGTTACCCAATGAGGTAGATGTGGCAATTGTTGTCATACTGCCCAAAGCAGAGGCCATCTTCTCTTATGCTGAATATAGAATTACAAGATCTTCATATTAGTATGAACCTTAAAAACATGACTCCCATTGCTAAAAACCACTTTTAAGTTGTAACAGGCAAACTAAACAACTATCGCAACTTTTGGAAACTTCTGGAGAATTAAGAGAGAAAAAACCAAAGAGAAATACAACCACAATCCTCATTTTAATGAGACCAGACTATATATTTGCATTAAGATAATAGAAAGAAATCATGACTATATTAAGGCCAACACAAAACAATCTTTAACCAGTGTCTCTCGCGGCCTTCAGGTTGCCATGCTAGAGGTTGCATATTTTTAATTTAAATTCTTGACCTCTCGTGCCCATCTAAGAATGCATCCAATGGGATATCTACATCAAATGCTCCTTTATATCCCCAAAAACAAATTCCCTACTACAAGAGCACCAGTATTGATGGATCACCCCACACCATCCCACCCACTAGAAACGGTGAAAAAGGAAACCCGAGAAACCTTCTGAAATATCTCAAGATGACTATATGGGTAGTTCTTATGAATCAACCAACCATTCAAAACATGCTCATCAATCCAAACCATGAGTATTATGTGACAATATTCAAGCAGACACTGAATCGGATTTCTGAAGCTATGTTAGAGAAACCCTAAACTCTCACTGAAAATAGGTGAAATGTGGCACCACTCAGAGATTGACATATGCCAATTGGTACAAGTGGTAGACAATTGGCATGCTCAAACAACGAGGTGATGCAGGAATGACATGAGGGAGAAAATATCAGAAAAGCCCCAAATCTGGAGAACTAAAGCTCATCACCAACCCGAGATTGACAACTTTACATGATGTAACCTATGAAATCGTAAATGGAGAAATCATAGTAACAATAAAGTAACCTATGTAACAATAAAGTCGAATTCATCCTAGGAGTGGTAATGGGAGAAATCATAGTGAACAACAGGAAACATGCAGAGTTTCTTACAATCAAATAGATGAAAAAACACATACAAAAACCTAGATAATAATCATGAACAAGCTTAATATTGAATTATGAACTGTAAAGGAACTTACAAAATGTGACATTACGAACTTGGTCAAGCGCACAAGCAAAAATATCTTGGACATGACCCTGGTTGACAAGTTGTATTGCTCATGATGCAAGAGGATTTGTACCTGCACTGCCAAGTTAATCAAAATCTATCATTATCTATACAATAAATACAAGTAATTGATGTAGTATTTTTTACTCTAATATGCATTCTTATGATAATGTTAGAACATATGTTGAAAATGTCAAAACATACCTGAATAAGCTCCTCTTCATTTCAAGAACAATTTATTGGAGTCGCATGAACTTGGAACAAGCCTCCCACGATCTGAAAAAGTAGCAACTAAGTCAACAGTGACTTTTTTGTTGCTACGCTGGATCAAGGGAGGTTTGCTCCAAGATTAAATCGCTCCAATAAATTATTCTCTACTAAACAGGGCCAACCACGTGAAGGTGGAAGCTCTTATGGCCCCTCCCCCCTCCCCCCCTCACATCACTCTCAATTCCCCAATACCCAATCTATATTTCATTTTTTACTTTCATGAGCATAAAAAAAAATATTCAATAACTAATAATAAAAAAATTCAACAAAAAGTACGCAAGGAAACATTGCAATTAATGCTTGACATAAAAATAGTATGATAAATGAGTTTTTTATATAACGCAAAAAACGTTCCAAGTATGGTCATTGGTAACGTTTGTCTAATAATACAATATTTTACATTATCAAATTTTCTTTTTCTTCTTCCTATTTTTAAAGCTCCTAATTACATCATCAATATCATCATGCTCTGCTCCTGTTTCGTGCCTTTCGACCCGCACTGCTGACCTAGTTGCATATTCACGATGTCTGGGCTCATCCAGTGACGGGGCATCGCCTACAAAAACAGATAATATTAAATTTTAATTGTCAGTTTTTAAATATCATTGAACTAGTTCGGTAATATTAATAATAAAAAATTGCAATGAGATTATTTACCTGGTGCACCAGTTGTCGCCGCTGACCTAGTTGCATTGTCACGATGTCTGGTCTCATCCAGTGACGGGGCATCGCCTACAAAAACAGATAATATTAAATTTTAATTATCAGTTTTTAAATATCATCGAACTAGTTCGGTAATATTAATAAAAAAAATTGCAATGAGATTATTTACCTGGTGCACCAGTTGTCGTCGTTGGGACTGTTGCCCTGTCTTCCTCTCTGGTGGTAAGATCCTCAAGGGAAACATTCTCTGTCATTTAAACAAAAACGTTATAAGGACAACCATCAAGGTATAATTAGAAAAAATTATAAGTGGAAATTAATTACCGTCACGGCCCTCACTGATAGCAGCATTGTCGGCCTGGTCCCCACTACAATGATCAGGTTGCAAGAGAGGATCATCTACATCTGGCTCTAAAACTGGGTTATTTGCCTCGTCGGTAGTGCTGCTCCCCTAATTTAAACAAAGTTGTTAGACATTAAATTTATGGACGAAAACAAAAATATTGAAAGGTTAATGTTTTACCTTATCAGGCATTCTAGATCTTGGGACCTGCCCCAAGCTTCT
The DNA here is from genome assembly GCA_034641835.2 of Pinus albicaulis. Classification (NCBI taxonomy): domain Eukaryota; kingdom Viridiplantae; phylum Streptophyta; class Pinopsida; order Pinales; family Pinaceae; genus Pinus; species Pinus albicaulis. The sequence continues at coordinate 749,617,716 of CM076579.1, forward strand.
GCGACGTTCAACTACAACTTTATAGCCAAAACGGAAAGCGATATTTTTATCTTCCTCTGTAGTTTCTGTTCCGAAGTCATCATCCTACATTACATATGATTGTGTATTTTTAATCATATCTGATAGGATTACAAAAACGTTGGAAGGCGATACAATTAATTATAAGATGTTTAGCTACTTAATTACAATTCTTGCAGCTAATTTCAAGTAGCCACCCGGGCCGAGCTTGTGATGGCCCTTTTTCTCAATCCTAGCTTTGGTTGCCTTTGAGGTGTCAGGCAACCTAGCATCAAAAGATTGAAGTCAGATATGACGTAGCACACTTTTATTTTAGACATAAATAAAATTAAAGCTATTGAATTAAAGTTGTAATTTACCTTGCGGGTCCAGTTGGCATTTTTCCTTCTTTCTTTGCCCTTTTCTCTTTTCCGTCATGGATGAGTGCTCTCCACTCACTCTCTAAAACTGCGAGAGGACGCTCATATCTAGGGTTAAATTGAAATTGCGTCCTATAGGTGTCCCTGGTATATTTCAAATATTTGCCGGCTACCTGAGCCACCACTTTTCTGTCAAATGTGCCGACCCCAAAAAGGGCTTCTAGATAATCTAGAAGTTCTTTTTTCAGGTTGGAATTCTGGGAATTCCACCCGGTACGTATGGTTGGGCCAAAAATTACCAACGCATGGCTCTCCAGAATCCTGTAGAACTCATTGTTTCCTACACAGAATAAAACCAAAAAAGAAGAAGATATTATCATTAATTTAAAAATAAAAATCATGATAAATATGTTTTAGATAAAGTACATGAAATAGTTAAAATATTAAAATTTACCTGGAGTTGTACATGCTTTATAGGGACACCTTCATCGTTCACCAACAACGTGCCATTAATGGTCCCTGTGGAGCTGACACGTGTAGCTCCAGGAAACACAATAATGTAGTTGGCCATATCAGCCTCATCATTGCCAACACGTTCAGCGGTTGGTTGGGTGTCCGCTTGGGCAGGGTGTGTTTCTTGCCTGGCACCTAAAGGAGTAGAAGGTGTACAAGAGGGTTGTTGGGCAATCTCTTGCCCTTGTGTCCCACTACCACCAACACCGGATTCAGCAAGTGCCAAAAAATGCTACATACAAAAGAAATTTTTGTTAGTTTAGTCAATGCAAAAATTAAAAATCAAACTATCACAATTCATCTCATGCAGAACAAAAAAAATATCCTTTTGACTTTTTATTATTACCTGATATCTTTCTAGCTGGCTCATAAGTTGTTTTATCTTCTCTTCTGTTTCAGGTGTTTGAGGCGTGTCTATCAAAGTATTAAATTCCGACCTTGCATTTCGTGCCTTTTTTCGCAACAAGAACACTAGAGATAGGGATGAAGAAAGCTCTTCCTCAAAGAGGGAATCATCAGGCGTACCATGGCTAGGTGTCTGCATATTTGAACAAGATTAATATTATTTCAATTATGTAATAACTAAAATACCTAAAGATAGAGCAATGCTGGCACTTTACATGTTCTTCCGCTGGCCTCTTTCCGCGATCATCCTGTCTCGGGGTTGTTCCTGCACTGCTCTAATCAGTCTGCCACATTGCAATAAAATTATAAATGTAAAAACTTGAAAACAATACCTAACTTGAAAACACAAAATGAAAACTGAAATAATTTCTAATAAGACACCGGAAGACAGAGTTAGAGTTTCAAATATGCCTTGCATTGAATTCAGTCCTGGAAACATGTCATTGCACATTAAGGCACCCAAACATTCAATCCACAAATGATATATTTAAGTAGGCTTCTCCTATTCCGGGAAAACACCATACCTATAATGCATTCACTTGCATGTATAAAGGGAAAGGAAAACATGTTTTCATACAACGGTGACAAAGGCATCTTGGGGAAAGGTATCCTCACTTTTTATTTATGTTTTTCACCCACACCACTCTCGTGTTTTCACTAATCCCGTTTTGTCATTTTTGGATTCAAATTAAGTTAAGGCCTTAAGTATTTTTTGACCTTTCGGTGTAGTTTTTATAAGTGGCATGTATGGATTTTCCATTAATTCTGCACTTTTTCTCTTCATGCGCATGTTTCCCTCGAAATCAAATGCATGATTTAGTCCCATACATTTAACAAGTTGTTGGATCAACTCCATAGGAAATATCATGTTTCCTATTCAATCAAAATTTATCTCAGTTAGGGTAGGTAGGAAGGTTTTCCCCTTGTATTAATAGGGCACTTCTAGCTTGCATTTTTATTATATCTTTCAAATTTAGTGTCGTTTCAATTAGGGCATGATTTTTTGCAACTTTCAAGGTGAGAATGAACAAAGACAATTTTTTGTGATGGATGACTGTATATGACTCCATGGCCAGAGGAAAAGGCACTAATCTACTTCTTCAAATATCTATAGTTCTCATTCACCTCATACGGAGATGGTCCCCGATTTTGAGCCAAATGTTGCAGAAAAAAGTTCCCCCCCCCCATAATTTGATATTCAATGGAAATTTCTTAAATTGATGATGGGGCATGATTATGGAACATTGGCACATACATATGTAATGGAATTCCAAGATCATGATATATGTTTGCATATGTTTATGGAAATGTTCCACCAAGTCCCCTGGAGGTGGGAGCGAGGGGGCGAGGGAGCACGGGAGCGGCCTATGCAAAAGCTCCCTACCAATTTTCAGGAAACGTGGGGGGACGTCGGGGTCATAAAAATTATAAAATTTAATATTTATAATGTAACTATATTTTTGCAAGGAATGTATATATAGTCATCATACACTTGCATCATGAAAGATAAATCATAAATGATAAAATTACAAATCGATGAATGAAGAATCATATAATTGAAACAAATTTAAAAGTTAAAAGTTAAAACATACATCATACAATCATGCATGTAAGTTTGTAAGTTTGTAACTATATAATCATTAATGTAACTACTAACAATGTACAATGAAAATAAAGTTTAAGATATCATATGACATATTATATCAAGATTCAAAATAGAGTTTAAACCGAAGTTTACAACTCAATTCTGAAACATAAAACTTAAACGCAAATAAGTTATGTCTGAAACATAAAACATAAAACATAACATATGAATATCAAATGATATCATCATAATGATAAATGAGCATAAATGCTCAAGTTAATGCCCCACTAGTCTTTGCATCCAACTTCTGCACGAATATATCAGGATCAACCATGTCACCATCTGAATCAGATTCACTTGGATTCTCAAATAATCTAAGTGTCACATCAACTTTTAACACGAAACCATAAACTAAAAGGGGCGGTGAGGGGACGTGAGGGGGCGTGAAGGGGGGTGTGAGGGGGCGTGAGGGGGCGTGAAAGGGGGTGTGCGGGGGCGTGAGGGGGCGTGAGGGAAACATCCCCTAGAAGTCCCCAAGACCTCGAAGCGCGAGGGGGCAAGGAATCTAGACCCCTAGGTGGGGGGGCGAGACCCCGTGTAACACTGGTTTATGGAGGTGGTGGAGCAAAAAAGAGCTCAAATAGAGCTGAAATTTTTCACATAAAAAGGACTGTGGGCTTGACTAATGGTTCCATTTAAAAATGATATCTAGACAGAGAATAAGTGTAGCATGCAAACATGCATTGAAAATCCATCTGAGTTTGCATTGTATTACTTATGATGGATTCAAATTTGGGTTTCAAAATGCCAGGTTATGGCATGATTTTTGTCGAGAAACCCTTAGTTGGATTCTCATGTTGGTTTAATTTATATTTTAAGTTTTTTTTGCAATATTTGGGTGATAGTAACTCATGAACTAGGTTACCAATGTGTAACAATCATATTTCAAGAATAAAGTTGTGATTTTTTTATATTATTATTATTATCTATTAGCTACAAGTATTGACACCTAATGCCTATAATTTTGACATCTTGATAGCATGGATAATTTCGAAAATGTTTCTAGTAATGTTAACATAATAACTATCATTACGTGTCTTCACTTTTGTCACCATAATAGACCTGTGATATGGACTCATCACACAACTTCATATGCTATGTCCCAACAAGTTCAAACTGGTTGAACCTACCTCATAGTGTGGTTATTAAGGACAAGTTGCTTGATATATAACTCGATAGCATAGACCACGTTGCAGTTCTAAAAAGAATCCTCAAGTGTCAAAAAACTTCACAATATGTTCTACTATAAAGCCTTTTGGGATACCTGAAATAATATATGTATCATTGATGACTTTTAAAGTATGACAAGATCCAGAGGGAAAGGAAATCAATGGAAGAGTGATCCACCTATGAGAACCTAGAATTTAGCATCAGATGAGTTAGAGTCTAGGAAATTGAAACCCTATAATTTTAATTAGTGATGAAGGACATCACATAGGTAATTATATTTTCATGTAGAATAATCCGTTAATTCAAATTTAAACTACATAATATGAAAGGCATACCATAAATTTTTCCACGTAAGTCCAAACAACCTATAAAAAGGGAAAACCTTCTTTTTCCATGGGAAATAATTTACCTTTCCTTTTCAAGATAATCTAAATCACAAAAAATATGAACTATACTGCACACATTCTTGGATAATGTGAAAGTGGAAAAGGAATACCCTACACAAGTTATGCACACATGTACATTTGAACACTAATAGATTTTTGTAGTTGAAATGCAATGCTTGTTTTCATTTAAATGTAGGGTTTTTAAAGCAGGGAGAAATAATGGCTGCCAAATTAATAAGCGTTTCTTTGGGAAAAATTTAAATCTTGTATTGGGTGATGAAGATAATAGAGGGTATTGAATCTCGATTCTTGACATCTAGGGCAAATGCTGTTCTGCAAGAGCTGAGCTCGAATGATGTCCCGGGAAGAGCCGAGGGCGAATTGAGGGCGAATGCCGTTCCGCAAGAGCTCAGGGCGAATGCGAGGGCGAATGTTGTTCTGCAGAGCTCGTGCACGTCGAGGGCGAATGCCGTTATGCAAGATCTGCAAGAGGGCGAATGCGCACGTGATATCAGACGTTAATGTAGCACACATGTACATTTGAACACCAATAGATTTTTGTAGTTGAAATGCAATGCTTGTTTTCATTTAAATGTAGGGTTTTTAAAGCAGGGAGAAATAATGGCTGCCAAATTAATAAGCGTTTCTTTGGGAAAATTTAAATCTTGTATTGGGTGATGAAGATAATAGAGGGTATTGAATCTTGATTCTTGACATCTACAGAGAACCCTACAGCCTAACACAATCCAATGGAATTGACCAAAAAAACCCAAATAGAGTCAACCCTACTATAGGAGGAAGGGCCTGCAATAAGAACTTACCATTTTGCAAGCGCTGAGGGTGAATGCTATTCTGTAAGAGCTGAGGGCGAACGCTGAGGGCGAATGCTGAGGGCAAATGCTGTTCTGCAAGAGCTGAGAGCGAATGCTGAGGGAAAATGCTGTTCTGCAAGAGTTGAGGGCGAATGCTGTTCTGCAAGAGCGGAGGGCGAATACGCGCGTCATATCAGACGTTAATGTAGCTATTGCGACGCATACGAAACAATAAAATAATTTTTATGTATCGCGCATATAATTTTCAAATTTTTATGTAGCGCGCATATAAGTTTCATATTTTTATGTGGCGCACATATAAGTGTCGTTATACCGACGGCGGAAAAGCGTCGCTATTGCGACGGGAACCTAAACGTCGCAATGGCGACACCTAGACATTGTGTCGCACTTGCGACGATTGGAGTCGTCTCAATAGCGACGCTTTGGGCCATAGTGTCGCAATTTCGACGTCTTCCTCCAAATGTCGCAATTGTGACACTTTTCTAAGTGTCGGTATTGCGACACTTTTCTATAAACGTCGGTATAGTGACGGTTTCGGGTGGGATGGAAAAAATTTGGGGAAATTTCCGACATTTGGTCAAAAGCGTCGGAACCAAGTGTCGGAATTTCCGCCAAATGTAGTAGTGTTAAATGTTTGATAGAGTTGAAACTCTCGATCTCCATATAATAATGTATTAACATTATAGTAATGTAATTAACGTATAGTAATGTTAACATGTATTCTTTCATATCCTATATGTTTTGTATGGATAAAGTTTTATGTCAACATAGGTTCTAAGTAGTGTCCCTTGGAAAAAGGTTTATGTATAAACATGCACCATATAAATAATGATGATATCATCTACTTTACATTTCATAATTATTTTTACTATATTGAGGTATTTTAATTCTTTTTACTATATTGAGGTATTTTAAGTTTACATCATCATATTCGTGATGATATCATCTACTTTACATTCCATAATTATTTTTTACTATATTGAGGTATTTTAATTATTTTTACTATATTTAGGTATTTTAAGTTTACATCATCATATTTGTGATGATATCATCTACTTTACATTTCATAATTCTTTTTACTATATTGAGGTATTTTAATTCTTTTTACTATATTTAGGTATTTTATCTTTCTAATTCACACCACACTTTGTATATTAACATATTTTTATTTAGAAATATATATATAGATATCCTTATCCATTTCTTAACAATAATTTGCATCTATTAATGACTATCGAAACTATCTTTCTTTATTTCTTAATGACTATCTTTCTAATTCACACCACACTTCGTATTCACACCACACTTAGTATATTTATACTTAGTATATTTACATTGTTACCATATAACAAAATATATAAACCATTTTTTTTCACATATTCACACCACACTTAGTATATTTACGCCGGAGACGTTTCCTTTGTTGGAGTGGGCTGAGCAGACACTGTTCATCCCACCCAATCAAATCATTTTCTTATCGCCCTTCAGTCAAATAAAAATTTGACAATTGTCACCTCTAGATTTGTAAATAGAATGGCAAACGGCGGTGGCTAGAAACCGACAGGCGGGAAGCGGGATCTTGCCGGGGATCGGCGTATATTTCGTCAACACTCACGCGAAACAAATCACTGTGTTTCCGCACCGGGTGTGGACGGTAAATGGGGGAGGTGGCTGGGCTTGCCAGTGAGCACCAAGGTATCGAGTGTATGGGAGTGGAGGGGCATGCAGTGGAGGGAGGAAGGTAGCGAGAGGATCCTCACAATGGCGAGAAATGATGCAGAAAACTGCCAACACGTCCAACACTATCTCCATTTTCTTCCTTCTCAACAATATGATGATCTCTTTCTGTTGGTTTTCCGTCAACCGCACTACCGGCCTTTTCTTTCTTTTCATGTAGAGGATGTCTGCACTTCGGAGGTATTCCTGACTTCTGTCCCTCATCTTCTTGTAGCTTCCTTTTGATGTCTGACTTCGATTTCAATTGTATAGATTCATTTCGGTGCGCAGAGGCTGTCTCTTCAAATACTGCCTACGCATGAGTTGATATTGGTGGCTCTCCAACCAACTCTTCGGCTTGCTTAGGCGCTTTTGCATTTTTTTTTCTTGCAGCAATTCGTTTGATTTTTCCGCAGTTACAGTGGGATTTTCTTTATCTTCACCTTGTCGAATCACCTCTGGATGTTTTGTGCTATGATCCTCCTCTGCAGCTGTGGCGCCCTCCTTCCTCGAATCTTGTTGCCCTGTGGGACTCAATCTGTCGAACAAGTTAGAAACCCACAGGGCAATAACAAATCAAAACTACTTACTACCTAGACCCCCACGTAATTCCATAATCCTCAGATTTTTAACATTTTCAGAGAAAATCTAAGTGACAAAGGAGTCAATGTAATCTTGGCACAAATTTATAATTTCATGAAGAAATGGGCAATAGTCGACTTATTGATCTGTTCCCATTCAGCAAAAGAATGCTTTCATTAGTTTTCCCCAACAGTTGAATAATTGATGAAATTATTATTTAAGCCCTTAAGGTCATCCATTAACGAATTCACAAAAAATGATGAAAATTGCTTTGAAGAAAGAGAGAAAATGTTCTAGCACGTCTCTGGTGATTCCTTATACAACAATATAGCTTTCGGTTCCAAATTCGATGCAATCTGTCCAAAAAAAAAGTTTTAAGATTTTGATAAACTTACACGAAATTTTATGGTAAAGTACAATTTTATTATATTTTCTTTAAATTTTATATAAAATTTAAAATACCCATAAAACATACATTTCTAATTTACTAAATATTGAATAAACTATGCTTTATTTACACACCCTTTAATGTAAAGTCACTAGTTCACAATCTCCTATCTAGATTCAATGTTGAAATTGTACTCTGACAAGTCTGAAAAAAAAAAGAAAAAAGAAAAAAGAAAAAAGAAACATTTCCAAAGTAATTATATCAAACATAGACACGACAGTTTTATATAAAAACACCGCTTTATTTCTGATATTTTATTTCCTGGCGTCTACACCAACAGTTTTTCTACTGTTTTGGAAAAGTAGGGTTTTTAGGAGCTCATACAGTAGAGTAAAGATCAGTTTCATGGGAGGTGCATGTGCCGCAGAAGACAACTTTATAGTTAGTGCCTCCCGGGCAAGTGAAGGTGATGGTTGTGTCGTCTTTTGCATAACTGTATGCCTATGGGCATTCCCTCTTGAAGAAACGGGAGTAATCAGAGGGAGGGAAATTGTCCAAAAACGATCTAGTACAACAATACTATGGCGTATTGAAAGCAACGCAGGCGCTCTTGCATCCGTCGGACACCTTCAATTCTGCAGGGAACTTGGAATTTATGTCGCTGCTGCAGATGCCTTTTGTGCACTGATCGTTCGAGGGTATGATCGACATTGGCAAGTTGAATCCATCGACGAGCGACACGTCATAGAAGTCCAGGTTCTGGAATTGATTGACAACGAATTCCGCCAGAGTGGCGGGGACACTTCCCGATCCTTGACAATTTAGCAGACCCCCGCAGTCCCCAGTTTTGCAACTTCCTCTGCCACTGTCGTCGAAGGAACAACCCGTGCATCCCCAAAACCTTCCCGTTGTTCCCGTAGGGAATTGAACTGTCCACGACTGCACACTGGATTTATGATAACGAAATGTCGTGAGAATATATGCAGAGGAGCAAAACTTATGACGCAGTTGTGAAAGAATTAGCAAGCTATTGAATTGCGTTGAAGAGCGGAACCTTGCGACAAGGAGAACCGGAACCACGACGGATGAACAGTGATGGCGGTTTGAAGAACCAATACCAATGGGTTCACGTTTGTTAGGAAGTGGTAAGTTGTTTTTGTAAAACCAACGCGATATCACTATCTGATTGACGTGTGGAGTAGAGAGATTTTGCGATACCCCTTACATGCGCAACAATTGGGAATTAACGCTCGTGCCTTTAAGTCACGCGATCTGCGTTTGTGATCGTTGGATTGCCCCAATCAACGCGATACCTCCTCGACCGTTGGATGCGAATGGGAGGTTAGCCCAAGGTAAGTTATATTATATAGTAAGCCGAGAACATGTTAATTAAATGAGGAGGTTCATATGCAAGGTCGAGCCTTAACCGTAATATGGGGCCCAGATGTGTGATATATTGATAGGTTGAAGTTATTGAAATATGCACGCATTTATGGTTGGAGCGACAGGCAATATTGAATGGTCTGAGCTACAATAGCGTGAATGCTAGGGAAGCACATAGTTGGAGACAGATTCTTGTCCTCGGAATATGATAATTGGACCTGAACTGTATAAGTTAACTAAGGTTGAATCCTCTATAGCTTATAGAACGCAGCGGAACGTAGTGGGCCCAATGCTGTTGGGGTTTTGTTATGATGCTCCAAGATTCGAGCAAGGCTGTAATATATCTAGATATATTATAGTGTGCATATGAGACTTGTGTATACGATTTGGTGTGATGGTGTTGTAGCTAATGGGCGAAAGTTGAATAGGGTAAGGCTTGGCTGAATTTAAAGGAAAGGCCAACTTTATACATCATGTGGGACTATTGAAATGTGTGGTTTTTACATACACAAGAGAAACTTGAACTTAATATGTCAAATCTTAGACTTGTTACAATGTCAACGAGGGATGTAATGCATGTTTAACGTTATCATTAATATGAACCACATCAACGATTGTGCTTATAAGATTCGAGTATAGAGGAAGTGGGACCAACGAATGTAAGGTCCAATGAGTTCTTCATATAGTGTACAACGTTTATTTAAAGTTTATTTAATATGTTTTAAAGAATAAAATAAATGTTTCCTATTTATATATTTTATAGAATAATAATTATTCATTTGTTTTTATTATTATCGACTAAATTAAACGTTAAAAACAATTAAATAATATTTAAAGTTTGAATTTATATATTTATTTTATTTTTAATAATTAAATGCTATGATAATAAATAAATAAGTTAAAAATAATAAAAAGTTAAATAAATAAAAAAAAAATATGAATAAATAAATAAAATTGAATAAACAAAAATTTTAATGAAAAAAATAAATAAATAGAAAAAAATAAATTAATAAATAAATAAACTTTTACTTTTCATAAAATTACTTGCAATTGCTAGTTATATTGTTACCATATAACACAATACATAAATCACATATTCACATTATATTGTTATATCATATAACACATTATATTGTTACCATATAACACAATACATAAACCATACATAAATCACATATTCACATTATATTGTTATATCATATAACACATTATATTGTTACCATATAACACAATACATAAACCATTTTGTGCTAATACTTTGACAAATCACATATTCACATTATATTGTTATATCATATAACACATTATATTGTTACCATATAACACAATACATAAACCATACATAAATCACATTATATTGTTATATCATATAACACATTATATTGTTACCATATAACACAATACATAAACCATTTTGTGCTAATACTTTGACTTAAACATATTTCTTTATTTCCACATATTAATAGTCTGTGCCAATACTTTGATTTAAAGTGTGCCAATACTTTAACTTAAATCAAGTATTCACACCATATAACACAATACATAAATCACATATTCATACCACACTAATACATAAATCACATATTCATACCACACTTTGTATATTTATATCGTGATCCAGCCAATTACTTTGACTTAAATCAAGTATTCACACCATATAACACAATACATAAATCACATATTCATACCATGCTTCGTATTTAAAGTTCATATAACACAATACATCAACCACTTTTTTCCACATATTAATAATCTATACCATATTTACATAGCCTATGTTGTAAACATAGGTCGGGTTTCATATTCATAATACTCCATGTAGCTCATTATGACATTTGATAGTTTGTTTCATATAAAAACTTATCTCCAATGCAACTTTATGAATGTGGTATCATTTGAATGCTATTATATGAAATATGTCATAGTTGCTCTGGAACCGTCCACGATTACATTGACGGTTCCACGTTGGGGTATGTTTGACTTAACAAATAGATGCTTGAGATTAATTTATATGAGCACTGTGTAATCCTTTAGGTTTTTTCATGGTTGTGTGGACTATGGTTCAATCACTTTCGTTTTCCATTTCTGTTTGTTTTGTCTCCTAGTTTCTCTTCTCTACAACTAAAGGTTAGGATTATGGTTTTTCTTCAATATTAACAATTTTTTTAATGAAGTCATCAACGAACTACTCACCTTTTTGATTGAACTTCTTCCTCCAACTTAGCCACAACTCACAGTGAGGTAATTGTAATTCTTGTGGCTCTTTCTTGGCAGTTTTTTACTTATTTTCTTCATGTTTGTGAAATTTTATGATTTTGTTTTGATTTTTCTTTGTATTCGCAGGTAAATAGGGGTCATCTTTGTGGAATCTTTCTTTGTAAACTATTCATAAATTCTTGCAAATAGAAAAAAATCGGCTCAATCTGGGAAAATTTTCCTCTCGTGGCAACGCACAATGCTCTATAAGTTTCGGTCGCCGACGTTTCGAGGTGAGAAAAAAAATTCCTTTTATTTGTCATTTCATTTATACTATTAAGATAGTTATTTCAATTTTTAAAGCAATAGTGGGATGAAGTGATTTTCAACGTTTTTATTATTATTCTGTGGTGTGTTATTACAATTTTAGTCAATAGTTTTAACGTGTTTGATAGTTTCAGTGTCAATGTCAATTTATCAAAAATAATATAAAGGCGTTGAAAGATAAAATATCATTGCTATTGTGAATTTGTAAAAAAAATAAAAAAAATCGATAACTAGAGTATCAACGTCAATGTTAGGATATTTTGACATATACGAAATAGCTTAGTATAACTTGGTCTAGCGTAAAGTTAGGTAAAGTGTGTTTATTTAATATGTACTTTTGTAACTTATAATCCGACGGTCACGATATGTAGTGATCTGACGGTTCATTCTCTCCTCAGTATTATTGACACTTGATTTGTGGCTTATCACCCGATTGGTTTATGATATATATTTAAAGAGCATAGAGGGTCATTTTTCCGGTGACCGTTTATGAGAGAAGATTATGTAAATTTTATTTCTTTACATTAATAAATTGCCTGAAGTGGTCGCTTTGGCTCAGGTCGTAGATTGTTTTCCTCTTTCAGGGTTTTAACCACGTCAAATATTGGTGTACTGATCTATGATATGTTTGTGAACGGTGACCTTTGGTGTTTTGATCTAAGTAACTTACCCTATAAATTCCTACATGGTATCAAAGTTGTTTGAGAGCCACGTCCGTTATTGATCCAAATATGAAGTCGGTTTTGACTGTATGCGATTTTCATTTTAAGATCTATTGTTTTTGACAACTTTCAAGGTGGCAGAACTACTATGTTGTGTTTGAAGCCTTTGTTCTAGTGAGGAACCTCTTTTGTATTATGCGAAAAGGTTTCTGGTTGCTCTAGCTATGTCATTTTAGTTCTAGAGGTATAAAGTATTTTTTGCAGTTATATTTATTTATCCTTTGTTTATTTTGGTTTATAGACATTTTTTTTATTTTTACCAGATCTATACTCTCTTATCTGTGTATGCTCTTTGCTCTGTGAGGTCTGGCAAACCATAAATAGAAAGACGTGATTTTTTTCCTACGTATGCTATTTCCCCGCGACAGAAAAATATTTAGTTTCTAAGCAAACTAACCAGAAATCTAACATAAAACAACAAAACTTGCATAGGTTTTTGTTTTATTTTTGTTTTTTGTTGGTTGTTTTTTGCACGAAAATAAATAAATAAATAAATTATTCCTTTTTAAAAATTATTAAATATTTTAACTAGCTCACTTGGTCTAAAGTTACTTTATGAGAAATGAGGTCTTGGGTTCAAGTCTTTTTGTCGAGTTACTTTTTCTATAAAAAAATCTTAACAATTTAAAAAATAACTTTCACTTATTTATAAAAGTGGGTCACATAAAATAGTTTTAAAAAAAATGTGAGTTTATTATATTAAGTTTGGAAAGTGGGGGGGACTTTTTTTTCTTAAAGTGCAACTTCATCATCAACTTTCAACCTATCATGTGACTACTTGATATCTACCACAACTTTTCTTAAAAAATGCATAACTTCTTCATCCAAAAGTCATTTTCAGAGCTGTTTTTTTTAACTGGCCTAATTTTTCGAGATATTTCCATTGAAGTAGTTAGTTTCAACCTTTACAGCTTCGACTTTTAAAAATGGAAAGTACATGCCTGGTTATTCTTAACAGCGCCAATTATTTCCAATGGTTATCCTACATGATAGACTTACTTATAAGTAAAGGGATTTACAGAATAACTTCAGGACTAGAACCTAAACATATCAATAAAGATAAAAAAGCTAAATAGGAAAATAAACAAGATTAAACACAAGGGTTCATAGGAATGTCCATTTCTCAATATCTTAGATTTCATATTCAACAAATTGACTCCCCTGATGAAGCTATGAAAAAACTAAATATTATTTTTGGTATTCAAAATGAAATCACAGCCCACCAACTTGAAAATGAGTTTCTTACTTTGGACCCAAATAATTTCTCTTCTATTGAAGATTTTTTGTTCAAATTTAATACCCTTAGACTTATCTTAGAAGGTTGTAAGGTAAAAAAGGAAGATGGTAGTCTTATATATATTCCATTCTTGCTGAGTTAGGCCCTGCATACTCTGTATTTGTTTCCACCTTCCATCCCACTAGAGAATCCCTCATTTATGAAGGAACACCCTACAAGTCCCCCTCATTTGATGCCTTTTGCAATTCTTTGATAATAGAATAATAAAAATTCTTACTCCTTGGTCTTATTAATACTGAAAACTCTTCTAAGAAATCCTTAGCATTCCAACAGCAACCAAATCTGAATAATCCTAAGAAGAAACATCCTTAAAAATGGTCCTAAACTAAACAAGGGTCTTAAGCACTCTCAGTCACAAACTAAAAAAGAAACTCAACAAACTAATAAGGCAAAATAAAACTGAATGGAAGAAGACAAGTAGACATTGCAACTTTTGTAATCTTGATGGCCATGTAGAGTCAAATTTTTTTAAGAATATGGAAGTCTTTGAAGCAACAATGAAGAAGAACAACCCCCATTTGGAGAACTTTTCAACTTCATCTTCAGGAATGTCACTTTCTTCATGTGGTTGTAAAGAATCAAGATCTATTTATGCATTGAATGTATCTTCTTCTTCTCATTCTCATGATTGGCTCATTGGTTCTGGAGCCTCTTACCACATGGCCAAAAATAAAGACATGTTTTATTATTTAAATGATTATAGCACCAAAATTATTTATGTTGGTTATGATATATCTCTTAGTGTTGTAGGGTCTAGAACCATTCATCTAGATAATGGTCAGTTTAATGATGTATTATGTGTTCCTAACTTGTCCTACAACCTTCTATCTGTTTATCAGATAACCAATTCAGGTGAAGGGAAAACCATAGAATTCTCACCTCATGATGTTGTAATTAAGGACCTAAGAGATCCTAGACATATTTTAGCTACTAACATTGATGATGATTCCACACGGTTGTATAAGTATGACAACTTTGGGTCATCAAGTCTTCCCTCCATTTTTGTTGCTCATAATGATCAAGTGAGAAAACTTTGGCATGAGCGATTTGGTCACTTAAACTATCGCTCTCTTCAAACTCTATGTAAAGAAAATAAGGTGACAGATCTTTCTATGGTATCTTGGCGAGATGGTGTTTTTTCTGGTTTTGTACTTGAAAAACATCATCGGGATAGTTTAACAAACGTGCCTCTTAGCACGCTTCAACGCCTTTGCAGCTTGTGCACAATGAATTATGTGGTCCACTTCCAATTGCTTCTTTCTTTGGCTACAAGTACTTCTTAACTTTCATTGATGATTTTTCCAGACGCACTTGGGTATACTTCTTAAAAATCAAGAGTGAATTTTTTAACATGTTCTTAGCCTTTAAGGCATTTGTTGAGAAACAATCTGGACATCAAATTATTAAGTTAAGATATGACAATGGAGGAGAATATGCTAACAACAAATTTATCAACTTTTGCACTGAGCATGGAATTCAATTGGAACATATTGTTCCATATACTCCATAACAAAATGGTGTAGCTGAAAGGAAGAATCACACTCTAAAAGAAATGGTTAATTGTATGCTTCAATCTAAAGGTTAGTCTTAATTGCTGGGCAGAAGAAATTAACTGTGAAAATTACATAGTAAATCACACTCCTACTAAGGTTTTAAGGAATGTCACTCCAAAAGAAGTCTAGAGCTCAATAAAACTAGATGTAAGTCACTTTCGTGTTTTTGGAAGTGAAGTTTGGGCGGGTGTTCCACCTTTTGCCTACGATCCTGATTCGACATATGTTCCACCTCTCTCTATCTCTTCTACTTCTGACATCATTCCTTATACTTCAGATGATGACAGAGAGGATGAAAATCTTTCTCCACCTCCTCAAGATCTTCCTCCAGCTCCACAGCTTCCAAAATGGGTCCTCTCTACTTGGGATGCAACTGGTTCTCTTGCAGGTGACCCTACAGATAAATGCCGTACACATTCTGAGCTCGACAAGTGGCTCAAGTTCCAGAAAATTATGATCCAGATACCTTTGAAGAAGCTTCACGTCATCCAGATTGGGATGCAGTTATGAATAAAAAATATTGTTCCTTATTGGCAAACGATACTTTGGATCTTGTTCCTCTTCCAAAGGGAAGAAAACTTGTCAGAAGCAAATGGGTTTACAGAAATTTTTTTTGGACCAAATGGAAAAGTGGATAAACATAAATCTCATCTTGTTGATAAAGGATTTTCACAAGTTGAAGTCATTGACTATACTGAAACCTTCTCCCCTATTTCCAAAATGAATTTTATCCACCTTTTTCTTTCCCTTGTTACCTCCTTTAAATGGGAATTCCATCAAATGAATGTTAAATCTGCCTTCTTACATGGGGACTTGCATGAAGAAATATACATGGAATAAACCCCTACTTTATTAAAAAAGACTCTAGCCTTGTTTGTCACCTTAAGTAGTCTCTCTATGGTCTAAAACAAGCCCCTTGGGCTTGGTATACCAAAATGGATAGCTTTCTCTTAAATAATGGCTTTTTTAGATATCATTCCAACAACACTGTCTAAACCAAGAAAGTGGGTAAGTCCTTAACCATCCTTGTTCTTTATGTTGATGATATTATCTTTACTGGTAGTGATCCCAACCATTTAAACCATGTGAAATATAGCCTCAAAAATAAGTTTGAAATGACAGACTTAGGACACTTGCATTATTTCCTTCATATTCAAGTCTTGCAATCCAGAGAAATTATTACCCTTTCTTATTCCAAGTATGCATGTGATCTTCTACACCACTTTCACATGGAAGACTCAAAGCCAACCCATTTTCCATTTCAATCTGGATTCGAGCTTTCAATCACTTGTACTTCCCCTGAGGTTGATGCTACCTTATACCGTCAACTTGTGGTAAAATTTTGTATCTAACCCATACCCATCCTGACCTTTCCTTTGTCATTGGTAATGTTGCACGGTTTATGCACAAACCTCATGAAAGTCACTATAAAATAGTAAAAGAATACTTCGATATGTTCGAGGTGTTGAGATTTTGATTATTAGGGTATCATCGGGTGTGATCTAGCCCCGAAACTTTATTGAGGGGCTAAGAAACACATCACCTCCAAAACCTAGAAAGCGTTTGGAGAAATTTCATATGGTGTTGAAGTTATTCAAATAATTAATTTTTTTAATGAGGACCCTAAGTCTAAACTTAGGAAATTAGAAAAATAAAAGTGAATTAATTAAACACATGTGCTAAAATGTTCTAAGTGACACAGATCAAGCAATATTTTAATCTTGGCCATCGATAAGAGATTTAATCACAGGCATTGATGTGTTCAATAGAAAATTATAAGAGAAAGGCTTGAGGGTCAGTTGGAAACAAACGAAGGAAGAGTTGAGAGATTGAGATGGAATTCTAGGGCAGGTTTGCTAAGAATTTATAGAAGAGTTTTTTGCAACAAGGGGTAGTATGTAATATTCCAAATTTTCCATCAGTTAATTGGAATATTAGAGTTCTTACTTTTCTTACTTAGTTAATTAAATAAAAGGGTGGAGGGACCCATAAACCCCATAGATGAATAAAATCCAGTTTTTTTGTGTGAATGTGGGTTAGTAGATAGTAGATCAACATCATGGAGTGGTGGAGAAGCTCATTAATGAAGGAAGAGTGGATATTATGGAGACTAATGAGGAATATGATGGAGATAGTGGAGGAATAAAAGTAATATCATAGAGCATTAATGATGCAGTGATGGAGGAAGTGGTGTATTAAATGCACACATGATGGAGGAGTGGAAAGTAAATGAAGAGATCCTGGAGATCATGGAGAGACAATGCAGTCTTCATGGAGACTAGTGGCCACATGTGCACCATAGTTATGAGGTGGGCCAAGGGTAAGGAAGGCTCACAACCATATAAGGAAGATGAGGGAAAAAAAGAAAAGGAGTTTGGAATTTGATATTGTATTGTCATTTAACATTCTTTGCACGCTTCAATTGTTTAGCTAAGTCTGTTGTGTTGTTTATCACACGGGTGTTCTCGAGCGGGAATCCCACCCTTACCCACAGGGGACTTCGAGTGCCTACTCTGGGAAGGTTATTTTTATCATCTATTCATCATCCATAATTGGTGCCACATTCAATCCCTCTCTTACGCATATACAACTTCAGAAATTATGCATTCTTGTCTTAGGGTTTGAGAGGAGGAAGGTAGTTTCTAGCATTTCAGTTAGGAAACCGGTGGAGGATTCATCCTTTCACCTTGAGCTTCCATTCTGTCTCTAGGATCAGCATTGTGATATCTGACATCAGGCCATCATATTACACCTCCATGTAGTAGCAGTTCCTTCAAGAATTGCGCAATCCAGTCAGGCAGATCTAAGGGAGGAAGGAAGTTCCAAGTATTTCAGCTTGGAATCCTATGAGGCATATTTACCTCACTTTGGTGAGATTATTTCTATCATATCTGAGCTATATTTAATTATCTAGCAGTATGCTACATCTTCAGCCTCCTTGACAGCGCAGTCCATTCCAACAGTTGTGCAATTTGTAGTTGCAACTTGAGCCGAGGAAGGAGGAGCTAGATCTCAAGTTTCTAGCTTGAGAATCTAGAGAATGGATCATCCCTTCAATGAGTGAGATGATTGGGTGCTATTGTAGCTGTTAGATCATTAGTTCATCTCCATCTCATCAGTTACCTAGGAGGAGTGCGTAAGTCTGCCATCACGAGTGCAATTGGCAACCTAAAAAGGGTCGAAAATCCAAAGTTAAAATATGGCCAAACCATTTCTGGGTTTTTCTAGGTTTTTTGAGTAGAATCTGTGGTTAAAATCCTGGATCATGCTGATCACTCCAGCAGCCTCCCACACATGGTTCTTCTTCCTAGTAGTAGTAGTTTCCAGCAGCAACAATAGTAGCAGCACAACATTTCCAGTGCTAGTTTTCATTAGTGCATTTCAACCACTTCTTGTTGGCTTGAGTGCATCTTCTTTGGAGCATTGTGTACTTTATATTTGTTGTTTATAATGATATGACTCAGTTGTTTCTGCTCATGGTTATAATGTCTTGATGTTGCAGCATATTTCCATAATTTTTCAGATTTTAGTGTTATATTCCGGTTTTGCTTATTTGGAATGCTATAGATGTTCTATATTCCTGTATTTTCCATTTTGGAATATTACAGTGGTATCAGAGCATGATCTTTGGCTCAGCTTGTGGGCATGTCATGACATCAGAAGAATAAGAAGAAGCAGAAAAAGAACAAGTCTTCAATGGCGGAAGGATTAAGTTTTTCCACACTTCTCTTTGGATCTATGCAGGATCTCTCCACATAGATTAAATAAATGATAAGGGGAAGGAAAAGAGAAACCTCAAGAGGGTTTCAGAATGAGGAAGGTCCAAGCACCTCCTATCAGCAGCATAAACAACTGACAATGCAAAGAGATCCACAACACTTTTCTATGTTCGCTTTCCTTGCATAAGGAGATGAATGGCATGGAGATGGTGGATACTTAGAGCATGAGACTCTAAGTAATTATCTTGCAGAGTAAAAATCTCAATCTAGAGAATTCAAGGAGAATCTAACTCTCCAATAGTTCTTTTACATCAAAGAAAATGGCACATACATAATAGATTCTTATTGACTAAATTTGATGGGTCATCAAAAAGCACAACAAATGCTTGGATGAAGGAGTTATATGATTTCTTCCAGCTACACCTAGTAGCAGAAAGAGAGGTTGTTGATATTGGAGCGCTACACCTTGAGAGTGAAGCAAAGAATTGGTGGTTTAGCCATATGAAACATGCAAGAGTGACTTTTTATGAAAACTTCACTCAAATGGTGATCAAGAACTTTGATAGAAGAAAACCAGAGACACTTTCTATACAGACATTTTCCATCATTGATGGGAAAGTACATGAGAATAAAAGGGAGGATTTCATCATTATCAGTCTGAAAAAGGAGCACCCACCACCACTTCCAGTCACTAAAGTACTTGCATCAAGAGGAGGATCACTTGCATCTTTGTAAGATGGTCTTCAGCTCTTGACATTTGGAGTCTCATGCATGATTCAGGAGATGCATGAAGAGGAGGAGGCGTATGCCAGCATTGGTACATTAGAAGAGGAGCATCCATCACCATTACCAGTAGTTGGAGAATCCATTGCATTGGTTGGAGGAACTCTTGCGGCTGAACAAGATGTTCCCAAGTATCAGCTCATCCAAGGTTTGCAAAAAATTTCATCCCATGTTATTTCAACACCTCAATTTGAGATTTGTGGGATCATGCCATCAGGGCAATTTCATAACAAAGGGTTAGAGCACCTTGCTGATTTGGAGCAACAAACTATCATTGCGCGGAGGACCCTTGAATTGTTCAAGGAGGAGATGTATAGCCATCCCAGTTGCTCAGTATTGAGCTACACACAAATATTTGTGTTGAAGTGTGGAGTTTTAGAGGATGGGATGAGCATAGTCCTAATCAGTACAATGTCGGTCTATGAGTTCAACATTGTGTATGGTCATGAGACATCAAATGCACCATCTTGGAGATCAACAGCGTTGTCATTGAGGAGCAGTGATGAGTTGGGGGCCCAACTATTCTTGGGGCATTCTGATGACCGATTCACTCATGAAGCATTTTATGGACAGATGATAGTTAGTAGACATCTTATGATGGATATCATTCTCCATTATCAGGATGAAGCCTTCTTGATGAGCATCTCACATCTCAAAGAGAAGTTTATACCTACATCATATTCAAAATCTTATGGATTCTATTGGGTCATCAATGAGAGGTTCTCATGGAGTAACCTCAAGGAGGATGCACTTCAACATATCATGGAGTGAAAATATCATCATATTTGGGAGGATGGTATTCTCAATTGGGTGGATACCAAATTGGAGCATGATGTGAGTCATCACCCATAGTTTGATGGATGGGTGAGGATGATGAGAAAGTGGTTGGTGAGCGACTTGAATATCTATGAAACGAGGCAGCAAGAAGCATGGTTGCATTGGTTTCTTTTGGGTGAGTATGGTTACCACCCGACATTTCATATTGGTATGTTCCATGCCTTTCACAGTACTAAGGAGATGCAACAGCAAGAGGCATGGCTGCACTGGCTACTCTTGAGAGAGTTTGGCCATCACATGACATATCCTATTTTAATGGGTATGTTATTTTTTGTAACATTGCATGGCACTCACATGATGTGGTAGCAGGGAGCTTGGTTATGTTGGGTTGATGTGACATTCTACATGTCAATTAGTATGTTGTTGCTCCATGGCTTGCATGATGATGATGTGAGGTAGCATCAAGATTCATTGCTACTTTGGATACTCTTAGGAGAGTATGGGTTGAATTTCTCCCATACCTTGCATGATGAGGATGGGGGATGGAAATAGGAGGCCTTACTGCGTTGAATTATATTAGGAGATTATGGCCACCATACTTGGTATGATGATGGGGTGGTATGGTAGCAAGAGGCACTGGTGCAGTGGATGTTAATGAGAGAGTATGTTTCGACATTTCACATGTCAACCCATATGTCTATGTTTCCTATTTTGCACAATGTTGAGATGATGCTTGGAGCAAGTAGGGCCAACGGGGCCAATGATGGGAGCATGGAGAGGTACATCCTACTCCATACAACATGGGTTGGAGAGATATTTCAGGAGTTGGGAATTTCCATTTGGTAAAGGAACCACTTCACTTTATGTATCTCATCCATAGGGGAGGATCTTGGACAGATGGTTGCAACTTCGAGGTTCATTGGTGAGGAGAGGAATCTAGCTATACATTTGGAAGCCATTATAGACATTCTAGAGAGGCAGCTATAGAGATGGGAATTCATTACAAATTGGAGCAGATGGGGAGACCTTCCATATGAGGATTCCATTTGGAGGGAGAGGGATTGTCGTAGCATTCAATTTTGCAGTTTCTTGAGGACAAGCAACAATTTGGCAGGGAGGATTGTAATATTCCCAATTTCCCATCAGTTAACTGGAATATTAGAGTTCTTACTTTTCTTACTTAGTTAATTAAATAAAAGGGTGGAGGGACCCATAAACCCCATAGATGAATAAAATCCACTTTTTTTGTGTGAATTTGGGTTAGTAGATAGTAGATCAACATCAATGATTGGTGGAGCAGCTCATTAATGAAGGAAGAGTGGATATTATGGAGAATACTGAGGAATATGATGGAGATAGTGGAGGAATAAAATTAATATCATAGATAATTAATGATGCAGTGATGGAGGAATTCGTGTATTAAATGCACGCATGGTGGAGGAGTGGAAAGAAAATGAAGAGATCATGGAGATCATGGAGAGACAACGCAGTCTTCATGGAGACTAGTGCATGTGCAGCGCAGTTATGAGGTGGGCCAAGGGTAGGGAAGGCTCAAAACCATATAAGGAAGATGAGGGAAGCAAAGAAAAGGAGTCTAGAATTTTATATTGTATTGTCATTTGACATTATTTGCACGCTTCAGTTGTTTAGCTAAGTCTGATGTGTTGTTTAGCACACAGGTGTTCCCGAGAGGGAATCCCACCCTTACCCATGGGGGAATTTGAGTGCCTACTCTGGGAAGGTTATTTTGAGAAGCTATTCATCATCTAGCATTGGTTCCACATTCAGCCCCTCTCTTATGCATATACAGCTTTAGGAATTACGCATTCCTGTCTTAGGGTTTGAGAGGAGGAAGGTAGTTTCTAGCATTTCAGCTAGGAAAGCGGTGGAGGATTCATCCTTTCACCTTGAGCTTCCATTTTAGTCATCTAGGAGCAGCATTGTGATATCCGGAATTAGGACATCATGTTACACCTCCATGCAGCAGTAGTTCCTTCAGTAATTGCGCAGTCCAATCATGCAAATCTAAGGGAGGAAGGAAGTTCCAAGTATTTCAGCTTGGAATCCTGTGAGGGGTCTGTCCCTCACTTTGGTGAGATTATTTCTATCAGATGTGAGATATATCTCATTATTCAATAGCAAGATACAACTTCAGCCTCCTTGATAGCGCAGTCCATTCCAGAAGTTGTGCAGTTTGCAGCTTCAACTTGAGCCGAGGAAGGAGGAGCTAGATCTCAAGTTTTTAGCTTGGGAATCTAGAGAAGGGATCAACCCTTCAATCAGTAATCTGATTGGGTGCTATTGCAAAAGTTAGATAATTATTTCAGCCCCATATTAGCAGTTACCCAAGAGGAATGTGTAAGTTAGCTTGTATGGGTGTAGTTGGTAACCCAAAAAGGGCCGAAAATCCAAAGTTAAAATCTGGCCAAACCATTCTTGGGTTTTCCTGATTTTTTTGAGTAGAATCCATGGTTAAAATATCGGATCATTCTGAGCACTCCAACAGCCTCCCGTACATGGTCCTTCTTCCCAATAGTAGTAGTTTCCAGTAGCATCAGCAGTAGTAGTACAACATTTCCAGTGCTAGTTTTCATTACTGTATTTCAACCACTTCTTTTTGGCTTGAGTGCATCTTCTTTAGAGCATTGTGTACTTTATATTTGTTATTGTTTATAATGATATGAATTATTTGTTTTTTCTCATGGTTATAATGTCTTGATGTTGCAGCTTATTTCTGGCATTTTCCATATTTTAGTGTTATATTCTTGTTTTTCTTATTTGGAATGTTATAGATGTTCTATATTCCTGTCTTTTCCATTTTGGAATATAACAAAGTATTGGCTGAGGGGATGATCTAATCCTCGAGCCAAGAGTCAGAAAGAGGAATAGGAGCACCAATCAGGAGCAACATAGAGAAGCAAGGGCAACAACAGCAGCTGCACATCACAGAGGCTTCAGATGCTATGAAGGTGCTACACAAGCCCAGGAGGGGCAACGTTGTAGCTTTAGGAGGCCACCAGGGTTATACAAAGGCCTTCATAGGCAGCGTAAGGATTGTGTCACCCAGTTTGTGGTTACACAGTCCCCTTCTGAGCAGTTCCGGGGGACGCAGAGCCTAGCAGGGATGACGCTAGGGCTTTAGGGGCAGTGTTGGGGTTTTTAGGGCCAGAATTTGGCTTTGTGTAAATCCCATTTGAGGGTGTAGATCAGCCAAGGTTTTGGTCTCAGAACATCAGGTGTTGTTGTAGATATATTATTTTCTCTGTCAGGTTAACCAATTGGGTGCCCAAATTTGATGTACTTAGATTCTACATAATAATAATAAACCCTCATATCTAGTGCATCGATTATCCCGCACTGGGTTTTTCCGGGGACCATTGTCCAAAAAATATGTGTCACTTTTTTGAATGAGCACATTATTCAGTAAATGATCTATATATGTGTAGGCTGTTATTTTTTTTTACTTCGGTATTTTCTGAATATTTTCTAGAAATAACTTGTATAATTTAATCACAAGTAGGAGAAGTAAACCAAGATACTACAGTAGGATTTCTACATTAATGTATTCAAAATTTTTCACATGGTATCAGAGCTATCGTAGATCAAGCTGAATCTCCAGCAAATCAGATGAATAATATTTTTCTACAGGGTAGTAGTAGAAGCAGCAGAGATCCGGAGAGGGCATCTCAACAGCAGGAGGACACATACCTAGAGAGGGGCAGCGCTAGAGCTTCAAAAGGTCGTCAGCCTTATGCAGAGGCTATCTAGGCCAGTGTAAGGATTGTGTCACCTAGTCTGTGGTTACACAATCCACTTCTGAGTAGCAAAGAGGTTGTGTTGGGCTAGTCTACTCACTTGGAGGCCATCTAGAGGGATGTAGTCCAATATTCTTGTCTGTTTTCCAAGATCCAAAAGCAGTGCTTCAGTTCTTCAACAGTGCTGGTGTGGTGGAGATTTTTCCAGTGCAGAATTGTGCCTAGCTAAGTCAACAAAGAGCGGGAGGAATACATTCACTCAGTAGATCTAAGCCAAACATATCAGAGATTCGATAAGGAGGATCAAAGAGAATTGTCTGATTGTTTTGGCTGAATATTTCCAGGAGGGAAATCAGTTTTCAGAAGGAGCAGTTTCTAGAGGGTTTCTAGACACCAAGAAATACATATCCAATGTTTCTGTGTTACCACATAAAGAGGGAGAAGAGTAATGTTTCCATCAGATTTGAGCTAGATGGATTTTCATGGGATGAGAGATTAGGACAGGTTGGATGGTGTGTCCAATTTCATCATCTGGATGACTAGGATTCTATAAGCCCTAGATGAGTATGGCATCAAGAACCATGCAAATAATTTCCTAGCTGAGCCTACAAATCTTGTTCCTATGAATAAATTTAATGAAAATCAAGTGTAGGCTAAGAAATTGATTATGGACGAAGTAAAGGATCATTTCATGCCACACATTTCTAGAAAGAAGATAGTAAATGAGATGTGGATCGCTTTGGAGGCTATGTATCAAGGAGGCTCCATTCAAAAAAATATGCTTCTAGAGAATCAGATGAGACTATTCCAATTGCAGAAGGGTGAGGAGGTTGATCCCTTCATTTTCCATATACAGATTATCTGATATCAACTGATTGCCATGGGTGCACCTCAAGACAAACGGCTCTTGGTAAGGACTTCCCTGAATGCAATCATCGAGGAATGGGAAATTTTTGTCCAAAGAATACTGGGTAGGGCAACGTTACTATCCTAGATGGACATGTGGCCAATCCTTCGCTAAGAAGAAATCAGGAGGATCACCAGGAGGCAGAAAAAAAAAAACTAAAATGTCAGAGTAAAGAAAGAAGAGGAAGATAATGTAGCCCTTGCATCGAAGGAACGAAGGCAACAATGGAAGAATAAGAGGGACCTATCCAAGGTCTGGTGCTTAAACTGTGGCGAACTTGGACACTTTGCCAGCACTTGTCCTAAGAAAAAGGACAAAGGAGCTTCTGATTCCAAGGCTACAGCAGCAAAGGACGATGGGAGTGAAAATGACATAGCCATGAGTGCTCATGAGCCACGTAAGTGGGGTGACATGGATCTGTAGAGCAGCTACAAATCTAGGTGGCAGGATCCTTGAGTCAGCCCTACTCTTGGATCACATAGGAGCTACGAGAGCCTTAAGATGGGAATAGGAAAAGTAGGATATGGTTTCAAAATATCACAGTGAAGCAGAGGGTAGTGTTGAGGTGTTGTAGAGGAAGAAGCATAATGCAGAGGCAACAACAAAACAAAGGTTTCTGGGACTTCAGCAACACAGAGAGGCAGTGCTTATGAAATGCAGAGTTGTAACAGCGTAGTGGGTTTAGGAGGATAGTGTAGATAAGAAGCTAGGGAAGTTTCAGTGATGGGATGCAACTTGAATTGTTTTTCAATGATTGGGTAGAAGTATTTCAGTTTCTTACTTCTCAGCAACTGAGTTGCAGTGCAATAGTCAGCAGTGGTAGTGCTATGGGCAGCATGATGGAACAATTTGAGAGGGAGTTGTAGTATAGATGTGGCAGTGTTAGTGGTAGTGGAATGGGTAGCAATACAAAAAGCAATAACGCAGTGGATGGAGGGCAGCAGGCAAGCATCAACAACGCAGAAACCAATGCCAAGATATTGTGATACATGGTGTGGATGTATTGCTAGATCACACTCTGTGCTAAGAGGGAGTGTTGAGATTTTGTGTATTGGGGTAGCATCGGGTGTTCTCTAGCCCTGAAACTTTGTGGAGGGGCTAAGAAACACATCACCTCCAAAACCCAAAATTTTTTTGGAGAAATTTCATCTGGTGTTGAAGTTATTCAAATAATTAATTTTTTTAATGAGGACCCTAAGTATAAACTTAGGAAATTAGAAAAATTAAAGTGAATTAATTAAACACGCGTGCTGAAATGTTCTAAGTGGCATAGATCAAGTATTATTTTAATCTCAGCCGTCGATAAAATATTTATTCACGATTGTTGATGTGTTCATTGAAAAATTATAAGAGAAAGGATTGAGGGTCAATTGGAAACACATAGGGAGGCAGATCTGAGAGACTGAGTTGGAATTCTAGGGCGGGTTTGCTAAGAATTTCCAAAATATTTTTCTGCAGCGAGGGGTAGTATTGATTGAGGGGATGATCTGATCCTAGAGCGAAGAGTCAACAAGAGGTAGAGGAGCAACAATCAGGATTAGCACATAGAAGCAAGGGTGGTAGCAGTAGCTACACAACAGTTGTGCAATGCTGATCAGGAGATCAAGTCCTTTGTGGAAAAATGCTCAAAAAATTAGTTTCTCAGAATTGGTCCAAACTATAATGACTGGAAAGAGCTAGGAGAAAATATCCTGTAGACGTGAATGACACTGAAAACCGACGCTGTATGAGAAATTTATTCAACTTTGAAGTTTGCCAATTTCAGTAAAAAAATGGCCAATTTGACTTTACAAAAATATTTTATTAAAAAGAGAATATTCCACAGAATATTTTGGGAAT
Source organism: Pinus albicaulis (assembly GCA_034641835.2). Taxonomy (NCBI): domain Eukaryota; kingdom Viridiplantae; phylum Streptophyta; class Pinopsida; order Pinales; family Pinaceae; genus Pinus; species Pinus albicaulis. The sequence goes on from CM076579.1 coordinate 749,644,989, forward strand.
ATTTTGTGGAATATTCCATAGAATATTTCGTAGAGTAGCCAATCATAGGGCGCCACATGGCTAACCCAGAGGCTGCCACATGGCCCCAAGGGTCAAATTTCGAAAGTGTTGTGTTATTCAAAAATTTGTTTGTAGCGGCAGGATTCGACCCCGGGTCAGGGCGGACAAAGTCGGGCGACCCAACCGTTGGGTCACGCCTGTGGTTCTTAATATGCATTGGCGTCCTCTTTCATTTAAACTTTACAGTTCGTTTGGGTGGGGCCGTAAAGGGGCCAACCCTTACGGGCCAACCCCTCAGCATGAAACCTTGACCCCGCTACCTGCGCGCCGATGAATATAGGGGATTGGTGATCCTATAGACGCGAACGACACTGAAAACCTACGCTGTATGAGAAAGTTATTTAGCTTTGAAGTTTTCCAATTTCAATAAAAAAATGGCCAATTTGACTTTACAAAAATATTTTATTAAAAAGAGAATATTCCATAGAATATTCTGGGAATATTCTGTGGAATATTCCACAAAATATTCTGCAGAATATTCCATGGAGCAGCCAATCATAGGGTGCCACGTGGCTAACCCGGAGGCCGCCATGTGGCCCCAAGGGTCAAATTTCGAAAGTGTTGTGTTATTCAAAAATTTGTTTGTAGCGGCAGGATTTGACCCCAGGTCAGGGCAGACAAAGTCGGGTGGCCCAACCATTGGGTCACGCCTGTGGTTCTTAATATGCATTGGTGTCCACCTTTATTTAAACTTTACGGTTCGTTTGGGCGGGGCCGTAAAGGGGCCAACCCTTACAGGCCAGCCCCTCAGCATGAAACCTTGGCCTAGGAACCAGTCCCCTATATTCATCGGCGTGCAGGTGGCGGGGTCATGGTCTCGTGGACCCGCGCCCAGGGCGGAAAACATTTTAATATATGGTTTGAAACATTAATCAACATCGAAATAAACTCAAAGTCCGTTCAACGACTTCTGAACGGTGCGGTCCCATGGGCTTTATCCATTAGCACCCTAATTTGGTGGGAGAAATGGCGGACTCCGCCTAATTTGGTGGCCGCTCCATTTTTAGCAGGCTTAACTGCAGTTCCACTAGATTTGGTGGAGTTTTTCTAGTTCTAGTTGGGCAAAGTTAGTTTCAGTCATAACTTGGGCTAGGGGAAGTCCAATTGGGACGAATTGTTTTTTGATTTGGGGGTATTGAAGCATTCTAAAGCTGTTGGAACAGGTTGCAGAGCCATCAGGGCACTCTGTCAGTGATTTTATCAACAAATTTGCTTGTGGAATCACCAGGGCTTGGTGAAAGATCAACTGTATTGGGCTATGTTCATCCATTTGAGGTGAATGAATAGTCAATTTTTACTGTTTCTAGCACTCTGTTTCTAAATTTGCAGCTATTTTAGCCTTTTGAGGCTTTCTTCATGGTGTAATACTTATTTTGAGCATTAATAAAAGAGGGAAAAGCCTATTTGGAGGCTTTTGGACCCAGCAGAGGTAGCCCAAGAAAGGGGTGAACTGCTTAAACAAATGCTTACTGTTATGCTGTGCATTTTTGCTGCTATTTTCCAGAGTTTACTACATTAAACAGTAAATTTTAATAAGTCCACTTTTCACAATGAGACTTATACAGTGATCAAAACTCATTTGTTTCACTTCAAACCACATTACTTCCATTGCAGAATACTTGAACTTGATTATTCACACATAAAATTTGGTTAATGAATACTTTGCAAACATAAAAAAATACTTTCATTGCCAGATCGATTTAGTGTTTACTTCATATTTCTTTAGGCAGAGCCAGTAAGAGGGCCAGAATCTTCTGGTTTCATCCTTTCTAGTAAAGGTTAAATAACCAGTAAAAGCCCCTACAGTCTATCTCTGTATAAGAAATACTTTGTTCACACATTTCAGATCAAATGCAGAGGCTTTAGCTGCTATGCAAGCCCAGGAGGGGTAGTTTTGCAGCTTTAGGAGACCACCAGGGTTACCCAAAGGCCTTCAGAGGCAGCGTAAGTATTTCATCACCCAATCTGGGGTTACGCATTCCCCTTCTGAGCAGCGCAGGGGCACACAGAGCCTAGTAGGGCTGACGCTAGGGCTTCAGGGGTAGCGCTGGGGTTTCTAAGGCCAGAATTTGGCTGAGTCTTATAAATCCCATTTGAGGGTGTGGATTAGTCAATGTTTTGGTCTCATAACAGTAGGTATTACTATTGATCTATTATTTTCTCTATCAGGTTAAATAGTCGGGTGCCCAAATTTTTTGTACTCAGATTCTACATAATAATAATAAACCCTCATATTTGTTGCACCGTTTTTCTAGCATTGCGTTTTTCTGGGGACTATTTTCCGAAAATATGTGTGTCACTTTGTTGAATGAGTGTATTATTCAGTAAATGACCTATATATGTGTAGGTTGTTATTTGTGTTTAATTCGGTATTTTTTGAATATTTTCTGGAAATGACTTGTATAATTTAATCACAAGTAGGAGAAGTAAACCAAGATACTATAGTAGGATTTCTGCATTAATGTATTCAGAAATTTTCACGCGAGGTATAGTTCAGTTCACGATTCATTACAATGCAGGACCATCTCCATTATTTGTTGGTTTCACTAATTCTGAATGGGCTAGTGACCCTGATGTTCGAAATTCTACTACAGGTTATGTATTCAATCTTGGTTCAGGACCTATTACATGATATTATAAGAAACAAAGTGCCATCTCTCTTTCTTCAGTAGAAGCAGAGTATCGTGGTATTGTTGAAGCCAGCAAAGAAGCCCTGTGGATTCGTCAGATCCTGTCTGAATTTGGTCTTCATAAACAACATCCAACTACACTTTGGTGTGATAATCAGAGTGCCATTCAGATATGTAAAGATGTGGTTCAACATCAGAGCATCAAACACATTGATCTACGCATGCACTTCATCAGAAATCTCATTCATGATCATGTTCTTAAAGTTCCCTATTGTTTAACCAATGATCAAGTTGTTTATATCTTTACAAGTGCTCTCACAGAAGTGAAGTTTACCAAAATTCGTTCTATGCTTGGAGTTCAAGAAAGTTATCGTTAATGGGGGGTAGGCTCTAATGCCTCCTTCCTTATCCTATTGTGTTTCCTTTGTAAATCCTTCAATCCTATCCCAATTTTTTCTTAAGGGGGGATGTTAGGATATTCCTACACATAGGAAATAGTTAAGTATAAATTGGTCTAGCGTAAAGTTAGGTAAAGTGTGTTTCTTTAGTATATACTTTTGTAACTTATAATCCGACGGTCACGATTTGTAGTGATCTGACGGTTCATTCTCTCCTTGGTATTACTAGCACTTGATCCATGTCTTAACACCCGATTGGTCCATGATCTCTATTTAAAGAGCATGGAGGCTCATTTTTCTGGTGATCGTTTATGAGAGAAGCTTGTGTAAATTCTCTTTCTTTACATTTTTAAATTTCCCGAAGTGGTTGTGTTGGCTCAATCCATGGATTTTTTCCCTCTTGAGTGATCCAGGTGGATATTGGTGGCCACCCGCCTATTCCACTTGGGCCCCCACCATTTTCTCTTTCATTTTTTCAGTTTCGGCATAACTTACTATTTTTAGCAGTTTTTCGGGTCCTGAACTTCCGGAGCCATTTTGAGGCCCTAAACGACGTTTTTTGGGCATCGCGCCTGTAGAGAATATCATTTCATTTCAAAATGATATTCATGGTGAAAGTTGTATTCCTCGGATAGAGATTTCTAATGATGTATCATGTGCGTCAAACAAAGATAGTATGCCAAAGTTACGTCCCTGGGAAGTTGAAACACCAATTTACCCAAACGGGGCCCATAGTTTTGGCGCTTCATCTCCTAGGGTTATGTTTTTGGATGCTTAGGGTTCTCCATTATTTCTAAATAATAAATAGGCCCTCGAGCCTCATTGTAACTCAGTTCAGAGGCCTGTAGCCGCCACATCTCTTCTCAGAGATAACTACCAGTGCCCTAGCTAGTTTTATTTACATTCTGTCTGTAAGCAATTTTCAGTTCTTTGAGATTAATGAAATGAAGTGTTATTTCCGCTGCATATCTGTATTTATGGTTATATTTTTATTCTGTTGCGTTCCTGCATAAATCCAGATCAGTGGTATTAGAGAGGTCTGCTTTTTCTCGATCCTTCTTTGCATGTCCCCAACGAGGTCGGGGTATAAGGAGTTAGGGCTTGATCTGGTGGAACCTTTGCATGATCAGCCTCGCAAAACTCGACGGACGCCCATGGGGGACGAAAAGAAAGATGAGGGAGTAGGAGATCCTATCAAAATATTGCTAGAGGAGGCCCTCGAAAAAAAAATGAACGCGATGATGGATAACTTTGCTCAGATCCTTCAACGGCTGCCCACCGGCGGCGCATCTGCATCCAACAGCCACTCTGGAGGTGCGACTCCTTTTAAGGTACAAGTAAATTTTGACATTCCCATATTCGAGGGTCAAATAGACACAGATGCCGTAGATAGATGGTTGAATCTATTAGAAGGATATTTCTCGGTTCATGACTTTTTAGACCGGGAGAAGATTATTTTTTCACTCCTCAAAGCTACCCCCCATGTTAAGGACTGGTGGGAAACCTACTGTGAGAACAAGGACCAGACAGAACCCTCTCTGTTCTCGGCCGTACCAACTTGGAATTCTTTCCGAGACGCCTTCAAGGAACAATACTATCCCGTGGGGAGCTATGAGGACAAGTACATACAATGGACCACGCTGCGACAACAAAGGGATCAAGATGTGCACGAGCTGACGAATCTGTTCCATACCCTGCGCACAAAGTTGGGTATCAAAGATTCAGAGAAACATTTGGTGCTAAAGTATCGCAGCTGTCTGCACAGATACATTCGGGAGGAAATGGAGTTCCTCGACATCTCCTCGGCAGTACGGCATCTCTCGATTAGACTGCGAATTGACGAGAAATTAAACTATGATTAACGAAGCGGGAACTTTGGATCTGCGAATCAAAAACAAGGGAAATGTGCTCCCAAACCGCAGAACAAAGGACGGAGCCAAGGCATGGCGACTCAAGACAACCTATCGAATCCACAAGCAAATAACAACACCGCAAAGCCAAAGAAGGACACGGAAAAGTCGTGTAAGCTCCATAAGAGCTCCACTCACAACACAAGTGAGTATCGGGCCAAGCAGTCGCTAGTGGCGAGATGAGGGGCTTGAGTGAGATGCATGTTACGACTCCAAATCGGAGACCTAAAAATGGGAATGAAAAAGGGAAAAATTATGATGTGGAGCCGCGCCTGTTGTTCACTACAAAGATCGAGAAGGAGGAACGAAAGATCGAGGAGGAGGAGGAACGTCTCTTCCACTCCTAGATGTGGGTAAAGGGCTCCCACCGTACGATTCATTATCGACAATGGGAGCCAAGAACCTCATTTCAGCGAGAAGCGGGTGAGCCGGTTGGGCTTGCGGCCATGGCTTCACCACATCCATACACCATCGGGTGGCTTCACCAAGGACAAGATCTCTGCATCAGCCAGCAGTGCCGCCTTCCCTATAGCATCAAGCCCTTCACGGATGAGGTATTATGTGACGTTGCTCCTATTGATGTTTCTGATGTATTATTAGGACAACCGTACTTGTGGAAGTGTCATGCTGTGTATGAGTCTCGACCTCGTGCTGTTATTGTTACTTTGGGAAATAAGTTGTACAAGATACTAGAGGTACCACCTCCTGCGGCTATCTCTTTAGTTACTGCAAAACAATGCAGTAAGCTCATTTCCCAAACTAGGAAATTCGTTTTCTTGATGATCCGCCCCCAGGGCAAGAAGAAGACTGTGGCCACGACCTCCAGATAGGGCTCCTATGCATGACAACAACAAATGGATAAGGTTGTGGAGGAGTACAGGGACATCTTCACCTCACCCACAGGGGTTCCTCTGCACTGTCAGGTCAAGCACCCGATTGATCTGACCCCAGGTGCGCCGCTACCCAATGGACCAATATATCGGCGCTCTGTTATGGAGAATGATGAAATAAAGAGGTAGATTCAGGAGCTGTTGCAGAAAGGTCACATCAGACCAAGTTCATCGCCCTGTGGGAGCCCGATCGTGTTGGTACATAAGAAGGATGGGACGTGGAGACTATGTATTGAATATCGGGTGCTAAACAAGATCACTGTCCGGAATAGGTACCCAATCCCTCGGATTGATGACCTTCTGGACCAAATCAAAGGTGAAAAATATTTCAGCAAGATCGACCTAAAGTCTGGGTATCACCAGGTACCAATTGAACCCTCTGATGTGTGGAAGATTGCCTTCAAAGCCAAGGAAGGCCTTTTTGAATGGATGGTCATGCATTTCGGGTTGACGAATGCTCCTGCAACCTTCATGAGGATGATGGACAACATCTTTCGGCCATTCACCAACTCATTTGTAGTGGTGTACTTGGATGACATTCTGATCTTCAGCAAGACTTGGGAAGAACACCTTCACCACATCCGACAAGTCCTCCAAACACTGCGGCAACACAAGTTGTGTGCCAATTTGGAGAAGTGCACGTTTGGCATGACCTAGGTTCAATATCTGGGATACATTATTGATGAAAGGGGGTGCATGTGGATCCAGCCAAGATCCAAGTCATTCGGGATTGGCCAGCCCCAACCACTATAACAGAGCTTCGCAGCTTTCTGGGTCTTGCTAATTTCTACCGTAGATTCGTGTTGGGATTCTCTCATATCACTTGGCCCTTGAGTCAAGTCACCAAGGGAGGAGCGAGAGAAAATTCTTTCGGTCGGAACCTCAACAGAAGGCGTTCACAAAATTGAAAAATCGCCTCTGTTCTGCCCCAGTGCTCACATTACCAGACTTGCAACAGCCATTTGAGATCGAGACAGATGCCTCTGACTATGCTATTGGGGCAGTTCTTACTCAACAGGGACATCCAGTGGCATATCACAGTGAGACATTGTCTGAGACGGTTCGCAAGTATCCCACCTATGACAAAGAAATGTATTCCATTGTGCAAGCCTGTCGACAATGGAAGCATTACATTTTGGGGAAGGAAACAATCATCCACACAGACCACCGGCCCCTGCAGTTCATACAGACACAAGGGAAGTTGCAGAATGATCGCCATCAGAAGTGGTCCACATATCTGCAACAGTTTCATTTGAACATTAAGTACAAGAAGGGTAGCACCAATAATGTTGCAGACTGCCTCAGCCGACCACCGATCGTGGCGCTCACCACCATGCTCAACTCTTGTGGGCATGAGACTTTTGATTGGCCGCTTCTCTATGAGAGTGACCCAGAATTCAGCCACACTTACAAGGCACTCTTGGGGGGTACGCAAGTTCCAAATTTTCACCTCCAAGATGCACTTTTATGTCACTTGGGAGACCTTTGTGTTCCTTCAAGAGAGCGTGCCAAGATGATATGGGAAGCACACTACAGTCAAGTCGCTGGGCATTTTAGGGTCGAGAAAATAGTGGCAATACTATAGAAGTATTTCTATTGGCCGAACCTTCGAAAGGATGTCAAGAAGCACATCAGATCCTGCACTGCTTGTGCCATTGCCAAACCGACCATCAAGAAGCAAGGCCTATATACTCCACTACCTACCCCTAATCGACCTTGGGAATCCATCTCCATGGATTACATGATGGGCCTGCCTTCTACTAAGAATAGAAATGACTGTGTTTTCGTGGTCATTGACAGATTCTCGAATATGGCCATTATGGCGACCTGTAAGAAGAATATCACAATAGAAGCCACTGCTAAACTCTTCTTTGAACGAGTGTGGGTGCACTTTGGGATCCCACAGTCTATCATATCAGATCGAGATAGCAGGTTCCTCAGCACATTTTGGTCCAGCCTCTGGTAAATGTTGGACACAAAGCTCACCAAGTCCACAGCTTTCCATCCCCAAACAGATGGCCAGACAGAGGTCGTCAACAAAATGATTGTACACATTCTGCGCATGTACAATTTAAAGCATCCACGCACATGGGATGAGAGCCTCACCTATGTACAACATAGTTATAACTGGGCTCTCCACAGTTCAATTGGCCATAGCCCCTTTTAGGTGGGCTTGGGATTCCAGCCACTATGTCCCATTGACGTAGCCATGCCATTTGCAGCTGCTCAGGCCGATTAAGCTCATGTCCAGTCTGAAGTTGACAAAGCAAGTAGCTTGATCGAGCGCATTCAAAAAATCCACCAACAGGTTCATGATATATTGGACAGAGCCAATGCGAAGTACAAGCAGCGCCATGAACAACATCGGGTGCCGCACAACTTCCAGGTGGGCGACAAAGTATGGCTACATTTGCAGATGGAGTGCCTCATTGGACCCCACCGCAAGCTTCGCCTGCTCCGATACGGGCCGTACACCGTCACCAAGGCTGTAGGGAACAATGCCTTCGAGCTTAGTACTCCACCATTCCTTGGTCTGCACCCAGTCTTCAATGTGGATCGCCTTCGTCCTTACTTCCCACCTCTACTGGACACCTCAGACATTGTAGAACAACTCACACCAACAGAGTTAAACCCAGACTGCATGGAACAGGCCACCACAGATTGTATCATGGACATGCAACTAAAGAACACTCGCCAACAGAAGATCCAACTATATCGGGTTGTCAAAGCTGGCCAACTCCTGCACCAAGGAAAGTGGTTCACCAGGGACCAAGTTCAGCAGAAATTTCCTCATCTCATGGAGGAACTTAACGCAATGGGGACCATTGCTTCCTAAGGGGGGAGGAATGATCAGGGTGGATATTGGTGGCCACCCGCCTATTCCACTTGGGCCCCCACCATTGTCTCTTTCAGTTTTTCAGTTTCGGCATAACTTACTATTTTTAGCAGTTTTTCGGGTCCTGAACTTCCAGAGCCGTTTTGAGGCCCTAAACGACGTTTTTTGGGCATCGTGCCTCTAGCAAATATCATTCCATTCTAAAATGATATTTGTGGTGAAAGTTTTAGTCCTTGGATAGAGCTTTCTAATGATGTATCATGTGCGTCAAACGGAGATAGTATGCCAAATTTACGTCCCTGGGAAGTTGAAACACCAATTTACCCAAACGGGGCCCATAGTTTTGGCGCTTCATCTCATAGGGTTAGGTTTTTGGATGTTTAGGGTTATCCATTGTTTCTAAATAATAAATAGGCCCTCGAGCCTCATTGTAACTCAGTTCAGAGGTCTGTAGTCGCCACATCTCTTCTCAGAGATAGCTACTAGCGCCCTAGCTAGTTTTATTTCCATTCTGTCTGTAAGCAAATTTCAGTTCTTTGAGATTAATGAAATAAAGTGTGATTTCCAATGCATCTCTGTATTTATGGTTATATGTTTATTCTATTGCGTTCCTACATAAATCTGGATCATTGAGGTTTTTAACCACGTCAAATACTGGTGTACTGATCTGTGATCTATTTTTTATCGGTGAAATTTGGTGTTTTGATCTAAGGAACTTAGCTTATAAATTCCTACATCCAAATGTAATTTTTTTTTTTTAGTCAAAATAAAAGTGCTAACATATTCCATGTTAGCGAAGGAGCGGGAACTTGATAAAGAAAGCATTGGCTAAATAATGATGACATATTATATCATGAGTTCACATTGGATCATATCCTCCGCTGGAGGGTAATCATCATGGTAAAATAGTGGTGTAATTAATCATTTTTTTGTATGATTGATTTACTGTCACGTTTAATCTGAAATGTTTCTAGACGATGGAAGTTATATTGTGATGAGTCAAGAGTATAGAAAGGTTAATACATTCTATTATGTTATTCAATAAGGTTACTATCTCAAATATAATGACACAAAATCAGTAGTCAAAGGGAAATGGTTCCAAAATATGTTTCGTTTTCACTTGAAAAAACCTTTTTTAAGACGTTTTTTTACATATAAAAGCTAGTAATTTTTGGAATGGTTTATGAAAAAATTGGAACTAATTTTTGGAAACCGAAAGAGGTTTTTGTCGGGAGCGAGATGATTAACAAAAATATCTCTCATATTTTTCAAAAATATCACGGTTTTGGCTATTTGAGGCCTATTTTCAGGATTTCTCCAGAAAAATTTCATCTACAACTATTGATAAGCCACCTCATCAATTCAACTTGTGTATCAAATAAATAGGCGGAAAAAAACTTGTCAACACAATATCAATAGTCAAGGATGAGGTGGAATTTAGTTACATGTGGCAGATATTTTCAAGGCCAAAGAATCAATCAACATTTGAACAAATTGCAAATTTGAGACTTCAGTAGTTCTAGATATTTTGTAATCATTATGAACAATGCTACTTTTAGATATATAGTTACGTTTGTTTCCTGGAATCATGCAATAGTTTGATTTAATATCTATATATTATATGTTTTGTAATGTAACAATAATGTAATGTTTTGAGGCAGGATATCCATATAAATATTATATCCCTAATTTTTAGTCATTATTTCATCAATGTCAAAGCAAAAAATCAACAAACTCAAGGGTTCGATAATAATTCAAAGTCACAAGTGTCATAACATCATCAAAAAATAAAAGAAAATCCTAAATTAAAGGGAGTTTGGAAAATTAAAAGTCAAAAGAATCATCAAAAGACTAATTTTAGATTTGAATGACCAAACAATTCCAAATTTTGGGGCAACATTGAAGTACAAGCGGCAACACAACATTCAGGCTTCAAGGTAGGATATCATATACCAAATCAGCAAGGGATTAACACCTCCAAAAACTCCAATAGCTCGAGACACTTTCAATAATTTCTCATTTTTATTTTTTATTTTTCCAGAAAATAGTAGTAGTTAGCTTTTACAAAGTATATGAAGACTGTGATTTTGTAATGAATATGGGTTGTTTTTTTATCAGAAAACTTATTATGCACTGTATGTTTCTGAAATTTTAATGAAGGAAGCTTGATTTTGTTATCACTCCGCCAGATTCCTAAGGCTGAAGAAGGAATCCCAATAGAGGTAACCACAGGCCAAGCTTTTAACTTGGTAGCTAGCCCTACCAAGTCGTAGAGGGCTCTCTCCACAAAAATCACAGCCTAGAGGGCTAGATGAAAATGTTTTTGGCTAGGTATGATATGCATAAGTGTTTGTTTTGTTTGAAAGTATGGTGTTGGATCAGGGAAGGAGCTACTGCAACTAGGTTTAAGATAACAAAGTTTTAAAACACAACCAAAAATAGGAGCAAGGTAGGTATGCATAAGAGGTATTTTGGATTTTTTGTTGTTTAATGGTATAGGATGAAATTGGAGAAAATCAAAGTGAGCACAAGAGGTGAATTCATTTTGATAGAATAATGGGACAAATACATGAGAATATCTTTTAAAATAGAGCATGTGAGATGAATTTTGTTTACAATCTAGAGATATTATCACTAGAAAGAAAATATAATGATAAAATGGATACATATTAACATAAAGAAATAACATTACCAAATTTACACACCACGGGAATTCCTAAAATATGGCTGCAAACTATTCCTCTATAGCTCTAGGTTTTTGTTTTAGGTTTTCTGGATCAGAACAATAAGAGAGAAAGTACCATTGGGCAATGGAGTCAAGGCTAGTTTCTTTCTGCGGATTTGAGGCAAAGTAGCGCTATGTTCAGCTAGATAAATGATATGAAATGAGATATGGAAAGGAGAAGAAATGCCACTACACTACAAGCATCTATCAATGGATGAATCTTCAATGTAGATTTAGAATAAATAACACAAATATAGGTTACAAAATAGAGCATCAAATATGGATGAATTCTATAAAGATAACCATTAACACATAACAAGAATCATCAGTGTGAAAGGAGCATCTAACATGTATGATTTCCCATCACTTACTCTTAGAAAATACTAGAAGAAAAAAATAATCATGTAAATGATTATACAGGAACACATACTGAACATAAACACCATGATGAATCTCAAAACTTAGAAGAAATAAAATTCTACATTAATTACATAATAATTTTCAAGAAAGTACCCACAGTCCAATAGTCTATCCCTCTAATTTCCAACCTCTATTACATTCAATTTACAAGATATATATAGTAATAGAGCCCTCCTTAATATTCATAGGTCTAAATTACCCAATTCCCCCAAAAGAGCAGTCCGTTACATCAAAATCTAGAATTGTATAAAAAAAAAAAGACCAACCTACTACATAAATAGCACTGCAATTATGAATTCGAAACTTCCAACTCATGATGGTTGTGTAAAATATGGAAGTTGTTTTTGTAGATAGTTTTTTTATGAGAAAAAAATTATTTCAGTTTCCTGAGATTTGTTTCCATTTGCTCGAGATCTGCATTCCAAAAACATGTGTCAAACAAGAAAATTCTAAGATTCGAACAATAGGGATGCAATATGATCTCAATTATCCAAATATGTAATAGCTATGCCAAAATTGAAAGAGGTTATTTGTTTCTAGCCCATTTTAAGGAAAAACCTCTTTCATTTTCCTACGATTTGTTTCCAGTTACCCTAGATCTTCATTCCAAAAACATGTGTCAAATAAGAAAATTCTGAGATTCGAAAAATAGGGCTCAAATATGATCTCGATTCTCTCAATCTGTAGTAGGTATACCAAAACTGAAAGAGGTTATTGTTTTTCTATCCCATTCTAAGAAAAAACCTCTTTCAGTTTCCAAAATTTTTCCACCATTTGCTCAGGAATCACCTTGGAATTCAAGTCGTCACACAGAGAAAATTGGAAATTTTTTTATAAAAAAAGTTTGAAAGTGGGTTTATCCCACATGCACTATGGGAGGTGAAACATTGAGGTTTGTATAAAATTTTCCACACCATCTTACTTGATGTGTAGTGCACCCCTTTTGGCTCGTTCATGGGCTCTTCCCCTTCAAAAATTAGACCTTGACTTGGAGAAATAAACCATAACCCAACCATCCATTCGACAAAGCCAAAAATTTGAAGGCACCTTTCAGCCATGTTTCTTTCTCTTTTATTAGTGCTAATAAGTCCAAATATGTGAAAAATCCCTCATAGTATTGCTAATTTTTTCAACCAATTTCACCACAGCCTGAAGCACTTTAGTCCACTGTAATAATCTCCAAGAAGGCAATGTACACAAAGTAGACCAATAATACTAAAGTATCCCAACGCTTTCAAAACATTACCTTCCTCCATTGTAGAGACAATTTTTTGGTGAAATTAGCATGTAAAGGATAAAAATATGATATACAATTGGACAAAAATGGTGATTATAAGGATAAGGAGTTTGATGACATGGTCGGCGCAATATAAATGTGAGAATGGAAAAAAACGATGTGAGGCCAGTGATAATGGCGGAGCTGAGGTGAAAACATAACAAAATAAGGTGGGGTGGGTGGGATGCAAATCCATGTGCTAACATTAGCTCCAACTGGGGAAGGAAGCTCCTTTAAGGAGGTGTCGATAACCGCAGATCTCTGGGAACTCGTAGATCAATGCCTGGACATGGAGTCACAAACAAATACAAACTGAATTAAAACAATCTGAAAACTAAACTGAAAATGTGACTACAAATATTCTTACTAAGTAAGCTTATTTATGTACATATAACCTATTCTAACACCAGATGCTTGATTTTAGTCAATATAAAATATCCAATATAGCCAGTCAAAAATCTGATCTAGTACTTGGGCCCCTTCACTTCTTTTAACAAAAATCAAAACCAGAGCTTGTAAGGGCATTAGAAACTGATTGTAAGTCTAATATCCATAACCATGAGCCATGAGATCATGAAAAACATGCCAAGTACTAGAAATTAATCAGGACTCTGCAGGGAAGTACTCCTTCATATATAAAGCAATAGGATCATAAAATTCATGTCCTATCTCTTGATCTTCAAATTATTCTGTAAATTCGCTTTCTATATCATCATATAATTTCAGATATTTTTATTTCAACATCAAAATGCAATACTATTGTTTCTTGTTTGGGAGGAGGGAGATTTTCCAAGAACTTTTTAGGATCATGGAAATTATATGATTTGATTTGATCATTTAAAAGCTTAATCTCGTTCTCAAACCTTTCAACAACTAATTTAGAGAAGCCAGTTTACCTTCAGGAGAAATCTTCGTAGATCTCAGAAAATGAAGGAAAACCATTGAAAATACCTCATCTATTTGAATATTCACTAACTGATCCCTGAATTCTTTCACAACTTCACAAAATAGATGGTTTGCCACATACCCAATCATCTTGTTTTAGTATGTGACCTGATCAGTGAGCAGTGGAGGTGCCATGAATGCCTTGATTTTTGGATTCTTCTGTCAGTGGAGTCTTTTGATCAACCTGAACTGCGTGGAGTCACCAGGTGGATGATTTCAGCCTTCATATGCATCTAGTTGCTATCCACCATCGGTAATCAGATCTAAAATTTGATGATATTTCTAGGGGAATATCTGTCACCTCGCTCCCCGGCAATGGCGCCAAAATTTTATCACTCTGCCATATTCCCACGGTTGAAGAAGGAATCCTAACAAAGGTAACCACAGGCCAAGATTTTAACTTGGTAGCTAGCCCTACCAAGTCGGAGAGTGCTCTCTCCATAAAAATCATAGTCTAGAGGGCTAGATGAAAAGGTTTTAGGCTATGTATGATATGCATAAGGGTTTGTTTTGTTTGAAAGTATGGTGTTGGATCAGGGAAGGAGCTACTACAACTAGGTTTAAGAAACAGAGTTTTACAGCACAAAAAAAAGGAGCAAGGTAGGTATGAATAAGAGGTATTTTGGAGTTTTTGTTGTTTAATGGTATAGGATGAAATTGGATAAAATCAAAGTGAGCACAAGAGGTGAATTCATTTTGATAGAAGAATGGGACAAATACATGAGAATTTCTTTTAAAAAAGAGCGTGTGAGATGAATTTTGTTTATAATTTGGAAATATTATCACTATAAAGAAAATATAATGATAAATTGGATAAATATTAACATAAAGAAATAACATTACCAAATTTACACACCACAGGAATTCCTAAAATATGGCTACAAATTGTTCCTCTGTAGCTCTAGGGTTTTTTTTTAGGTTTCTGGGTCCGAACAACAAGAGAGAAAGTACCATTGGGAAATGGATTCAAGGCTAGTTTCTTTTTGTGGATTTGGGGAAAAGTAGCACTATGTTCAGCTAGATAAATAATATGAAATGAGATATGGAAAGGAGAATAAATCCCACTACACTACAGGCATCTATCAATGGATGGATCTCCAGTTCAGCTTTAGAAGAAATAAAAAAAAAGATAGGTTACAAAAAAAGAGCATCAAACATGGATGAGTTCTGTAAAGATAACCATTAACACATAACAAGAATCATCGGTGTGAAATGAGCATCAAACATGGATGAAGTCCCATCACTGTCTCTCAGAAAATACTAGTAGAAAAAAATAATCATGGAAATGATTATATAGGAGCACATACTAAAGATAAACACCATGATGAATCTCAAAACTTAGAAGAAAGAAAATTCTACATTAATTACATAATAATTTTCCGGAAAGTACCCAAAGTCCAATAGTCTCTCCCTATAATTTCCAACCTCTATTAGATTGAATTTACAAGATATATGTAGGAATAGAACCCTCCTTAAGATTAAAAGGTCAAAATTTTCCAATTCCCCCAAAAGAACAGTCTGTTACATCAAAATCTAGAACTGTATTCCAAAAAAAGACCAACCTACTACAGAAATAGCACTGCAATTATGAATTGGAAACTTCCAACTCATGATATTTGTGTAAAATATGGAAGCGGCTTTTGTAGATTAGTTTTTTATGAGCAAAAACCTCTTTCTGTTTCCTGATATTTTTTTACATTTTCCCGAGATCTTCATTCCAAAAACATGTGTCAAACGGGAAATTTTTGAGATCCAAAAAATATGGCTCAAATATTATCTTGATTCTCCCAATATGTAATATATATACCAAAACTGAAAGAGGTTATTATTTTTTAGTCTGTTCTGAGGAAAAACCTCTTTCAATTTTGTTTCCATTTGCCCAAGATATGCATTCCAAAAACAAGTGTCAAACAGGAAAATTATGAGATCTGAAAAATAGGCTCAAAGATGATCCTAATTCTCCTAATCTGTAGCATATATGCCAAAACTGAAAGATTTATTGTTTTTTAGCCTGTTCTAAGAAAAAACCTCTTTCATTTTCCAAAATTTCACCACCATTTGCTCAGGAACCGCCTCAAAAGTCAATTGGTCACACAGAGAAAATTGGAAATTTTTTTATAAAAAAGTTTGAAAGTGGGTTTATCCCACATGCACTATGGGAGGTGAAACATTGAGGTTGATATACAATTTTCCACACAATCCTATTTGATGTGTCTACACAATCCTATTTGATGTGTAGTTCACCCCTTTTGTCTCCTTCATGGGCTCTTGCCCTTCGAAACTTAGACCTTAGCTTGGAGAAATAAACCATAACCCAACCATCCATTCCACGAAGCCAAAATTTTGAAGTCACCTTTCAACCATGTCTCTTTCTCTTTTATTAGTGCTAATAAGTCCAAATATGTGACAAATCCCTGATAGTATTTCTCATTTGGTCAACCAATTTCACCACAGCCTGAAGCACTTGATTCCACTGTAATAATCTCCAAGAAGGCAATGTACACAAAGTAGACTAATAATGCTAAAGTATCCCAACACTTTTAGAACATTACTTTCCTCCATTGTAGAGACAATTTTTTGGTCAAATTAGCATGTAAATGATAAAAACTTAAAAGATGATATAGAATTGGAAAAAAATGGTGATTATAAGGATAAGGAGTTTGATGGTGTGGTCGGCGCAATATAAATGCAAGAATGGAAAAAAATGATGTGAGGCCAATGATAACGGCGAAGCTGAGGTGAAATCATAGCAAAATAAGGTGGGGTAGGTGGGATGCAAATCCATGTTATAAAATATTCTACAACATAGATTCTTGTGTTTGTAAATTTGGATATGTGTTCTATTGTTTCCGTTTTCCTTTCTACGTTGTCATATGTATGTTTTTTTATGGCTGATAAGAGTGAATGAACATAATTCATATGTATTGTGATTTGTTTATATTTTCAATCATATATTTCTTTTCTACTTATGTTTTGTAGAATTAATCCTTGCAATTATCTTATAAGTACATTATTGCCCTCATATTCTGCATTCCACCTAAGCAATTTAAAATCTCAAAGTATCTCAACTACCTTGTCTCTATGAATGTTTTAGTTTGTTTTCTTGTTAAGCCAAATATTTGACTCCATCGCCTATTGGAATTCTATCAAACCCTGTTAGAGCAGATCTAAACATTATTTTAAGTACATAACTAGTGATATTGACTGAGTTATAGAAGGGCTTCCCATTTGAAATTGAAAGGGCTAGCTTTCAATTCAAAGTGGTTAGAGGTTACCTTGGAGTTTTCCCCCACAACCTTGGTTTTATCTGAGTGATAATATTTTTTTTCCATTCTCGGGAAAATAAGGTGATATCATCCTTGGTTATTACGACAAAGAATTTTTTTTTATTGTGGATGGTGAAAAATAGTTAGACATTAATCAATTTGTGCATCATTCAACTGATGACTCCATTCTCATCAGAATCTAGAGCTCAAAACTTTCATGACGACTCCACGAGTCGAAGACTCATTTGTCTGAAGAATAGATTGGTGACTCCAATGTCTCGGTATGGATCCACAATATGCAAGGTATGCTTCTATGAATCATGCTCATATTCCTTGATTTCCAAATCCTATTCCTCATATAGATTGGCAATCATATTTTCCATGATTCAAAGATGAGGACGAGGATGATGCTACTCTTTATTTGGAAAATTTTCATATGCATATACATTGGATTATGGTTAAAGTTCATGAATATTGTTTGAAGAAAATTTTCATGGTCTCTTTGGAGGGAAATGCTAGATCCTAGTATGAAAATTTACAACCTGGTAACCTACAGTCACTCGAAAATTTTCACACATTTTGTTATGAGAATTTTAAAGAATTTATCCTCTTTTATTGATGGTTAAAAATTGTTGTGCACATTTTGAAAAAATCATTAAATATTAGGAAAGTGTTTATGGTGACGAGGAGTTTATGAATGAAGAGATTCTTGAAGCTTTGTATGAAAACCATTTTTAGCATCAAGAACAAAAATTAAAGGCTAGTTGTCATTATATTCCAAAAAAATTTCAACAAACAATAGCTTCTCTCTTGACTTAAAATGAAACCGAACAGGCTCCTTTTGTAGAGAGACATGTTTCATCCCCTAAACTTGATAAATATATACAACAGTTTTATCATTTTTCATGCAGCTGATATTGGGATGAAGAAAATAATTCGAGTTGTCCTTCATATCATTCATCTACTGAATTTTTGTCATATGAAGAAACATAAGAAAATCATATCTTTGAAAATCCAATTTATGATTGTAGTTATTCATAGTTGCAAGAAGATCATGTGCGGGAAGGTTTTTTCCTTCATTATTTTGAAAGTAAAAATCCCAATTCTCAAACAAGGTTACATGAGGTTAATGAGACAAATTTAGAATTGTTTGATAACCAAAAATATAATCTGTATTCAAGAAATGAAGATGTTCCATTTGAAGTTTCACAAGAAAGTACATAACATTTCCCTAATGTGCATGATAATATAGATAAATAGATTGATTCTTTTCATTCTAAAAATGATCTTGAGTTGGATGGGATAGGACAAGGAATAACAATTAAAAATGAAGGGAATATTTGTCATTTTGTTGATCGTCAAGAAGGGGTAGTTTTTTAAGTTTTCCAGGACCCTGTGGCTATTCTATTGGAATCATCGGTGATGGTAGAATTTGATTTTTTCATAAACAAAGGGATTAGATTCATATTCTAGTTTGAGTTACCATTTCTTAAATATTTCATTATGCTTAAAGAAAATGTGAGCATAAATCAGTTGATTCAACAATTGTCTCAACACTTAGAGTAGGTAGGTGTGATGAATAAGATCAACACTTTGAGTATCCCATTTAGAAGTGCATGTTTTCATATTTCAAGAATGACAGTTTTCAACATTTAATTTTCATTTTGGTAGTCTGATTTTTCATTTTTAGAAGTATACAATCCAGTTTTTAGTTTGCAGTGTACAACAGTTTGTTTTTTAGTTGCAAAGGCTTGGTTGGACAGATCATTTTACAGGCTTTAGTTGTTGAGTTTACTCCATCTCCCAATGGATCATGCCTCTGTTCTATATGGGTTCTTTTTTCCATCTACGACCGAGAGCATTCCCATGGAGCCGGTTGTTATCACAATTTTAGCAAGTAATTTTAAGTCGTTGACAATTTCAGTGTCCGCGCCAATTTGTAAAAAATAGTATAAAAGCGCTGAAAGATAAAATATCAGTTCTATTATGAATTTGTAAAATTAAAAAGCGTTGATAGCTGGAGTATCAGCGCCAAATGTAAAATTTAAATTTTTTATGTCAAAAACAAACCGTTGACAGATTCCACATCAACGAAGGAGTGGGCACTTGATAAAGTGATTGTTGGCTAAAACAATGATGATATGTTGTGCATGATTTCACATTGGATTATCTCTTCTGCTGAAGGGTAACCATAATGGTAAATTAGTGGTGTAATTAATCATTTTTTTGTATGATTGATGATTGACTTATTGTCACGTTTAATCTCAAGTGTTTCTAGATGGTGGAAGTTATATTGTGCAGAGTTAAGAGTCGTGCAACGTTAACACATTCTATTATGTTACTCACCAAGGTTACTATCTTAAACATAATGACACAAAATTAGCAGTAAAGGGGAAAGTGTGCCAAAACGAGTTTTGTTTTCACTTGAAAAAACTATGTTTTTTAGACGTTTTTTCCTATAAAAGACAATAATTTCAGGCACGGCTTCTAAACAAATGGGAACGAATTTTTGAAAACCGAAAGAGGGGTTTGTCGGCAGTAGGGTCCTATAATTCATAGGATCACAATTTGATTGAATATTTTCTCTTAGGCATATGAAATTGTAAATAATATTTCATGTTGCAAATGATTTCCAAAAAAATATAAAAAAAAGAAAAAAGAAAAAATGAAAATGGGGTATTTGAAAAAAAAAGATCATGAAAGAAATCCATGAAAAAAGAAAAAGAAATATGAAAGTGATGCAAATTCAAATGCCACTACCAGATAAATAGTTTGTTTTTAATAATAAATAGAATGTTGTGTGCAAATTTTTTAAAATGCCACAACCTGAAGTCATTGTTTATATCATACAGTGTAATCATGGTCAAACAATTTTGAATTTCTATTAATTAGATTAGAGGAATGAATTAGCCAAATCGTTTAATCTTGGCTGAAAATAGTTAGGTAGATGAATAAATTGATCCAATTGTTTAAGTTGGATTAATGAAAGAAATGAGTGGATAGGATTAGGTTATATGTTTTTCCCTTTCAAAGAAAAATAAAAGTAGGGTATGCACATCTAAATGCACCCTTAATAGTTAAAATTAGTCTTAGGTTAGAAGAAAATTGGAGTAAAAAATGTTTCAAAGGGTGAAAATGTATGTTTTACATTATTTTGGCTTTTATCCTAAGTTTAGGTGCATTATATGTTTATCCTAAGTATTGGACCCATGTATTAAAATTTTCAATCGAAAAAAAACAATTTGTCACATAGTGTTAAGTTGTGTACTCAACCCAACGGCCCGATAATCATCAGATTACATCAATGGCTCACAAGGCCTTTCATCCCACCCTACCCATCCTAGCTTTATTGACAGAGGGGGAGGAGGGTCCGAAAAGCTGTTTCCTCCCCATCAGTCCCACACATATGTGATAACATCCCAGCGTTATTTCGCACCACCCCCCATAACCCACTTACCATTTCGATCCCCCTCTGAAAACCACCAACCTCCTTCCCTTTTCCCACCAATGTTTCCCACACAATCCCCTCCACTCCATTTCTGACACCTGTCAATGTCTGTTACGAATTGAATTTTTCCTAAGATAACCATTTAAAATTCATAACGGTCCCACGCCTCCAACTGACCTCTGTTAATTCCATAAAAATACCCTTGCATGCCCATTTTACACCATTTTCACTCTCTTGCATTCAATAAATTCACCTCTACTCACTCTAATTCCAATTTTCATAGCAAAATATTTTGAAAACCATACAAAGGGATCAGAGCGTGCAAACAATAATCCATCTTTGTCACCAAAAATAGACTTTCACACGAATCCCCGGTAACCTTTCACTATAACGTCCCTTTTTCTGCAGTTTTAATTGTAAAAATGCCTCCCAAGAAGAAGAACAGTGACAATTCAGGAAACTTGGTGGTCCCTCATATAGTCGACCTTAGCCATATTCCCCTTGCTAACAAAGTGTAATTTTGATTTATTCAAATTGTACTATTGGCTCGAAGATAATCATTTAGACCAGACCAATGAAATTAAACTCTGGGAATCCAAATTACCTTTGTATATCTTTCCTCAGATCTATCATTCCCCTGAATCCATTCATAAATGCCATGCTTGTTACTTACCCAATCAGAGAGTTGTTGTTGCCCAACAGGATAATTTTTATTTACCATTACCCCTTAAACAATCAATAAAATGATGCAGGTTCCTCAAATTGAATCCAACACCCCTTTCTTAGTAGAAGCCCTCAATGACATGTACCATAAATTAAAATTCTCTAAGAGATCCCAGTTTTTTGAAATCCTTTCACCTGAAAATGCCTAATTACCCAAGAATAATCCACCTTATCCCTCATCTATGTTCCCAAACGAGGCCAAACAGATCATCTTTGTACTTTCATGTTTGTTAGGTTATTATTCAGATGAATGGATGGATCAACCTATCTTATTTTTTCTATCCATTTTGTCCACTAATGAGAAACCTTATGTTATTTTCAATTTCAGTAAATTTCTTGCTAACAGAATTCATGAACAATTCCTTAAGTTACAAACTAAAGGAATGTTCAATTATGCCTCAATTCTTGTTTACATGTTCATATATTATCAATCAGACATGTTCCCATTCACACTCCAGAAGCTGGATCAGTTTTTTGAAATCCTTTCACCTGAAAATGCCTAATTACCCAAGAATAATCCACCTTATCCCTCATCTATGTTCCCAAACGAGGCCAAACAGATTATCTTTTTACTTTCATGTTTGTTAGGTTATTATTCAGATGAATGGATGGATCAACCTATCTTATTTTTTCTATCCATTTTGTCCACTAATGAGAAACCTTATGTTATTTTCAATTTCAGTAAATTTCTTGCTAACAGAATTCATGAACAATTCCTTAAGTTACAAATTGAAGGAATGTTCAATTATGCCTCAATTCTTGTTTACATGTTCATATATTATCAATCAGACATGTTCCCATTCACACTCCAGAAGCTGGATGAAGAAGGAAATCCACAGTCAGTTATTTTCTGGACTTCCTTGGTAAGGAAGGATTCATATGAGTACACTTTCAGAGACTACCTATATCATATTTTCCATACATCCATGTGTTTACTGACCAGCAATGTAGAACCCAGGAACAACAATAAAATTCGGAAATTTTTACATCTCTCAGAGCAGGCCAAGACAGGAGACTGGTATCTTTACCAGAATTACACAGAGATAAGAGTGTATGGGTGTGATTTGCCACCCTACAAGCTGCCCAAATACCTTCCAATGAGAAAATTTTCGTTAGAATACATCATGTAGATGATCAATTCAGGTGCGATTCATTTTGTTGATGCTAAAAAGAAATCTCAGTTCACGATAAAAACCTAGATTTTCCCTTTTATTTGTAATAGTAGGAAAACAGGTGAGGAGGAATAAAACCACCTAAAGCAGATGAAGTTCTCCTTGAGCTTCACATGGTCATATGAACCATTTGACATAATTTCTAAACTAAGGGTGTAGCACAAGACCACTCCTTATGTTCATACTCAGAGGCCTAAGATTGAGAAGTACCTGAATCAGATTGAGTAGGTGGAGAACACTCTATAAGAGGAAAAAGAGAAACTTCGATCCACTTCTACTTCTTAGACTCCCACACCACAGGAAAACATATAAAAAATACCAAGAGAAGAGAGATCCCCTTCAAGCACTGAGCTATCAGAAAAGGAATTCAAATTCTACATAAGTAAGATGAAGACAACTCCCAAGACAGATTTTCCAAAGGAGGGAGAACATCCACCTACAATAGCGGTGAAGGGTCCACATTATTTAGCACAATCAGATAGTGTTTTTACATGCTCTTCAACATCATCAATTTCACAGGGAAATCCAAGCACAGTTCAAGCCTTCGAGTTGATCCAAGGAAAAAATGAAAAGAGCATATTTGATAAGTACAAAGAGATAAACTTAAGAATGAATTTCTTAAAACTAGTAATTATATTCAATTTTGGAAGAAGACAACCACTTCTCAACATAGAATTTTGTTAGCTTTTGACACGGAGAAGGGAATAATGTAGATGGAATTGTTACAAGCACATGTCTCCCATCCTCAATCAACGATAGATTATAAGCAAGCCTCTTTTGAGTTTGAGGCCAAAGACATCCATCCCATTGATAAGATGGAGATGCATAAGAAAATAGGAGAAATGATATTTTCCACTTTGAAAAACACTTCAATGAATGCTTCTAAGTTGCAGTTGTAACTCACCAATGTCCAAACACAGTTAAATATTGAAAATATATCTTCCCTAGCCAAGGAAGAAAAAATTAAATCCTTAGAAGACCTGGTTATCAAAATTGGATATGATCCAGCCAATGTTAAAGCAGCATAAGAACTTATAAAAAAGAATAATGCTGACATTGAAAAATTCAGGAAACAATTGAAACTACCAGCCACTGAGGATCCATAGACTAAAGAAATGGGAGAGACAGAGAGCCAGAAGGAATACATGCTCAAACTCATCATGGAGTAGAATGCACAAATCAAGAACATGGAAGTGGAACTAGACAAATTAGTAAAAGAAAAGGAAAAAAATGCACAATTAGCCTTAGTTCCATTAGAGGCTATACCTATTATAGCAATACCCCAAACAGGAGTGGATTCCTCAACTACAACAGGGGTTTCTACATCAGCGACAGCCCCAGCCAGGGACTTAGATGCTGCCAGTAAATTGACCAAGGCAATGGAGGACACGTCCATACAAGGAGAAGAAATAAAAACACTACAAAGACAGGCTAAGCCCTTACAAGAGTAGTAAACATGGATAGAAACTTCATATATGGCCAAAGTACAAAAGTCGCAGAGACTCTCACAAACACTACAATAATTAGGGAAAGAGGCTGCCATGGATCAAAACTAAGCCCAAGCTAAGGAAAATATACGGATAGATATCCATAAATCCATAAATTAAATTTGGTCATCTATTCAAATTATTTTTGAGCATAATGATTTAATTTAGAAACCCAAGGAAGAAATTGCGTAAATCAGAGATCAACTAGGAGATAAGCCAACAAAAGCTACAAACATTATTAGATTTATGGATTCTAAGAAAAAGTATGAGTTGGAAAAATTACAGATTGAAGACGAGACTAATACAACACTAGAAGTCAAGAAAGTGTTGACTAAAAGGAATCTCATGTTACAACTTGAAGAAATATGTCAAGGGTTGGAAATTGGTGTCAACAGATTCTTCAAAAAGTTTGAAGTTTTGAAAAAGAAAGGACTTCCAAGTCTGTTTGCAATAAATGATAAATTAATCACTTTTTATGATTATAAAAATAAATTTATGGATATATCTAAAGATGGTTCTAATTTTGCAGACATACTAGGCAAAATTACAGGGAAGGCTTTTCTCGAGGCACTAGAAAATGATTTAAGTATCCGGCATGAGCTAAATCACATTTTTGTGATCAAGCCTACTTTTTCCAAGCATAAGGAAGTAGATGAAAGCTACAGAAGAGTGACTAAATTGTCTACTCCAAGTGAAGATAAATGGGAAAAGTTATGTGAGTTACTAGACTAAATGAGTAACTCTATCTTCAGCAATAGGATCAATAATGCAGCAAGGGTCAAAGAGACAGATCGACAACAACCTCCTTCAAATCAGGGATAACATTCGAAAAATTCCAACATGCACTATTATTTTGTAATAAAATATTTAGTTTGTTTTAGATATGCCTAAAATATATCTTGATCTATCATGACAGGATTTTTTTTGTAAATAACTATATAAATACTTCAGATTTCGAAGTATTGAGGGTTGATTTGTGCACTCTAGAAGGATATTGTACTTTTTCCAATTTGATGGGTTGATCAGTAATAAAAAGGACACTTTCACGGGATTCATGTATTGAAATACATTGGTGAAGTATTTCTCTCATTGTATATGTGTTTATTTCTTTGTTTTCCCAAGCTTATGTATTCCTAAACTGCATTATTTTACAGAAAATTGAAGAATAGAATTTGTTGCAAGATACAATATGTTGTTGGCTGTAAATGATTTAAATGTTTTCTTCTGATGTTAAGTTAAAGGAATATTAAATTCTCTTTTTCTTAATGGAACCTATTTCATTCAGTCCCTTACATTTCATTTAAATTTAAAGGATCATGTCAATTTAGCTACCTTTCCGTATGAAATCCCTTTTGAAAATATGAAACAGGTCCAAGTTAAGTTACAGAATCCATATCCCAATGGAATTTTAGGCATTTAATTAACCAAACAAATAAAAAATTCTCAAACATTCAAACAAGCAAACTGAATCAAATATCTAGCCCAATATTATTGAGAAGAACATACCTAAATCGGACAGAGAGATCCCTCTCTGGAGTTAGAAGGGCTAGATTCCCAACTCCAAAGTGGCTTGACTTTGTGATTTCTTTCATAACCTTAGCAATTAGATAATGATAACATAGTGGCGACCATACTGGGGACTCAAGCATACTTTTACCTTTTTGCAGGATCACTTCCCTAGTGAAAGAAATTTATTTTAGGAAGATGAATGTTTTAAATTTTAGAAATAAATGTTCAGAGGTTGTGAAATTTTGTAAATAATTGTGTGTGTTTAAAATTTTAGTCGTGGCCCCAAAAATAATGTACACTAGATATCATCCTAATGTAGAACCTGCTAAAATTATAGATGACCCTGAAAAACTGATTAGAAAAAGAAGTTTAGCTGGAAGTCAGGGAAGCAGTAGTCCCCCACCCAGAGAAAACTCTCTCCCTGAGAGTTTTATCACTTTAGAAGATATTGAGTTTGACATACCATTCGAATGCATTATATTTAGATCCAAGTCTGATAGTTTTGTTGAAAAAATGGTGTTTGATCAATTAGCTCTGCAACCCTTTACATCTAAAATTCAACCTATTGAACCAAAATATGACTTGAAAATTTTCCAAATCTTTGAAAAATTACAGGATCTAGTATCAGACCTTGGTCAAGCTGTACATGAAGCTTACATTCAACAATTCGTTAAACTATCTGCATTAACAATAGCAACATATTCTGCTTCTTTTCAATCAGTTCATGCTACATCAACTAGCCCCACTTCCTCTATAATATCCACTACTTCTCGAATAGCATCTCAGATAGTGCTTCAACCTACAGTAGGAAATCCTACACCTACACCACTCATACCCTCATCTATTGTTCATCTTTAAATCCCAATCATGGCAGCAAGGTATGCTCCCTTGGGTTTGGCAGCATCTTTACACATTATTCCCCAGGAATATCAAACTAGAATCCCTCAATTTTATGGTACTGGACCCATCACTGCTCAACAACATGTTGACAAATTGAATGATTATTCTGATCTTCAAGAAGTTGATGATGAAGATGTCAAAATGAGACTGTTTTCTCAATTTCTAACTGGGGAAGTTAGAAAATGGTTCAAGGCCTTAGCACCAGCCAGTATAAATGTTCGCACTGCTTTTCACCAATCATTCCTCAATAGATGGGAGATAAATAAAAGCCCCCTTTAGATCCTATCGTAATATGAGAACATTAGAAGGGCCCCTAGAGAGAGTGTGCAGGATTATTGCACCATATTTAATAATGTTTACAATGCAATTCCAACAAACATTAAGTCCCCTCAAGGTTTAGCCCTAATTAAATTCCTGTATGGTTTCGATGCTGACATGTATTACCAATTAAGATAAATAAATCTTGCAACCTTTGAAGAGATACGTAGAGATGCCGTCAGCGTAGAGGCAAATTTTTTAGCCAAGAGAGCTAAGATTAGGACTGAGAGAAGAGTAACCATAAAAGAGGAACCATAAACATCCTATGTTGATGCTAAGATAGATTCCCTGGTTAAAACTATGCAAAGAATGATGGAGAGCATGAAAATTACTGATAGGATCCCTCCTAGAGAAAACCAACCTGGTGTTCAAATCAGAAATCCCAATTTTAGGAGGAACCCACCACAAATTAAACAAAGAGAAAAAAAGGGACCAGACCAGCAAGTCAGGCCTCCATTTCAAGAAAACTATGCTGATGGGGAGGGTGAAATAGTTGAATACCTAAATGATGCTTAGATCAACTTAATGGGGATAAATGATAATTATTTTGTGTTTCTTACTCAAGTAGAACAATAAAATTTTCAAATTTCACGAACTGAAGTTGATTATGAGGAATCAAATGATTATAAAAAAGGTTTTTAAAATTCCATCATGGAATTTCATAGGAAGTATAACCTTAGAAGTAAGAAAACTAATGACAACCCTACCAAGAAAGCTGTTGAAACTTAAAGTAAGAAGACAATAGATACCCCTGCAAAGAAAAGTTCTGAGATTCCTCCTAAAAAGACTCCAGAAAATCCTACTAAAAATATGTTTTATATTGCTTCAAAAATAACTCAAACAGATGTTCCATCCACTAGCCAGCAAAGAGACACTTCCCAAAGGGATGTTTTTGAAAATAAAGATGTCCTAAACTCAAACAAAATTCAAATAACATTCAAAATTGAACATGAATTAGAAAAACTTAAGATACCCATTCCATTAATAGAGCTTATTAATAAGAATGTATATAGGTCCCAAGTAATGAAAGCTCTGTATTTAGGGGAAGGTGCATATACATTCAATGTGTTTGATGATCAACCTGAAATTTTGTTTGGGCCTGAAGTAGATGGAAAAACTCAAGAAGGAGGTGTACCTTTATTCTATATTAGTCTGAACGTTCATGACAAAATTTTGCATAATGCCATGCTAGACTCGGGAGCCTCACACAACCTTATGCCTAAGGTTGTCATGGAAAAACTAGGACTTGACATCACAAGACCGTACAAAGATATGTACTCTTTTGATTCAAGTAAGGTAAAATTATTTGGTC
The DNA here is from genome assembly GCA_034641835.2 of Pinus albicaulis. Taxonomy (NCBI): domain Eukaryota; kingdom Viridiplantae; phylum Streptophyta; class Pinopsida; order Pinales; family Pinaceae; genus Pinus; species Pinus albicaulis. The sequence goes on from CM076579.1 coordinate 749,673,214, forward strand.
TCATTAAGGACTTGTGTGTCACTTTAGCACAAATTCTAGCAAAGAGATTGGTGATGGACATAGTTGTTGCAGACATACCCCCTAAGTATGGCATGTTACTGTCTCGCTCATGGGGAGCTAAGTTGCAAGGAACCCTTCAGATGGACATTATCTTTGCCACCATCCTTGTGTTTGGTCAGCAAAGGAGATTATATAGGGTGACACTAATGAATTTAATGGTTAGTATTCAAGAGAAACCCCACAACTATCCCTTATAATTTTTCCACTCAGACCTTGACGCATTCATTATGTATAATGATGGGGATATGGAAAAACAGATTTCCAACTTAGAAACTAATCTTTGTGAAATCACAGAAGACAAAACAACAATATTGTAACATAATACACAAGATGAACCTCTTTGGAATATGGACTTTCATGGAGTTGTTAGTAAGGAAGGGTCGGGAGTAGGAGTATGGGTTTCAAACATCGGAACCCACCACGCAGAGGGACATGTATACGAGATAAAATTTCAATTTACAAATGACATAGCTAAGTATGAAGCATTGATTATAGGTTTACAATTGTTAAAAAATATTGGTGCTAAAATAATTTCCGTTCGTGAAGATTCTGAGCTGATTAATAAAACAAATCAAGGGAGAATATTCTGCTAAACACCCTCGATTAAGAGCCTACATGAATGTTGTCCTGGAATTTTTTTAATGTTTTTTGGAATACAACTTATCAGTAATCCCTAGAGATCAGAACATTCTGGCTGTTGACCTAGCCACTTCTGCCAGTACCTGCAAAATGCCCTACTGTCCTAGTCATCAATACACAATGGAGGTAAAAAACATGCCAATTGTCCCAAACAACATTAGATATTGGCAATTTTTTGGAAATTATCAACAAATTGATTTTTTTTTACAATCCAAGGATGAATCTGAAGGTGCTAACATAGATCTATATTGTGAGTTAGAAAATAATGTAGATGCAAAATTTGAATTGGAAAACAGTTAGGAAACCCTGTGAATAAAAATGTAAATAAGCTAGAATTATAGGAGATAGATTAAGAAATAGGGGAATTAGAAATACTACAATTAAAATACAATGTTTTTCCTAGAGGGTTCGTTCCCTTAGAAAAATTGTTTGACTTTAACGATGTAGCCAAGAAACCCAAATTTGAGCCCATTGAAGCCGAAGTGGAAGACTGCAACATAGGAAGTGAACAAGACCAAAATATGGTAAAAGTGTCTAAATCATTACCCCTTGCTAAAAAGAAGAAATATATCAATCTGTTCAAAGAATTTAAAGATGTTTTTGCATGGAGTTATGAAGATTTAAAAAATTATGACACTAGTAATATACAACACAAAATTCCTATTAAAGTAAACCAGAAACCTTTCAAACAAAAACTTAGAAGGATAATGTTGATGCCTTTAATAGAAAAATACGTTAAGAAAATGCATGATGCTAATATTATAGTACCTTTGAGGTACTCTAACTAGGTATCCAACTTAGTCCCAACCAGGAAGAAAACATGAGAAATCATACTTTGCGTAGATTTAAGGAATCTTAATAAAGTATCACTGAAAATAACTACCCTTTACCCAACATGGATCATATTTTACAAAAGGTATTTGGGTCTAGCTGGATTTATCTTTTAGATGGTTTTTCTGGTTATAACTAACTTTTAATCCACCCTGAAGATCAGAAGAAAACATTTACTACTCCATGGGGTGCCTTCATGTATGTGAAGATGTCATTTGGATTAATTAATGTTGAGGCAACATTTCAGAGGGAAATGGACATTTCTTTTGCTGATGAAATAGGTCGATTCATACTCATATATATATATTGATGACATAACTATTTTCTCAAAAACATATGAAGAGAATTTGCTACATTTGAGAAGTGTAGGAAGTTTGGCATTTCCTCAACCCGAAGAAAACATTATTTGTCATAGAAGAAAGAATTTTTTTTGGAAATATTATTTCGAAAAATGGAATTAGGATTGATCCCAGCAGGATTGAGGTCTTTTTAAAGATAATTTATCCTAGAAATGTGAAAGAGCTTCAATCATTAATTGGTAAAATAAAATTTCTAAGGATATTTATCCCTAACTTGGCATAACTTCTCAGGAACATAACAAATATGTTAAGGAAATACATGGAACGAAAGTCAAATATTGAGGCAAAACAATAATTTGACCAAATAAAACAAGCCCTGACAAAAGCACCTACATTAATCAGCCCAGACTTCACAAACGATTTCATAATTTTTTCATTTGCATCTGAACACACTGTTGCAGTAGTTCTCTTACAGAAAAACAATGAAGGATATGAGCAACCCATAGCTTTCTTTAGCAAGGCCCTAAGAGATTATGCATTGAAATACAATATAATGGAAAATTAATCATTTTCTTTAATCCAAGAAATTAAGAATTTCAGAGTATATATTCTTCATTGTCACATAATTGCTTTTGTTCCAAAATCTGTGGTCAAAGATATATTGACCAAAAATGGCTCTGATGGGAAAGGAGGTAAATAGGTTGCCATTATTCTTGAATATGACATTGAAATTAAACCCACCAAGCTCATTAAAGGTCAAGGATTAGCTAAGTTAATGGTTGAGTCTAATTTTCATGATTTGGATATTAATTTTGTAGTTGCATTGGATGACCAAGAAAAGCAGGTGAATCCACAAATAGCAGAGGATTTTACAACCTCTACCTGGTATGCAGACCTCATTTTTGTATTGCTTAATTTACACGCTCCTCCTGGTTTGATCAAAACAAAGGCTAGGTTACTTAAACTAAAGGCTATGAAATTTTATATCTTAGAAAATAATTTGTATTGGAAAGATGTTGGTGGAATTTTACTTAATTGTGTGTTGAAGGATGAAGCAGAAAAAATAATGCATGAATTCCATGAGGGAGATTGTGGTGGAAACTTGTATTGGAAGACCACTACTAATAAGATCCTAAGAGCTAGTTTTTATTGGCCAACACTCTTTTCTAATGTCCATAAAAAAATTACTTCATGTCATAAATATCATGTTTTTTAAGGCAATCGTAAACTACTGCCTTTACCCTTGAAACCAATATCTGTTGAAACTCCTTTCCAACAATGGGGTTTGGATTTCATTGGAGAAATCCATCCACCATCCTCTTCCCAAAACAAATGGATCCTCACAGCCACTGACTATTTCACCAAGTGGATTGAATCCATACCTATTAGGCAAGCTACAAATGTAGTAATCATTATGTTTTTAGAAGCTAATATATTGTCAATATTTTGATGTCCCATGGAAATTATCACTGATAATGCAGTAGATTTCAAGTCAAAGAAAATGGTGGACTTCTGCAGAAAGTATCAGATCACACTAGGACACTCAACTGCCTATTACCCTCAAGGGAATGGGTTAGCAGAATCCTCCAACAAAATTTTAGTCAATATCATTAAAAAATTGCTACAGGGCAACAAGAAGTCATGGCACAATAAGTTGGTAAATGCACTATGAGCTAACAGAATCACCACCAAGAAATCAATTGGCATGTCCCCACATCAACTAGTTTATGGAATAGATGTTGTTTTTCCAATGTCTTTAGGTGTCCCAGTTATGAAAATGTTGCAGGCGTTACAGGTGGAATCAAATGATCTATAGAGAAAAATAAACCAAACCATACAACTGCAACAATCCAGAGAATAAGTGTACAATAAAACACAAGTAATCCAAGAAAACATGAATAAAATTTATGACAAAGGGACCAAGGCAGATTATTTTGAATTGGGTGACAATGTTTTGAAATGGGATTCAAGAAGGGAAGAGAAAGGTGACCATGGTAAGTTTTATCATCTATGGAAAGGATATTACATAATCCATGCTTACAGGGTTCACAATTCATTTTTCCTCAAGGAGTTGAATGGAGCAAAGCTGCTTAGTGGAACAAAATTGTTTCTTGATAAATCCATTATAAATATCATTGCTTTTTACTGTCATGAATGGGTGAATTATTATCATAAGTTGAAGCTCGAAGTGAAGGCCCTAAGCTCCTGGTAATTTTTCCACTATAACTACCACAACAAGGAAATAAATCAAATTCAAGAAAGCAATGAAGGAGAGCATTCAAGGTTGTTGGTCAATAATTCTTGGCACCTCATAGGAAGAGTTCCATCCCCAGCTAGAGCCACTGTTATGGTCCTATAATTCATAGGATCACAATGTGATTGGATATTTTATCTCATTCATATGAAAGTGTAAATAATATTGCATGTTTCAAATGATTTCCAAAAAAATATAAATAAAAAAAGAAATAAAAAATGAAAAGAGGTTATTTGAAATTAAAAAATTAAAAAAAAAGAGAGAGAAAGGAAAAAAGAAAAAGAATAAAAACTGATGATGAAAGAACCCCATGAAAAAATAAAAATAAATATGAAAGTGATGAAAATTCAAATTCCACTACTAGATAAATAGTTTGTTTTTAAGAATAAATAGAATGTTCTGTGCATCTTGTTTAAAATGCCACAACCTGAAGTCATTGTTTAGATCATGCAGTGTAATCACGGTCAAACAAGTTTGAATTTCTGTTAATTACATTAGAGGAATGATTTAGCCAAATTATTTAAAACTAGGGTCTGCACATCTAAATGCACCCTTCGCTATTAAAAATAGTCTTAAGTTAGGAGAAAATTGGAATAAAAAAGTTTTCAGAGGGTGAAAATGTATGTTTTACATTATTTTTCCTTTTATCCTAAGTTTAGGTGCATTATATTTTTTATCCTAAGTATTGTACCCATGTAATAGAATTTGCAATTGACAAAAAATCGCTTGTCGCGTAGTGTTAAGTTGTGCACTCAATCCAATGGCCCGATCATCATCATATTACATCCACAGCTCACAAGGACTTTCGACCCTCCTGCCCATCCTAGATTTATCGGTGGAGGGGGGGGGGGGGGGGTCCAAAAAGTAGTTTCCTCCCTATCGATCCCACACGTACGTGTCAGCCTTGTGTTATTTTGCACCCCCCCCTCCATAACTCACTTACCATTTCGACCCTCCTCTAAAAACCGCCAACCTCCTTCCCTTTTCCCACCAGTGTTTCCCACGCAATCCCCTCGAATCCATTTCTGACAACTGGAAATGTTTGTTGTGAATTAAATTTGTCCCAAGATAATTGTTCAAAATTTTTAGCGGTCCCATTCCTCAAATGGAGCTTTGTTAATGCCATAAAAAATACCCTTGCACGCCCATTTTACATCATTTTCACTCACTTGCATTCACTAAACTCACCTCTTCTCACTCTAATTCCATTTTTCATCAACACTCGACTGTCAAACGAATCCCCAGTAACCTTTCACTATAACCTCCCTTTTCCTGCAGTTTTAATTGTAAAAATTCCTCCCAAGAAGAAGAACAGTGAAAATTCAGGCAACCCGATGGTCCCTCCTACAATTGACCTTGACCATATTCCCCTTTCTCACAGAGATTACAAGATCACAGAGATAAAGTGTGATTCGATTTATTCGAATTGTATTTTTGGCTCGAAGATAATCATTTAGACCACACCGATGAAATTAAACTCTGAGAATCCAATTTATCTTTGTATACCTTTCCTCATACCTATCATTTCCCTAAATTCATTTGAAAAATCCATGCATGTTACTTACCCAATCAAACAGTTTTTGTAGCCCCAATAGGAGAAGTTTTATTTATCATTACGCCTCAAACAATCAATCATATAATGCAGGTTCCTAAAATTGAATCCAATACCACTTTCTTAGTAGAAGCCCTCGATGACTTGTACCATAAATTAAACTTCTCCAAGAGATACCATATTTTTGAAATATTTTTACTTGAAAATGCCCAATTACCCATTAATAATCCACGTTATCCCTCATCTATGTTCCCGGACCAAGCCAAATAGATCATCTATATACTTGCATGTCTGTTAGGTTATTATTCAGATGAATGGATGGATGAACCTATCTTAGGTTTTCTATCCATTTTGTCCACTGATGAGAAACCCTTTGTTATTTTTAATTTAAGTAAATTTCTTGCTGACAACATTCATGAACAATTCCTTAAGTTACAAAATGAAGGAATGTTCAAGTATGCGTCAATTATTTTTTACATGTTCATATATTATCAAGCAGTCAGGTTCTCATTCACACTCCAAAAGTTGGATGAAGAAGGAAATCCACAGTCAATTATTTTATGGACTTCCTTGGTAAGGAAGGATTCAGATGATTACACTTTGAGAGACTACATAGATTAGTTTGTTCATCCATCCATGTGTTTATGGACCAACAATGCAGAACCTAGGATTAGTGATGGAATTCAGAAATTTTTACATCTCACATAGCAGGCCAAGACAGGAGACTGGTACCTTTACCAGAATTACATTGAGATAAGATTGTATGGGTGTGAGATACCACCCTATAGGCTTCCCAATTACCTCCCAATGAGAGTATTTTCCTTAGAGTACATCAGGTATATGATCAATTCATATGTGATTCATTTTGTTGCTGCTAAAAATAAATATCAGTTCATGATAAAAACCCAGATTGGCCCCTTTATTTGTAATAGAAGGAAAACATGTGAGGAGGTAGAAAACCTCCTAAAGCAGATTAATTTCTCCTTGAGCTTCACATGGTCATATGACCCATTTGGCATAATTTCCAAGCTAATGGTGGAGAAAAATACCACTCCTTATGTTCATACTAAGAGGTCTGAGATTGAGAAGTACATGAGTCAAATTGAGTGGGTGAATAACACTCTACAAGAGATAGAAGAGAAAATTATGTCCACTTCTACTTATTATACTCCCACGCCAGAGGAAAAGATAGAATAAATACCAAGAGAAGAGGGGTCCCTTTCAGTCACTAAAATCTCAATAAAGGAATTCAAAATCTACAGAAAGAATTTGAAGACAACTCCCAAGACATATTTTCCAAAGGAGGGGAACAACCACCTACAATATCCTTCAGCACAACTAGACAGTGTGTTTATAGGATCTCCATCATCATTAGTTTATAGGGAAATCCGAGCACAACTCAAACCTCTGATTTGATCCAAGGAAAGAAGGAAAAGAGAATCTTTGATAAGTACAAAGAGATAAAACTTAAGAATGAAATTATTAAAAACAGTACTTATACTCAATTTTGGAAGTAGACAACCACTTCTCAACACAAACTTCTATCAGCTTTTGACATAGAGAAGGGAAGAATATAGATGGAATTATTACAAGCATAGGTCTCCCATCCTCAAACAATAGCAGATTATAAGCACACCTCTTTTGAGTTTGAGGCCAAATACATCCATCACATTTATCAGATGGAGATGCCTAAGTAAACAGGAGAAATGATATTTTTCACTTTGAAAAACACTTCAATGAATGCTTCTAATTTGCAGTTTTCACTCACCAATGTCCAAACACAGTTAAAGATTGAAAATCTCTCTTATATAGCCAAGGAAAACAAAATAAAATCCTTAGAAGACTCGGTTATCAAAATTGTATATGATCCAGCCAATGTTAAAGCACCAGAAGAACTTATAAAAAAGAAAAATGTTGACATTGTAGTGCTCAGGGAACAATTAAAACTACCAGCCATTGAGGATCCATAGAATAAATAAATGGGAGAGAAAGAGAGCCAGAAGGAAGACATGCTCAAACTCATCATGGAGCAGAATTCACAAATCAGGAACATGGAAGTGGAACTAGAGAAATTAGTGAAAGAAAAGGAAAACAATTAGTCTTAGTTCCATTGGAGGCTATACCTATTACATCAATACCCCAAATAGGATTGGCTACCTCAACTATAGCAGGGTTTTCTACATCAACAATAGCCCCATCCAAGGACTTAGATGTTGCTGGTAAATTTCCCAAGGCCATGGAGGAAATTTCCATACAAGGAGAAGAAATAAAAACACTACAAAGACATACTAAGGCCTTACAAGAGCAAAAAACAGCGATAGAAATTTCATATATGGTCGAAGTAGAGAAGTCTCAAAGACTCTCACAAAGACTACATAAAATAGGGAAAGGGGCTACCATGACTCAAACCTTAGCCCAAGCTAAGGAAAACATATGGATAGATATCCATAAATCCATAAATGAAATTTGGCCTTCTAATTAAATTATCTTTGAGTAGAATGATTTAATTCATAAATCTAAGGAAGCAATTGTGTAGATCAGATATTAGCTAGGAGACAAGCAAACAGAAGCTACAAACATCATCATGTTTCTGAATGCTAATAAAAAGTATGAGCTAGAAGAATTACAGATTGAAGACAAGACTCATACAATACTGGAAGTTACTAAAGTGTTGACTAAATGGAACCTCATGTTACAACTTGAAGAAAAATGTCAGGGGCTGGAAATTGGTGTCAACAGATTATTCAACAAGTTTGAAGTGTTGAATAAGAAAGGACTTCCAAGTCTATTTGTAATAAATGATAAATTAATCACTTTAGATGATTATAACAAGAAATTGATGGATATATCTAAATATGGTTCTAATTTTGCAGGCATACTAGGCAACATTACAAGGAATGCTTTTCTCGAGGCACTAGAAAATGATTTGAGTATCCATCATGAGGTAAATAACATTTTTTTCATCAAGCCTACTTTTTCCAAATATACAGAATTATATGAGATCTACAAAAGAGTGACTAAATTATCTACTCCAAGTGAAGATAGATGGGAAAAGTTATGTGAGTTGCTACACTAAATGAGTAACTATATCTTTAGAAACTTGATCAACAATGCAGTAAGGGTCAAAGAGATAGAACAACAACAACCTCCTTCAAATCAGGGCCAAAATTCGAACAATTCCATCTTGTCTTATTAATTTGTAAGAAAAGATGTAGTTTGTTTTAGATATGCCTAAAATATATCTTGATCTGTCATGACAAGAATTTTTTGTAAATAATTCTATAAATTCTTCAAATTTCAAAGTATTGAGGGTTGATTTGTGCACTCTAGAAGGCTATTGTACTTTTTCTAGTTTGATGGGCTGATCAGTAATAAAAAAGACTCTTTCAAAGAATTCATGTGTTGAACTACATTGGTGAAGTTTTTCTCTCATTGTCTATGTGTTTATTTCTTTGTTTTCCCATGCTTGTGTATTCCTAATCTGAATTATTTTACATAAAGTTGAAGAACACAATTTGTTGCAAGATACACTATGTTTCTGGTTGTAAATTATTTAAATGTTTTCTTCTGAAGTTAAGCTAAAGAATTCTTAAATGATATTTTTCTTAATGGAACCAATTTCATTCCTTCTCTTACATTTCATTTAAATTTAAATGATCCAGTTAGTTTAGCTAACTTTTCCAGTGAAATCCCTTATGAAAATTTGAAACAGATCCAAGTTAAGCTACATACTCCATAGCCCAATGGAAATTTAGGTATTTAATAAACCAAAAAAATCAAACAATCTCAATCAATCAAACAAAAAAACTTGAATGTAATAGCTAGCGATTGGTTTGAGGGGTCCTGACCCAGGTTTGGATCTAAGGTTTACCAACAAGCCCCTGTACTACTGCCCATTTCGACAATGGCCTGCTTGTGCAGGTCAAGGCATCACCCGAAGTAGTATGGGAGGGTGTTGGAACCAGGTTTCTGCACCCTAAGAGAGAGAAAGTTAATTAAAGTGGGTCCCTTCAGATCTAACAGACCTGTTTTAGAGAATCCCTAACCCAGAAACCCTTAACAATATATTGGAAAAATAACCCAAGTGAAGCCCAGTAATCAGATGTAACAAGACCAATTATAGCTAGATCTATGCATGAATTTCCTTCTATATCATCACATCCACATGCGCATAAATAAACCATCAATATTCAGAAAACATACATTATCTCATAAATAACATATAGCACAACCCATAACCATAAAACAGAAATACTCGAATATCACAAAACAGTCTTCTCGTTCATTCATATTCAGATTCCACTTACAGACTTTCTTTACCAGCTTGCACACATAGCTAGCGGGGTCCGCATAGAGCAAGACTCAAGGTATCTATGCACACAGCCAACAGGAGCCCTTACCCAGATAATTCACAGAACAGATCCACATATTCACATCCAAGCTTAATCAGACACAAAACTTACTTCTAGACTCGACTTATCCATCTATTTATATCATATTATCCTGTGCTACTCTATGGTTTGCAAACCATGGTTTGCGGACTCTTGGTCTACCCTTTGACCCATTACAATTCATTGGGGGCTTTGAAATTCCATAAAGCCCCTGTGCTATACTAAAATATTACAAAATATTACAAAATTGTACCAAAATTGCAATTAGGGGACCCCTCTCCAACAGGCCCCCAACACAATCCTATGACTCGTCCCGAGTCACAGCGACAGTGGGGTCTTCATCTTGGCTTGGAGCTACTCAAATGCGGTGGAAAATGGGGGGAGGGCACCTTCACTCTTCGTGGCTACATGTTGCACGGTGTTGACCAAATTTTGTGAAGTCAGTCCTTCAGTAGCTGTTGTGACACTCTCCAAGGTTTGGTTCAACTACTTTTCTGCCACGTCTAAGTCTTGTGACAATTTGAGAGCTTCATCTGCCCATGGCTTGAGGTGGCCGATGAGGACCTACTTCTTGTGGTGTTGCTTCTCAATTTCATCTCTAAGAGCGTGGATGGTACGGAGGCGTGCTAAGCACTACGTGGCCACAAGGTTGGGCATGGTAGCTTCCATCTTCTCAAAATATTTCTCTTTCTGGTGCAACTCCTGGTTGAAATGTCAGAGGAGGGGATCATGTTGCAATGTGGACCATAGTCCCATAGCAGTATCTAGCAAGTCTAAGCCCTTGGAAATTTGTGCTGAAATGCTGCTTGTGGCTTCCTTGACCAGCGCGGCTCGCTGGGTGCGCACCTCGGGAGGTGTTTCGGGCTGCAGCTTAGCTTGTAGTGCAAAAATTTGTTGCTCCAGGTCTGCTTCGACATCTTTCACTTCTGTCCTAGATGCCTTCAATGTAGCTACCAAGCCTCCAACCTTGGCCTGTGGCATATCAAAGGAAGGAATCACTTCCGGCATGTCTTCACATAGTCGTTCGATCAGATGTTCTAATTCTGCTTGCTGCGCAATTTCCGTGATTTGTGTTGCTTGAGCTTGGGTGGTTTCGGAAGATTTGGCCACAATTTTTTGCTTGGCCTCACTTAGCTATTGTTGAACTCACAATTCCCTATGCTGAAGTTCACCAGAGATGAATAAGTAGAGAGAATGTAGCTTCTCACCCATTAATATCGCAATATCGAGATCAACTGCAGAACATGCACGGACTTGCTCGCACAGGACCAGTGGTTCGACTGTGAACACCACGCCTGAGAGGGGGAGGATCCTACTTTCTATCACCGTGACCAAAGCTATCACTGTGGCTAGCTGGCTCACTTGACTCTGCCTAACATGGTTCATGTTTTCTTGAAGCGTGTGTGCTTTGAGCTGGAGCACCTGCAACCCTGACCGTAGAGCCTCCAGCGCAGCCTTCTGCTAATCTTCCAGGGTAGTCCATCAGTCATCGAATTCCGTCGCGACAGCATCTGCGATCTTATCTAGATCTTGCTCTGTTAAAGTGACATCTGCTTCCCCGTTGGTCTTATCAACCTTGCGCTTATTTCGCTGCCCTTTGGGAGACTCGCCTGTGTGCTTTGTTCTGCGTGGGGACTTCGTGCACTCCCCACCAAGCCCTTCAACCTCTGCGTCCCACTGAGATTCTTACTCTACCCCCTTGGTGGCATCCTTGGGGGTTTCCTTGGTCATGGTTTTCTCAGTGGAGCACACCTCAGTCTCCTTTGTTGTGTTCCACGGGAGAGTATCCTTTGGTGTCGCATCCTTACCAGAGGTGCCTGATGTGACTAGGGTAGATGATTTGAAGCCAAGTTTCCATGCAAGTGGCCAAGTTGTGATGACTTGATCGATCTCCGCCTCCATGGCCATATACATAAGGTTGTACCACACCTGATCTTTATGGGCCCTGATCTGCACATTGTGCTAGGTGACGTGAAATTCAACGACGCACTTGTATTTTTCATATACCGCGGGTGATAAACGCAGCCTGGAATGGATGGCCACAACCAGTGCATGATCGAATAAAAACCAAAATGCCTTGTTTTCCTTAATGCACTTCAACTCCTTCAAGTCCCACAAATTCGCATATCGTGCGCCCTCACAGACACTAGGCTCGAGCTGAGGGAGCACCACATCATTAGGTGTCTCCCACACAATTAGGGCGATCAACAATAACAACCAGAAGTATCAAAATGCCTTTCCCTAGTCCTGCGCCTTGCGCACGTTGTCTAAAAATTCATTGCAGAGGTACTGCGACTAGTTGTAGCAGACCCCCTTCTTGCACTGCCCGGCCAGTTGAATCACATAGGTAGGGACGACCGATGCCCTGCACTTGCACATCATCTTACATGTGAGCAGTAGAGTACCCATTCACACTCCTTGGTCAGAGATGGTTTCTACAATGAATCCCCTCTTGTCGTGATCGACCTTATATTTATCCCGCACTTCTTCTGCTACCTTATGCTCATATTTCTTGCTGAATCCCTTCATGGGATGGGGCCCCTTCATGGGTAGGCCGATGATTCTGTGAATTAACGTAACATCAATTGGGATGTGGCCCTAGATCCACAAGCACCCATCGTGTATTATCGCAAGCAACTGGCGCACCACCAAGATGGTGATAAGATATCGCCCAAAGTGAGGGAGACGCAGCAAATTTAGCATCCCTGAGGTCTCCAATTCACACACCGATGGCATTGATTCCAGATTTAGCACATTTTCATACAACACTCTTTCAAGGTACAATTCCGAGGCTAGATCTGGGAAGGCGTCTTTATTTTCAAGGTCGTGGTCATCAAACTTGATGAAGGGAAGGCTCCCAAACATGTCACCAACCAAAGGGAAATCCTGCGGAACCAGCGGAATTTGCAGATATTCTCGGACAAAATTGACATTATTAGGGGTGCACACTATGGGTTTTCTTGGCTTACCCTATGCTGGTAGCCAGGAGAGCAGGGCCACTAGCAGAGCTTCCTCCTGGGTTGTCATGGGGTGCTTCAAAGGATTGGGTGAGTGTGCTTGAGGTACCTACTAAGGGGAATGCACAATCCTAAGGGAGGTGTGCAACTTCACTGAAGCCCACTTCGTGGATTTTCCCTTCCCCTTCTCCTTTCCTTGCTCCTTGCCCTTTTCCTGCCCCTTTCCCTTTCCCTTGGCCGGCGTAGATATGACCTCTTCAACATCGTGGGTTACCTCAAACAAATATTCAAACCCAATTTCAACGAAGGTCGTAACAGGGGATGACTCGGTGGGGTTAGAAGCATTCATCCTTGTACGTAATATAAATTCAAGGTTTTTGCTATCAGAGGGGGTCATATAGATGGCGAAGTCACACAACACACAGAATTCATAGTAAAGCACAGGGCGTAAGAGTTTCGTAAATCAAGGGAACCAATTATGACCTGTGTCCCCTCTTTTTATATCCTCCCATTAGTAGAAATGGTTGCATTAGTCTTAAATGTGACTTAACATCAAGGAAACGGTAAAAAATCCTCCTAGATCGTTGCATTAATTTCCAAATGCCCGCTCCATGCAATGGTAAAAACATTTTTTCACCCAGTTTTACTATTCCAATGGCTAGTTTTTCTAGCTGTGCACTACCCCTGCGCCTTCGTCTCACCTTTCCACGCCTTTCCTTCCTCATGCGGACAACACTCCTGATACAGATACTCTAGCCATATAGTCATTTGGTAGGCCCCGAGTTGTCCCTGTAAGGTTTCATGCGGCTTCCATTAACGTACCCAGGCAGGTAGTCTTTGCGCAACGTAGCCAACCTGACCGCACCACCATATGTAATCTCTTTCACTATGTATGGACCCAACCAGTGCTTACGAATATTTCCTGGGTGGCATTCAAACTAGCTGTCATAAAGAAACACCAAATCTTCTTCCTTGAATACCTTCTGTCAGATGTGCCGATCATGCCAAGATTTTTCTCGAGCCTTCTAAACCTGCTGGTGAAAGTTAGAAATGAACTGATCCTCTTCTAATGCGACCAGTTGCACCAAGAATTCCTCCATGATGTCAAGTTCCGCCATGTTTGTAAAAGCTACAATGCGCAAGCTGGGGACAATATATTCCATGGGCATGATGGCCTCCTTCCCATAGACCATCCTGAAAGGAGTTTTCGCAGTCAGTTTCTTGCATGTGGTCCTGTAGGCCCAGAGCACGGAGGGGATGCGTACATCCCAATCACTTCGATCCACATTACAGACCTTAGTTAGTGCATGTTCCAAAATCTTGTTAAAAGCCACCACCTCCCCATCAGCCTGCAGGTAATATGGGGTACTCTTCGCATGGTGGATCTGGAACTCTTCAATCAAAGCTTCAATGGTTTTATTAACAAAATGTGTACCTCTATCACTCATTAGGATGTTTGGGCAACCAAACCAAGTTAGAATATGCTCAAAGATGAAGTGTGCAGTGGTATCTGCAGTGAAATCCTTCACATCCTTTGCTTCCGCCCATCTGGTTACATAATCAGTTGCAATTATGATGTAATGTTCACCAATATTTTTCCCTGGGGGATTGATGGGTCCAACAAATTTTATTGCCCATTTTTCAAACACCTACAAAGCCATCTATGGTTGCAGGGGCATCTCATCTCTGCGTGAAGGTTTTCCTATTCGTTAGCATGCATCATAAGTGGAGTAGTATCTATGTGCATCTCTATGCAATGTGGGGCACCACAACCCAACCCTCAACACCTTCTACGTAATTTCGTTTCCTGCATAGTGGACTCCTACCAGCTAAGATAGCTTGTCTTTCATGTTCTAATACATATCTCCGCAATACCTCATTGGCTCCCAGCATGTATAATTGACTGTAAATTATTGTGAAATCAGCTGCGCGGGCCACCAAATCCTTTTTCTGTTGTACTGAATACTCTATAGGTGCCATCCCCATGGTCAAGAAATGAATAATGTCTGCAAAGTGCTCGTTGACCACCTTGATATAAAAAGGTTGTGCATCGAGTAACCCTTCTTCCATACTAGTTTTCTCTTCCCCACTCTCAATCTGAGACAAGTGATCAGGTTCAGCATTCAGTCTCTCGAGCTTTACAATAATTTCAAAATCATACTCCTAGAATAGTAGCAACCATCTGTAACCCCCCCCCCCCCCCCCAACATAGGCTTATTGAAAAGGTATTTTAAAGCTGAATGATCATTGAACATCCTGAAGTGTCCTCCCAATAGATAGTGCCTATATTTATATAGGGCATACACCATTGCCAATCCTTCTTGTTTAGTAGTAGAGTAGTTGCGCTCTACGCTAGAGAGATTCGTGCTAGTAAAGGCAACTGGATGATCAATGTCTCCTTCTCCTGGCTGGGCCATAATAACTCCCAGGGCTATTCTTGATGCATCCACATGTACGTGAAAGACCATATTTTCTTTCAGTAGCTCAAAAATCTTCTGACACTCTTCATCCCAAAAAAGGATACATCCTTCTTTAGAAACTTTTCCATTGGTGCAGTAATCAGGGTGTACCCTTGAATAAACTTCCTATAGTAATCGGTGTTCCCTAGGATGGAGCACAACTACTTTGTAGTGTTGGGGACCTTAATGATAACTGTAATTTTTGTTGGGTCAACCATCAATCCCTGCTGACATACAACGTGCCCTAAAAAAATCCCAAATGGTACACATAATATGCATTTCTTGAGGTTCAGTGAGATCTGATGTTTTCTGTAGGTATCCAACATCATGCACAGGTTTGACACATGATTTTTCGCCAATCCAAATACTGTCCAATCATCAAAATAGAATTTCAAAAACTTGTGAATGAATTCTTTGAATTATGTTACAACTACACGCAAGAAAATGGCAGGGGCATTCTTCATCCCAAAAGGCATAACAATGTACTAGAAGGATCCCCACTCAGTTGCAAAGGTTGTCTTGTTGCGATCCTTCGGTGCGGTCCTAATCTGATGGTATGATGAAAACCCATCAGTGAATGAGTATGCTTCCTGACCTCCCACGTTATCCAGAATTTCATCAGAGAATGGTATAGGGAAAGGATCATGTACGCAGGCATCATTCGACTTGCACAGATCTATGCAGATCCTTATCTCTCCTTTTGGTTTTCTTTTCTTGGACCACCATAGGGCTTACCCAATCCAGCTGCTCTACTGGCTCAATGATACCTGTGGCCGCCATTTTATATATTTCCTCCTTTTCTGCTGATACTTAGGGTTTAGCCGATAGGGCCACTGCTTGACAGGTCGTGCATTCGGCTTTAAGGTCATTCTCACGACACCCATATATCCTACGATCCCTTTGAGTTCAAAGAACTTTGTAGGGAACATGTCCTGATACTCGGTCAATAGCTCTGCAATATTTCCAACAGTATCATCATCCCAATAATCCCCTATTTTTTCCAACTTGGGTTGCTCTTCTGTCCTCATGTTGACTTCCTTCAATTTTAATGGTTTGGTCACATCTACTACCTACAATAGAGGTCCCACAACTATGCGCTCTCCTTCTAACTCTGGGATAGTGATGTTCCTAGGATCCTCATTGCAGTCTTCTACTGAAAAATTACGACAGTTGACAATATCCCACATCTGCACATCCCTAGTTGGCGCAACACATTATTTTCGAGGTAAAGACACATAAAAGACAAGCGCATCTATATCTTGCAGGGCTTCATCCAGTTTCTCCGTTCCTCCAACTAGACCAAATGTCATCATGAAATCCTCTGTCATGGTGCCCCAGTGGTGAGTGCATTGGTGTAGCTTTGCATCTAAATACCAGGTGGCTAGGATTGGTCCTAAAGCATGAATAAACATATGAACCCACTCATTCCAAGTCCTTTCATTCCATACCCCCATCGACATAGCCAGGTGCTTGTGCGGGTCCCCTCGGCCATAAAAGAGCTCCATGGGTGGGTTGACTAGAGGTTAAAATCATAGGATCATCATTTTTCAGCATTCCTCCCAGTATTGAAAAATGACTGGGTTTCCCACCATTGTGCAGGGGTCGTGCACATAGCCAAATCAAGTGCCCAAAATCTCCAATCTTCAGGGACATCGGCTTCAAATGCTTTCGGAATTTTCTTAGCACTACCAGAATCATCAAAGTAGGGCAGTTCTCTTACCTCTGAGGAGAGACATTGGAAGCTCTTTGTGATCTTAAGGCATTGCAGCGCAGATACGTCATGCAACCAGTTCTGCCAATTTTCTATTTCACCATCTGAGTCTGAGAGAAAGGCACTGTCTTTCTCCCAAAAAAACATACCATCAGCTATGGGGTTGATCCAATCATCATCCTGGGCAGTTAGTTTGTAAATGTGTTCAACATCCTCCTCCTCGCGCACCGGTTTTGTATATCGTTCACCTTCTGCTGGATCTAGGGGGACTATTACCTGCATACCATCGTTCTCAAAGACCATGCTTCTCCTTTTCAGATTGATGATACCTCCCATGTCAATTGCCCAATCCAGACCTAAGAGCGTAGGGTAGGGGTCCACATCATCCACAATCTGGATTACTTCAAAATATGCATAGACTTTAACTCTCATAATGTCTACCACAACCTTCGGCAGCCTACCTAATGGAATGATTTTCTGTTGGTTAGCCATACATAATTGAATAGTGGACCATTCCAGCTTGGGTTATCCCATCCACTACTTGGTTTGTTTGGGCAGGACATTGGCATCCGATCCTAGATTAAGGATGACTTGATCCATTTCATAATCTCCATTCTGTGCAGTCATACGCATCTCCCAACCGGTCATTTTCTTGTTCTTATGAATCTTGTTCACGATTTTAACCTTTGTTTGTTGGGCAACCTTTTCTGCGCAGCTATCTATTAATGCTTAGAGATTCTCCACCACCTTTTGATTGCACAATATCTTCATACATGCCTGAAGGAATGGCTTAACTGCTTCTTCTGCTTTCGGATCCACCAAAGTCCTTGAGGTGGATGCTTCGTACTTGGAAAAATCCTTCCTAGCTTGAATGAAGCTCTCTTTATCCCTTTTTAGGTCTAGGCTTTCTTTCTTGTCATAATCCTTCCTGATTAGTGATTCAGGCGTCGCTTTTTCCTCAACTCTTCCAATGGAAATTCCACTACGTGTAATTACATTGATACTTGGCCCATCATCCGGTGGTTCTGCCTTAACCCGTTGTACATTCTGCGTTGATGTCTGTTGTTTCTCCTGCATCTTTGATATCAACAGAGGACAATCTTCAATTACATGATTGAATTTTCTGTAATAAATTCAGGATTCACACGTAGGGTTCGGGCAGTCTCTTGCATAATTTCCAACATCCCTACAGTTTTAGCAAATTAGTTTCCCTCATCCTCGACCTGCGTCTCTGCCTCTCCCTCCTCCCCATGCTCTTGTGGGGGATCCTTCCTGCCCAGAGGGAGATACGAGCGACCAAGGGTCAATCTACACCTTGTATAGGTTTCTCCTATCTATCATTAGGTCAAATGTTCAGCAGTTGTGCTCATCGTGACCCATTGATGAGCAGAATCTACACCACTGTTGCTTTAGTTCTGGGACATAGGCGCCTAATCGTGGGCAGTGATCTATATCATGTATTCTTGCTACATGACATTCAACACACCACAACATGGGGGTACTGGGTCTAGCCATATCTCTAGGGTGCAGCGGACTTGGTCCCCCAGCCTGCATATAATCTGACAGCAGAGGGAAACGATCCTTAGTGTGGCTTAACACCCTACAACGTATGCACTAGACATCCGCGCTAGCTTCTTTTCCACGATCCCTTCTTAGATTATGAATTTCTAAGTGCATCACTTCTAGCTAGTTTTGGATCTGTAGTGCCCGAAATTGATCATCATCCCTTTGCGCAACTTCCAACTTCATGGAAATCTCTATGGCCTCTTCTTGCGAATCAATCTTCTGCTGACCCATAGGTCCACACAGATGTGGTAATAGCATGGTGATGAACCACTCCTTATGATGTTTGGCCTCATAGAAAAATCCTCCATCACTGATGACTTTTTTCAGCCGTTGGTCAGCTTCCCAAATAGACTCCGTAGGTCCCTACTTAATATATTTCAGCTCTACTATGCATTGAGCATAGGACTTAGGCTTTTGGAACTGCTGCTTTAAGGCATATTTAATCTCTTTTATTGTGGGATTGGCATGCTGACCAATGTATCCCATGAACCAATCCAAAGCCCTCCCTTCAAAGGCTATCTATAGTTGCACTCTCTTTACAACATCATTAGTAATATTCTATGTGTTCCATACCAACTCTGTTACAAACCAGAATCGATCCATATCCTCATCCCCTACCCCCTTAAAGGTGGGTAACTTGATGTGTGCAACCATTTCTTCTGCATGTGGTGGTGGAGGTGGGATAGGATAATTATTACCCTTGAGTGAGTTTGACGGTGGTGTAGTCGGGGGACTAGTCTCTGCGTGCGCAACCCTGCCTTGGTTGAAATCAGGTGAATCCCTCAGAGGACTGTATACCGATCTATCCCCTTCTTGATTAACCTGGTAGTATTTACCACTTCGTGTTGTGCTTCCACTCTGATAAGAGGTCATTCACTTGGTGTGACTACACAGGACACCCTTTTCACACAATAGCATATTAATCAACAACAACAATGTTTGCAAGAACTTGCCTCTAAATCCTTTGAAAAACCTTCGCTCTACTTCAGAATAGGACACAAAATGATTGACTACAAACTCAGTAACAAATCTTCCCAAAACATTATCAACCCAGTGATATACAGTCCGGGTGATCTTGTTATCAGCCTTCTCCAACTGTTGGATCAACTCGGGGGTCCACTGCGTGACCTGATAGTCTTTCCAACAGGTTTGGAATTTCGTCAACCTTGCCAACAACTCCTGTAGCTCGTGTGTGAAGGTTTTGAAGAAGATTTCATGCACTTCTATAAAAATTTACTTGTTCTTCCACTCTTCGGAAAATAACTTCTAACTTCTATTCTCTTTTAGGGAAAACTCCTGGATATACTTTTCAAACCAATCCTCATGTTCAAGCTTCAATGGCTACTAATGACCCCGTGGCATTACCCAATCTCTCTCTCAAAATGCCCCTGGTCCCGGCAACAGAACCAATTTTTGGTTTGAGAGGTCCTAACCAAGGTTCAGATTTAAGGTTTACCAACAAACCCTTGTACTACTGGCCCTTTCGGCAATGACCTTCTTGCACAGGTCAAGGTCTCACCCGAAGTAGTATGGGAGGGTGCTGGAACCAATTTTCTGCACCCTCAGAGAGAGAAAGTTAATTAAAGTGAGTCCCTTCTGATCTAATAAACATGCGCTGGAGAAGCCCTAACCCAGAAACTGTTCACAATATATTGGCGAAATAACCCAAGAAAAGCCCAATAATCAAATGTAACAAGACAAATTACAACCATATCTATGCATTCATTTTCTTCTATAGCATCACATCCACGTTTGCATTAATAAACCATCAATATTCAAAAAACATACGTTCTCTCAGAAATAACATATAGTGAAGCACATAATTATAACACAAAAATACTTAGATATCAAAAAGCAGTCTTTTCATTCATTCATATTCAGATTCCACTTACAGACTCTCTTTACCAGCCCGTGCACACAGCCAGCGGGGTCTACACACAGCAGGACTCAGGGTCTCTGCGCACACAGCTTACAGGAGCCCTTACCCAAACAATTCACACAACAGATCCATAGATTCGTATCCAAGCTTAATCAAACTCAAAAATTACTTCTAGACTCAACTTATCCATCAATTTATATCATATTAGCCTGCGCTACTCTATGGTCCACAAATTGTGGTTTGCAGACTCTTGGTCTACGCTTTGACCCATTACAATTCATTGGCGGCTTTGACCCGCCCCAAAGCCCCTGTGCTAGAATAAAATATTACAAAATATTACAAAATTGTACCAAAATTGCGGTTAGGGGACCCCGCTCCAACACTAGCCTAATATTATTCAGAAGAACATAGCTAAATCAGACAGATAGATCCCTCTTTGGAGTTGGAAGGGCTAGATTCACAACTCCAAAGTGGTTTTGTGGTTACCTTTGTGATTTCTTTCACAACCTCGGAAATTAAAGAGTGATAACAATCGAGAAAAGGCCCATTAATAAAACAATCTCTCATATTTTGTACATATATCACAGTTTTGGAGGTTCGAATGGATCTTTGAGGCCTATTTTTCAAGATTTTTCCAGAAAAAGTTGATGGATAACTGTTTATGAGCCACCTCATCAATTCAACTTGGGCATCAAATCAACGGGTGGAAAAACACTTGTCAACATAAGATTAATAGTCAAGGATGAGGTGCAATTCAGTTATATGTGGCAGATATTTTCAAGGTTAACGAATTAATCAATAGTTGAACTAATTGCAAATTCGAGACTTCAATAGTTCTAGATATTTTGTAATCATTATGACCAATGCTACTTTTAGATCTATGTTTACATTTGTTTCCTGGAATCATGAAATGTTTTGATATAATATATATATATATTATTTATTTTGTAATGTAACAAGAATTCAAGTGAAGAGCCTAAAAGATGTATGAGATTAAACAAATTCCCTATTTTGAGGCAGGATATGCAAATAAACATTATATCCTTGGTTTTTAGTCATTGCTTCATTAATGACAGAGCACAATATTAGCAGACTCAAGAGTTCGATAAGCATTCAAATTCATAAGTGGCATAAAATCATCAACAAATAAAAGAAAATCCCATATTCAAGGGCATTTGGAAACTTAAAAGTCAAAAGCATCAGCATAAGACTAATTTTAGATTCAAATGATAAAAAAGTTCCAAATTTTGGGGCAGCATTGAAGTACAAGTAGAAACACAAGGTTCATGCTTCAAAGCGGGATATCAGACACCAAATTAGAAAGGGATTAACACGTCCAACAACTCCAATAGCTAGAGACACATGCAATAATTTCTATTTTCTATTTTTTATTTTGAAATCATTTGAATTTTTTTGTTTTTCCAGAACAATAGTAGTAGTTGGTTTTTACAAAGTCTATAAAGAATGTGATTTTGTAATGAACAAGGGCTGGTTTTTAACAAAACACTTATTGTGCACTATAAATTTGAGAAATGTTAATGAAGGAAGCTCGATTCTGAAACATAGATGCTTGTGTTGGGAAATTTGGATATGTGTTCTCTTGTTTCTATTTTCCTTTATTCTTTTTCATATGTATGCTCTTCTATGACTGATAAGAGTGAATGAACATAATTCATGTGTACTATGCTTTGTTTATATTTTCAACCATCTATATCTTTTTAACTTATTTTTGTAGAATTCATCCTTGTGATGCTCTTATAAGTGCATTGTTGCCCTCCTATTCTTCATTCCATCTTAGAAATTTAAAATCTCAAAGTATCTCAACCACCCCGGCTCTGTGAATGTTTTAGTTTATTTTCTTGTTAAGCAAAATATTTGACTCCATCACCCAATGGAATTCTATCACACCCTACCACATTTTTGAAAGCATTGTTACAACATATCTAGTCATTGTTTTAAGTACATAACCAATCATATTGACTGAGTTATATAAGGGATCCCCTTCGAAATTGAAAGGAATAGCTTTCAATTCAAAGCGGTTAGAGGTTACCTTAGAGTTTTTCCCCACGACCAAAGTTTTCTCTAGGTGATACATGATGTATATGTTTCTTATATATAATATTATAGTTAATGCAGGGTTTTTAAACCTATGCTATCCCAAGAGTTCTTTTTACTGTTTCATTTCGATTTTACTATATCTATTTCCTTTTTCAGAGCTAGGATTTTCTCACCCTTCAGCAATCTATTGTGTTTCTATTTGATGTAGAAATTGTATATCAGGTGGAATATTTGTACAAATATTTTCAGTCTTGTATAAATAATTGTGTCTATATATCTTTTGAAATTATTTGGTTACTACAGTATTTGATATATTAATAATAATAAAAAATCAAGAAAAACCTAAATGGGTATTTTCTCTTTTTTGGTTGTTTCCCTAATGTGTGCATATAGAGCTTTTGTTAACTATGCAGGTGCTCTCAAATATTCTATGTTTTATTTAGCAACTAGAATCTTGTTATTATTAGTCCCGACCACAGGCACGGCTGGGACTATTGTAATCGGCTAGGGCGATGCTAGCATTAGTCCCGACCTTTCTTAACGGCGAAGCTTATTTCCATTGCTATCGGCCCATTAATGCGGTGGTAGATACATTGTCCACCGTTAGATTTAAACAATTTTAAATCTAACGGTGGGCAGTGTATCTGCCATCGCATTAATGGGCCGATAGCAGTGGAAATATTGGTTTCCTTTCTTAACTAATGTGTTTCGCGCAAACCAATTTAAAATTTTGTATAACCAATGTTTTTTGTTGCAGATCAATTCACCCTCTTATCTGCAATTCACCATCTTATTTGGCCTCTTCTCGAGGCCAGGAGGCAAAAACATAAGTTAAATTTAATTTTGGTTTATAAATTTGAAACTAGTAAATGCTAGCGAAACTAATGCTAGCATTAGTTTCGGCTCAGGCATTATAGTTTAGGTTTAACTTGTGTATACAGTGTATGTCATAAGAAGCAGAAGCACGCTGGCTAAGTTGGCTGCCCCTAGACCACATGGCAACTGCATGTAGTAGCCAATCGGCTCTTTCACTATTACTCTCGCTTATTCATCTGTTATATCTTCACCATGAAACCGAAATCCATTTCACTATAACTTGAATGCAGGTAGAAGAGAAGAGTGCTTGACGATGGTTGCCGCTGAATGCAGGTAGAAATGCAGGTAGAATAGGAGAGTGCTTGATGATGGCTGCCGCTGATTCATAAAATGGAGCTACTACCCATGCTAGTTCTGAGACGGTTTCCAGGAGGAGTCCAGGCCTCTTCCAACTCCCTCGCCCTTCCGTTACTCGAAATTCTCACGAGTATCAGAAAATTGTTTGTATGATAAATGCACTGGGTATTCATGCAATGTATAGTTTGTGCTTATGAAAATTCAAAGTATAGTGGGCGTCTTCCAGTATTATTTTTAGTAGCAGACTTCCAGTTCTACTTGAGTGACTGGTGTGTTCACTGTAACTACCTGAGGAACAGTTACATGATTTTTGGGTAATTGATGAACTCGATGAACTTGCTTCCCTTGCTTCATGATTTTTGGGTAATTGATGAACTCGATGAACTTGCTTCCCTTGCTTCTTATGATGGTAGCTATGAAGCAAAAATTCAATAGCACTGCGTTTGGTTTCGGCATATCCATGAATGTTGATGTATAGGGATTGCAGACCCTGCCACAACTTCTGGAACAGTTTCAGAATCCGCCTAGCCCTACTAAAGAAAACAAAAAAATGCCACAATTTACCTATGCACGGGTTTATAAAAAGCCCTGCCCTCTTAATATATTATGGACAAGTTTTATAACAGCGAGAAAATTGTGATGAATAAGTATCTAGTAATCAGAAAAATGTTTTCATCATACAGGGCATGGACAGAACTCTACTGGATATATAACTGCAACAAATTATATGTCAACTTTTCCTAATAGAAAAAGAAATCTAAACCATTAATTCAGAGGAATAAGAGAAGCCAACAATATACAAACAATTAATTATGTAGCCAGATTATAACATACCTTAGTCAAATGATCATGGCTAAAAACTGTGCCATGATCAATAGCTTGTGAACAACCACAAGTTAGGTAAACATCATCCTCAGACAGCTTATAGGACAAACAACGAGAAAGATAATCTGCAACCACTCTCAAAGTAAAGCTATGTAGATCAGCATAACGAAGAAGGTTGATTCAGTTTAGAGATTCATGAAATTAGGAATACATAGTCCTGTGGCCTTGAATTATCATACATGCACCAAGATTTCCAAGCACACAGAAACAAAAACAAAAAAAAACGGTGGATGGGAGGAAATAGTGGAACTTACAAAAAAAACGGTGCGTGGGAGGAAATCATGGAACTTGGGGCTAAGCAGACCACTTGTTGAATAAAGTCCATGGCTTACTCCGGCAGTACTACAACGTGGGTTGCATGCAGTCACGCGGTGAAGACCCACAACTTTGTATTGTTTTGTTTATTTTTATATTTTTTAATTATATAATATAGAAATATCGGGCAAATGGCCAGGTGTAACGAGAAGGTTTCACAAGAAAAGATTAGTCAGAGGGTCGTGTTCTGATTAGATGGCTGCTCCTCTCCATGCGCTCCTATTTAATTGTTAAAAAATCATAACTGGGTGTCACTGTTTTGGATTGGTTTTAAAATGTTTTTTTTTTTAAATTTTAATGCTTGGATGCTGCAATGGTACATATGGAATCTCAGTGCTTTGATAATAATGTGCTTGTGTTTATTGAGTGTAGTGGGCAGGGAGGCTGGCAATTTTGAGGCCGATGATCCAAACAAATTGTTCAATGATTCGGATGGGGATATGCACAAAGAAGAGTCCAAGATGCTTGTTGCCTGGAAGGAATCTCATCTGCGAGCTTTCAAGGTGGTGGATAAAGAACTGAAGCTGCATCGAATCTTGGATTGCTTCGGCAGTGGAACGACTGCCGTGACCGTCATAAAATAGGTATAAAAGAATTTATGCATCCTCAATTGAGATTCTCATATTTCAATGAGCTGACCCATGTATGGTTAGGGCCCGACCCGCCTTCAATGTCTTTTGACAGTTCTTCAAAAGTTGGATCCTTCAGCTCCTTCAATTGCTATAATATCAACATGAGGTTTAGCATGCCTGCAGTACTGAAGAAGTCATTAAAATAATACATTTGATTGGAGCCTATTCCTACAAAATATTCTATTACGGTAATTTCGTTCAGCCAATTTATTTTAATTCTTGCTTACATACTTTAAGAAAGTTGTTCATGATAATTGTTACGTCTGTGATATTGGACTGCACAATATTCATGAATGAATTGCGGATTAGTCTCAAAAGTTGAGAAAGCCACTTTGTACGCACTGTGTATGGTTGTGGTCTGTAACAAAGCACTCCAATTTCTCCAAAAACATCTCCGGGCTGGGAATGCCCAAGAATCTAGAATACAGAAGGAATAAATTTACAACTTAAACTAATTGAATTATTTAATTTTGTAATTTTAAAACACTGTAGAGACCTCCAATGTCCGAGGAAAAACAAAGTAAGTTATTGTGGAAAGAAAGCCGTCATTTTTGTACTTCAAATTCTCCACTGTGACTAAAAAGCATAAAATAAAATAAATTTTTGTTCCAAATTAAATCATAGATAATTTCTAGCCCTCCTAATTTCTGGATACACTGTAGACTCTGCCAATGCTTGAGGAAAAAACCGACTGAGTTATTTGGGAAAGAAACATAGTCATTTTCTGTACTTCGAATTCTCCACTCTGACTAAAAAGCATAAAATAAAATAAGTTGTTGTTCCAAATTTAATCGTAGGTAATTTACAGCCCTTCTAAATTCTAATTTCGTGCTGAAGTTTTGGGCTGTTGCTCTCTCCTAACATAAAAATATTAAGAAGAAAAATAATCACTACTCTTTTGGGAATGATAGCTTGCCTGAGCTGTTTTATCCTTGTCTGCTAGTATGTCATGCAAAATGAAACAAAAATGCTCTGTTATTTTTTGCTCAACATGAACATTACCTAGCATTTGTCCAGTTCTCTGTTTGAAGACACAAATTTAAGAAAGGGAATAAAGCAAACCACTGATAAAATTCTAAAAGCATTCAAAAAGATACCTACCATAGCACACTAACACATAAAAATCTGTGGGTGCTTCATTTCTCAAAATGACATCCTCTCTTGGGGGAAAGTACCCTGCCTTCATCTCTGAAACCTTTCCAACCACAAGAAACTATCTGGTCATTTCTTTCTCCGTGTTATTGTACTGAAGTCCACTATCTAAGACAAAACCAACAAAGGGCTTTCTTATCATAAGTACAGGGCATTTCCCAGTTGAAAAAGGAAAAGATACACTTTATCAACAATCGGGAAAAACAAGTAGTTTGCAATATTTGTACGGATTTCCTTTGGAAGATCATTCAAATTTTCTTCTTCCTACAAGCCCTCTGTTCTAAATTTCAGGCACAAATGTGCTAACAATTGATCCTGTAATTGCGGTGGCAGCCGATTTCTAAAAGAAAAGCTTGATGTTGCCTGAATTGTGTCCATCTTCAATTGAAATCAAAGTCATATCCTAAAAGAAAAGCTTCATGTTCCTGAATTGTGTCCATCTTCAATTGAAATCAAAATCATATTTTACTATCAGCTGGAAATTTTGTATTGAAAAGGGAAAATATGTACATTTAACTTTCCTAAACACAAACCGATTTGAAACATTTTACTGACAAATCTCCTGGTCCTGCTGTGCCATGTACAACTAAATTTGTCATGTTTCCTATCAAATTATGCAGTCAGGCCCAGATTAAACAACATGTAGAAGATATCAAACATCATTTCACTAGTATTTTGAGCATGCAGGTCTCCATACCCAATAGTGGTGAGAGTGGTAATGGAAAAATATATTGCAGTAACATGGCGAATCCATAGGCTTTCTTTAGCAAAATCTGGACTTACAGCACCAATCCATGTCCTGGTTGGATTACGATATCTAGCAGCAAGTAGATAGTAAAAGCATCCAGCACAATGAACTGCAAACAGTGTTACCTGCACAGTAGAGCCAATACGGCTTCAATCTCATTCTGGATTAACACTATTTGCAATTATAGATTGCGTATGGTGTTCCACTTAATTTAGGAAAAATAGGATTCCTGGTGTTTAACTTACACAAATGAGCTTTGCACAGCGTGTAAGGAAATAGTGGGGTATTCTGGCTTCAGAGTCACTAGCTCTCGTACTTGTCTTTTCTTTACTTAGCGGCGGGGACTTGCTGCTTGGCAGCCTCCCTTGTTAAATATCAGTTCATGATATTTATAAAATTTACTTATGGATACATATTCTCAGAGTACATGACTAATTACTAGTTGGAAACCTCTCTGGTTCATAGAAATTCTATACATAAATATTTAAATGTTTATGTTTGACCCTCCCTGTATTATTACTTGAAAATGCATGCATTATGATACTTTTAATTTGTCATTATTTTTCTTTGAGAGGGTAAAGGAGACATCTTCCGTTCAGTATGAAACTGAAGGTAATTATTTTTCCCTATAATTACTAAAGTGTCTTGGCGTAAACTTTATGGTCCATTATAAATTCCTTTCTTTGAATCTTGTTTACAGTACCTATGATCCTTATGGGTACTATCTGAAGTATTTACAGTACCTATGATCCTTATAGGTAATATCTACGAAAATTAGTTGAACTATTAATCACATTAAACATGTCTGGTTCCTTGCCTATCCTAGCGTAAACGCAGTGCATGAAGACGGTGTTTTGTTTTATTATTGTTAGTTTTTTTTTTAAATTTCTCTCCAGTCGTAAATAATACCTAGAATGCTACAATCTTTTATATTAAATATTTGGTTTTGGACTTTTTCTCCCCCTGAACTGTTACATCTCTAAATAATTTCTAAAGAGCTTCTACTTTCGAGCTTTTCTTTAACAATATATTTGTCACTTTTTGAAGTGTACACAAATGTCTATTTGTAATAGTTTTTTCCTATAATATATATATATATATATATATATATATATATATATATATATATATATATATTCATTTATTTGATTTTGAAATTTTTTTTTGAATGTAAATGAATTATGTATGTGTACATATTTTTTTTAAGTAGTAAACAAATATTTATTTTAAAAATATTTTGGTCTAATTATATTTTCGGCATATCAATATATTAATGTGAAGTTATCGGTTCAATTCCCTGTCCTGATCGAGGTGATATATTGGACATGACTCCTGCCAAACTTGTAAGAAAAAACTATTTACGAATATTGAAAATAGTTTTTCCAATACCAATGAATACAATGTTCATTCTTGGATTCTAGAATATAGAACTGGCATATATATATATATATATATATATATATATATATATCTTCTCTTTTATTTTAATTCTAATATTTACACTTGTATTCTACTATTATAGTCTGAAAAGAAACATATTATTATTATTTTGACTTCCATCAACTATTTTTTTTTCCAATTCACATAAGTATAAAACTAAAAAATCTATTTAATAAATAATATCCTCTTTGATGGATATTTTCCTTCTGTGGATAGAAGCAAACTCCCTTGATCTAGTGGCTTGATCTAGAAACAACAGAGACAAAAGGACTTATGTTTTCTTTAGAGAGTTTAGAATATGAAAGAAAGACTTAGGTAGAATCCAACACAAAATCTCCTCTTCTCCTTGCTTGTAAGCTCCAACTCCAACTCCAAATGCTATAAATGGAACCTACAAAACAACTAAAACAAGCAAGAGAAACAAAACATAAAAATAACATATACTAGCATCTCTAAACAATGAATCAAGAAGGAATTGTTCTAAATATGCATAAATGAGACATAAGTATAGGAAAACAAATCACTTTTTATATTAATGAATGTAGGAGAAGATATAACCCTTTCAGATATTGACCTTGTAGATGTCTCCCAACTACCTTCTCCTTCCTTTTCCATAAAACAAGCCTTCAATCACAACTCAAGTGTGTGGATGGATAATGGATCCTTAGGCACAAAGTAGTAGCATGAGGGCACAACCAAGAGTCTCCAAGATACAACCCATACTTTATGGGACACAATGAATTTGTAGGGTCAAATAGGTGGATTTGGATTTACCATTCTAGGAATCAGATCCACGTTAGAGGGATGATAAGTTCTAGGGATAAGAGATAAGACCTCAAGAGTAGGATTTCAAGATCTAATATAACAGTAAATAGTTAAACCACTCAAGAATCTTCTAGAGAGAGAACATTTGAAATTTTTTTTTACCAAATTCTAGGGGCCATCACACTTTTAGTGAAGGCAACATGCATTGGTCAATGCATTTTCTCTATGTACAACTTCCAACAGTGCACTTTGCACGAAGGATAAGTGAGATGGGGAAAAAAATTAGGGTTTTGAGTTTTTTATCCTAGAATTCTTGGAACTTTGGAGAGAGGATACTCTTGGCTTTGTAGGGGATGAATGAAAAGTGTCAATGGATGTTGATTGACCCAGTTTCAATTCTATTTGATTAGATATGACAAAATGATTTACAACATATCATATAACATCATTTTATAACCTTTTCCTTTTAGGTCAAATTACATAGATTAGTTTGTTTTGAATTCTTCATAAACAATATATTCCAAACTGTAACATAAATCTTCCTTTTCCCTTTTTCTCCTCCTCTAGTATAACACAAATCTAATTCCCTTTCTTTTAAAAAAAACGGAAATAGAAGTTAGGGATACGAACTTGAAAGCATATATTTCTTTTCTCTAGAAAATTAATGGTCAAGCATTTTAGCTCCTCCCAACCATGACATTGTTAAACAACCAATTTCCCCCCGATCAACCAAGTATGCAATTATTTTTCTCTATTTTGATGAGACAAAAGCAAGTAAAAATATCAAATATTACCCCATCTACCACTCTTTTGGTGGTTATGAACTGCCTCCACCTCACCAACAAGAGGTAGGTAGTTATCTGGTCATTAATGATCTTTTGTTTCCCACTCTTGAGGACAACTCCATGTCTTCTAGGAAACAATTAATTGGCCAACATCATAACTTTTCTCCATTAAATTTGATCATTCATATTAGATTCCTATGAATTCTTGATGGGTAATAACACTTTTACAATCAATTTCAACCTTTTTCTCTTTCATCCATTTGTACTCAACAATTAATTTTCGATTTTTTTCTCTATTCACAAAATAAAACATAATAATTACAACTTTACAATTAGCTATTATTAGTAATAAATTAGTGATAATTAAAATGTTCACTTTTCTTTTGATGTAGAATATTTAATCTGAAATAAAATTATGCACATCTAATTACAAAAAAATTAAACCAAGGGATATCATAGCTTTGGCTAATGATTTAAAGTGAGAATGGGTGTCGTATTTCTCACTGATGTACCATTTGGTTGAGGATTTGGTCAGGGTTTTTTGAAACAATATTAATCATATTGAATACTTTGTGATGTTATTGGATGAGCGCCATAAATAGAATTTCATTACATGATTTTTGGGTCCTCACCTGGCTTTCCTTCAAATTTTGGAATATCATAAAGAATTTTGGTTTGCATGTGTTATGAACCCCTTATTAAGCCCTAGATATTGAGTTATTACATCTCTACTGGTATACTATTATGTAGGCCAAAACCTTTCATTGAACCCTTTCATTATAATTGTACCCTTTTTCTCATATGTGTGTGTGTGTGTGTGTGTGTGTGTGTGTGTGTGTGTACCTAGCCTTAGGATCATCTCATCGTGTCTTGTACATAGAATTCATTATAAAATAAGGTCTCCTACTCAAAGTGGATTGTATTCATTTACCTTTTATCATGTTCCAGGAATTTTCACCATAACATTTGCAGCAAAGGAAGTTCATGAGAAATGGTGTCATTTTTACTTCGTTAAATATACTAGGTTTATAGACAGTGCAATTGACAATTTTGGGGTTGCACACGTAATTGTGAGCATATAAGGAGTACCTATTTGGTGTAAAGAAGTATCAGTGTGAGGTGGGGTGGTTCCAAGTAAAGTAACTCCTAATATTGTTGAGCCTAGTAATGTGGTATTCAAAGGTGAACCTAGATGGGTATATTGAGCTAGAGAAATAACATGACCATGAACAAATCGCAATATTTTTGGGAGGAAGAGTAAGCATCAATATCACTTGGGTGATAAAGGATCCCTTATTGTTCTATGACATGCTGAAAAATGTGAAAGTTTTTTAGTGAGTTAAATTTGTGGTAAAATAAATGGGCCTAATCAAAGAAAAATAACCCAAACTAAAAACTAGTTGAAGATTGATTGCAATATGAATGGTTCTAGTTTTTATGTAAATTCTAATGTTTAGATAGGATAAAAATCCATGTGTGTGATATCATGAAAATAAAAATACCTAATAGACTCAATGCCCTCCCTCTCAATTTGTAATTGGAAATTCCAAAAGTTTCAACAATGGAGCATGAATCCACTGGAAGAAACTAGTGAAGGTTGAAAATAAAATTATAATGAGGGGAATTTGGAGCACATCTTGAAGTGGCTAGCAACATTTCCCAAAAATTATTCAAAATTTCCTTTAGGTGTAATCACAATCCATGATTTCCACCTTTAGTAGATGTGATATTTTGTGGTTACTAAGATACTTCTATCAATGCGGGTAGAGTGATTATAAGATGTCAATGATATGATCATAGATCGAGGACCCCATAAAAGTTGGGTGACTCAAGAAGGTTCCACACAAAAAATCAAATCTTAGCCACCAACCCTTAGCAAGCATCCATATACCTTGGCTTTTTGGCACACTAATAATGGAATATTGTAAGTCACATATAAGCCAAGTGCCAAGTTTCAAATGTAGAATGGCATAGGGTGGATTTTAGATGCCTACTCCAAAGTCCTAGCCAAAGAAAAATTTTATTTTATGACCCCTCAATGGAGGATTTTAGTTGGTTAGCTTATAGTTTATTTTTAAGAAGTATTTAAGGTGGGGTTATGTTCTAAATTTTTCAAATTAAGGTGTGATAAAAACAAGTTCAATTAGAACATATTAGTGTTTTGATTCCCTAAGACAACTTATGAGCATAAGGGGAAATCATATTGGCAAAAAAATGGACTTAGGAACTTATGTGTGTGGATTTAGTGTGAGCGAAACTCAGTATAATTGAAACATATGGATATCATGAGATCCTTTACTTGGATTGCTAATTAAATTTCACCTTGCGAAAAAAATACATTTGCACATGTGTGGGAACATTACTTCTCTTCCTAATTAAGCTAGGTGTTGCTTCAATATACCACTGAGGGAGATGGAGAAGGCCTTATGTATTTGTGTATTCACCTAATTCACACAAGGTTCAAGGTGAAAAGCATACTTGGACACAATGCTTCATTTCTAGTCCCAAAAAAATAATAACAAGATGAGAATTTAACTAGTTCAAATTATTTCTAAGTGGTCATCCACATGACAAAAGGAAAATAATCTTGCTTCTTTTTAATTCCTCTACCAAATATAATATTGTTGGAAAGTAGGTGTAGGAAATTATGTGTTGAAACCTAATACATAAAGAAAAATGAAAAACTCGAAGAAAGATACAATTAGGTAAATTCCTACAGGTAAATGACTCTTAATTGTGCAAATTTCTCAAACAACAAGTTATCTCTATGCACAATTAGTGAAAATATCCTTTTGTTAGTCACGTGGATCATCCATGGAGTAAAAAAAAGATGATGATGCTCAAACAAAGGTGAAGTAAGTGGCTGTCAATTTCGTTTATATTGAGTGGTTAGGAGAAATGATTTTTACTCTCCCTAGCCAAGTTCAAATCCCATAAGTTACATGATAATATTTCTTGTAATGGCTTTAATCCTTTTTGTTGAGTTTGATTTATCCCTCAAGAACCAAAATATGTATATTCCTCATATTGAATATAAAGATATTTCCCATGAAAATAAAATTTTGAAGTGGTTCCAAGCTCTGTCTCAGATGTTGTAGTGGTTAGATAAAATACACCTTATTGTAAGTTTGAAAAATGAATATTAGATATATTAGTATGAATATAAATAAGAACAAAGAAAAGGCAATGGGAAGCAGAAATTTTTATTTATTGAAAATGTAATGAGGCTTTGATGGCCTTGAAAACGAAAGAAAAAGAGGGACAAGTAGTGTTGGTGAGTCTACTTTATGCCGCTTAATGAAGATACTTCAATGTCCTTTGGAAATCTCTTTCAATCTCAATAAGGTGATTTTTTTTTTTTTAATGCTGGAGCTCTATCAATGGATTAAAATGATTCTAGTAATAGGAATGCTCATAAGCTTATGGGGCTTTGATAAATCTTTTGAAATCAGAACAATAATCAACCTTTTCTTATTTAAATTCTCTCCAATGGATGTTATTTATTTGCCTCCCTCATGACTCATTACAACTA
This sequence comes from Pinus albicaulis, assembly GCA_034641835.2. Lineage (NCBI taxonomy): Eukaryota > Viridiplantae > Streptophyta > Pinopsida > Pinales > Pinaceae > Pinus > Pinus albicaulis. The sequence goes on from CM076579.1 coordinate 749,707,297, forward strand.
GTTCATGGTGTGAATGGAACCCATTTAGATTGGGGTTTTATATGCATGAGGATACCTTAGATCTACCAAAAGAGTCCTCATAAATTCCTTTAGGTTATAAATTACCATCCTAGTGTGAGCCTCTAAGTTGAATTTTGATGAGAACTTATCATTTATTGCATAGAAGTTTGGTAAAATTTTGCTTCCATGGATCCACATGACTATTGAAGGATTAGTCATATGGATCACATACAAAAAAAACTATGAATTTATGTGGATGCACAAAAACTCTCTTTTTATAGTTATCTCCAAAAAAAAATTAGATGATGTCTAATACTTATGGGGGAGCCTTTATTGTATTGTGGTGATGATGATTCTAGTGGTCAATAGTATAGCTATGTGAGTGATTTTTAGGTGAAAACAATTATATATAAATATTATAGCCATCCCACATGGAAAATGGTGTTCCAAAATTGCTACACCAATTAAACCTCTAGACAACTTAAACATGTATCACAAAGAAATTAAATTCATATAGAACTAGCTACCCAAATTGGAGAATTTATTTAATGCATTGAGTGTTAGTTCAATGAAAAAAAATTATTTGATATACACATGAACAAAGAAGGAACAAAATATATAAAAATTACAAAATTATGTACCATATATGATTTTAAATTCCCTATGTGAGAGGTTCCCTCAACATGATATTGGTATGAAAATAAATCTTGAAAATGAGAATAAAAACCCCCAAATGCACATGGGGAATATTTTAGCAAATGTGGATAACACAAGGACTGAATTGACCTAGGATTTGTGGTTGACATGACAAGAAGTGATCCCTTCGGGTGGATCTTCTAGGTACAAATATTATGTGGATGTAGTGGTCACTAATCTCTGGGGTCTGTGAACCACATAGAAAAAAACATAAGGATTGAGTCCTAAAATCATGATTATTCATCACCCTATGATCCAGTTCATTGGGGGTTTAACTTGGCATCAAGGAACTATTTAATTACCATAATTGATATGAGGAAATTTGATGGTAAAGACCCTTTAACATTAATTTTCTAGTTGAAACAATACTTTGATCCACAACAAGTGCCAAACTTACAAAATTATAACTATTGCATCCTTGTATTTCCTACTTGATCAATTTGTTTGATACCAATGGAATTGAAAAATAAAAAAGGAACTTGTCGTATTGAATTCCATTTTTATGGATGAATTGGTAGCATATGATCAAATATTAAGAGCAATACATTCCTTACTCATTTGATAAGTCTTTGAAAATTACATCTAATTACAGAGCACATTCAACAATTCCAAAATCTAATTCATATGATAAAAAACATTCCAGAGGCTAAATTGTTTAATATTTAATTGCTATCTTAAAGGAGAATATTGAGGAGTGTATATTCAAGCCTAAATCCCTAGAGCATGTTTTTTTGTCACCAAGAAATTTGAAAATATAAATATGGGTACTATAAGAGTGTCCACTGACAACTAAAGAGAGAACCATTCTCCTCTCCTGACTACATAGCTCTAGTATCATTTAACCCAACCCATGTCTCTTATGAAATCCCAATATGCTCACTCTTAATCACATTAGGCCCTCATTAAACCATCATCCCACCATATAACTCTCTTATCCTTCACAAAAAAGGGAATATCTTCCCTTTCTCTACTACATAGTTCATTAGGGATGCTATTACCTTCTAATGTGCATATTCCTTATTTTAATCACTTGAAGGAGAAACACTTGGTTAAAAAATCCATTAAAAGCACTAACAGGGTTACAAAATTTAATGATGATTACTTCACTTGTAGACATTCTAGTCGTGGTTCTTCCGTCAACATTGGGGGAATTTTGAGGTCTAAAATGGGGCTCCTAAGAAAAATTTACAACCAAAATAAACTTTATAAGAACCAACATGATTCAATATTCTGATGTCAACCATGGGGGATTATTCATCATTTTTTAAGTAAAAAGGTAAAAAGATTAAAAAATAATAAAATAATAGAACTACTTTTTCAACTTATACTTTCAACTTATCTCCCAAATTTTTTACTCAATTTTCGAGCGGGAATACTCATTAGATGAAAAATTTAATTCTTCATCCAAGGATTACTCATGTTGCATACTTTCAATGGATCCTACTACACAAAAAATGATAAATACATGAAAAATGTGATTACAATCACATTTTTCATGTATTTCTCATTTTTCGTGTAGCAGGGTCCATCGAAAGTATGCAACATGGTACTCCTTGGATGAGGAATTAAATTTTGCATCCAATGAGTACTCTTGCTCTAAATTTGAGTAAAAACGTTGGGATAAAAGTTGAAAATACAAGTTGAAAAAATATTTTTGTCTTTTCTTCCCTCTAAAACTTGATGATGTGATCTAATCTTATTTTATTATTTCCACTATTATTTTATAATTTTCTTAGGAGGCTCATTTTAGACCTCAAAATAGCCCTAATGAACTATCACATTCACTCTTTAATTCTCAGGAGAAAATCCCCAAATTTCAGAAGCTCTTACCTCATGACTTCATGGGATCCTCTTACCATTTGCGGATAATAGTAGGCATAGGTTAACACAGTTTCTTTATAATAAGTAAATTTTGAGTGGATGAGGAATACTTTTTAATATCCCAAAAGGGAAAATGTAGTAATACACAAACACAATATTTGAAACAAAAGATTATGTACACATAAATTATGAACAACAAAAAAATATCCAGAATAGTTGAGCCATTTTATTATGTGGAGATGAATGATAAGTACAAAAGTGCATAAAATAGAAACACTCAAGCCAAGAAAGTGACCTAGAATGACCCTGAAATCCTGCCAAAGCAGGCACTGCGTAACTCGAGATGCTGGAAGCTGAATACTGTGTTGTCCCTTCAGCTGATGGTGATATTACAGTTGTTGGCTGAAAGGGAAAGTGTAGATCTATGGTGCCCTGGAGCTCTGATGATTCCAAGATTGCAGATCTCAGCACTATGATGGAAACCCAAGATAACCCAGAAAGTAAATCTAGATCTAAGAAGATCAGAAATTCACCCTCCGAGTGTTTGATCCCTTGACTACTGGGTTATGCATATCTAAAGCATAAACTGATGTAATATGGCTACAATGTGTTTTAGATCAAATATATGCTTTGAGGGTTGATCCCTGCTTCAGATCTCCAAGCTATAAGCTTGATATCTAGCTTCTTCTTCCTCCTCTCAAGATGACAATTGTTGCATACACAACAGCTAGAAAAATTGTTTTGTCTATGAGGGAGAGGTTGATGCCTACTAAAAAATATGTTTGTTCATCTCAAGGATGATGGAAATAATAAGTAAAAAGTGGGGGGAATATCCCTCACAAGATTTCCAGTTGAAGTACTAGAAACTTCCCTCCTCCTTTGGATCTACAGGACTAGACTGCGTAATCCTTGATGGGACTGCTACTGCATGGAGGTATGATATGTTTGGCTTGATGCTTGATATGGATGTGAAGTACTGTAAGGATTATATTGAAGCTCAAAGTGAAAGGATGAACCCTCCATTGGTTCCTCAGCTGAAATACTAAAGGAAAACCTCCTCCTCTCAAACCCTAATGCAGAAATGCGTTATTTCTGAAGATGTATGGGCTACAAAGAGTAGTAAAAATATGGAACCAATGCCTGATGATGAAGGGAAGCTTAGAATAACCTTCCCAAAGTAGGCACTTTAATTCCCCCATGGGTAAGGATGGGATTCCCGCTGAGGAACACCCTGTGCTAAACAACACTACAGACTTAGCTAAACAACATAAGCATGCATAGAAATGTCAAATGAAAAATATAGATATTAACATATCAATAATCAATAATACCAAAGCCTGACTGCAATATTTTCTTCATCTTCATTATATATATTGTGAGCCTTCCCGTGCCTTGGCCCACCCCATAACTACGATGCACATGTGGACATAGGTCTCCATGTTGACTGCATTATCTATCCATGATATCCATGATCTATGCATTTAATTTTCACCCCCTCCATCATGTGTGCACTAATGCACCACTTCCTCCATCATCTCATCATTTATTGCTCTATGATCTTACTTTGATTCCTCCTAGATCTTATTTGACTCCTTCATCTCTCCATGTTATTTCTTGTTAATGATGTTTGATCCCCACTCTTTGATTCATTAATAAGCTTCTCCACTATTCCATGATGTATATTTATTAGCTAATTAACCATGTTCACACTCTTAGGAGTGCATTTATTCATCTTAAGGGGTTATGGGCCCCTCCACCCATTTATTTACTTAGTTGATAAAAATAAGTAAGAATTCTAATATTCCAATAAACAGATGTAAAATTTGGAATATTACAGTCCTCCCTTCCAAAATGTTGCTTGTCCTCAAGCAACTGCAAAAGTAGATGCTCCATCCATATATCTCCTTCCAAATGGCATCCTCACAAGGAAGGCCTTCCCATTTGCTGCAATATGTTATGCATGCCCATCTCCAAAGTTGCCTCTCTAGAATGTCTAGAGTGACCTCCAACTGTGTAGTTAGATGTCCCTCATCTTCAATGAAGTTCCAAGTGACAACCACATGTTGTTCAACATCATCATCAATACATAAGATACATGAAATGAAGTGGTTCGTCCCACAAAAGGAAAGTCCCAATTCACAAAACATTCCTCCACCCCATGCTGCATGAAGTAGACTATGTCTCTCCATGTTTTCATCTTTAGCCCTGTTGGCCTTGTTGGATTCAAGAATCATCCCAACATTGTGAGAAATAAGAAGTGGAGACATATGGGTAGACATGAAAGATGCCAAACCATATACTCCCAATAGAAGCCATTGCAGCAAAGCTTCTTGTTTCCACACCATACCATCATTATACCAAGTAGGTTGGACATATTCTCTCAAGAGGAGCCAACGCAGTAATGCATCTTGCTTCCCCACCACATTATCATCATACCAAGTATGGTGTCTATACTCTCCCAATAAGAGCCATCGGAGGAATTCCTCTTTCTTCCATCCTCCATCATGACCATGCATGGAAGGGGAGTATTTCAAGCCAAACTCTCCCAAAAGTAACCATAACAACAAGATCTCTTGTTTCCTCTTCACATTACAATGTGAATCGTGGAGAAACAACACAATGATTGACATGTGGAATTTCATATCCGCCCAATAAAAACAAACTCCATCATTACACATCATGAGAGTGTTATGCCATGTTCCATGCAATACAAAACACATAGACATGGGAGATGTCATGTGATGGCCAAACTCTATTAACAACAACCAAAGTAAGAATGCCTTTTTTTGCTGCATTCTGTTGTTAATATGTAAGGCATAGATCAAAGAAATAAGAGCTATTGGGTAGTAACCATACTCACCTAAGAGCAGCCAAGACAGCCATGCCTCCTACTTCATTACATAAATGTTGTGCAAGGCATGGATCATGAAAATATGTGTTATTTGGTAGTAACCATACTCACCCAAGAGAAACCAGTGAAACCAATATTCTTTTTGGCCTGTATCATAAATTTTCAACCCCTTGCTCCACATCAACAACCATTCATCCCAATGTAGGTGATGGATCTCATTATGCATAAACTTGGTATCCTCCCATTGTAGGAAACCAACCTCCTCAAACTGTTGAATAACTTTACACTCCATGATATGTTAAAGTGCACCTTCCATGAGATCCTCCCATCATTGGCCCTCCAAAATCCATAAGGTTCTGAATATGTTGTAGGTATAAGTTTCTCTTTGAGCTGTGAGATGCTCATTGAGAAGGTGTCATTTTGAAAAGGGAAAATATTTTCCATCTCCATATGTATACCATCTATCATTTGACTCTCCAATGCTTCATGAGTGAAGTTGTTATTGGAATGCTCCAACAATGAATGGGTCCTCTTCTCATCACTGCTACTCATTAACAACGTTGTATCTATTGTCTCATAGCAAGGCACAATGCTGAACTCATAGCCAGTCACTGTACATAGGATCATACTCATCCCATCTTCTGAAAATCCACACTTCAACTCAAAGGGTAGAGTGTAGCTCAACAATGAAAAACTAGGATAGCTCTACATCTTTTCCTTTATAATATCAAGGGTCCTCTGCACAGTGATAGGTTGCTACTTCAAATCAGCATGTTTCTCTAATCCTTGGTTATGAAATGGCCCTAATGGCATGTCCCCACAAGCTTCAATAAGAGGAACTGAAAAAATATGGGATGGAAATGATTGCAAACCTTGGACCAACTGATGTTTGGGAACATCTTGCAAGACCACAAGAGTTCCTTCATCCGGTGCAATGGTCTCTCTAACTGCTGGTAAGAGTGATGGTTGTTCATATATCATTGTACCAACACTGGAATCTCCCTCCTCTTCTTCATGCATCTCCAGAATCATGCATGGGACTCTATATGTCAAGAGATTAAGACTACCTTGCAAAGATGCAAGTGCCTCTTCCCCTGATACAAGTACTTCTGCAGCTAGTGGTGAAATAAGTGACTCTTTGTCCAGAGTGACAAGAATGAAATTCTCCCTTGGCTTCTTAGGAAGTCTCTTTGTGAAATGTCTCTGGTTCTCTTCTATCAAACCCCTTCCTTATCCTTTGAAAGAAGTCTGAATATTTAGTCACTTTTACATGCTCCATGTGACCAAACCACCATTTATTTGCCTCACCTTGAAGGTGAAGAGCTGCAATCTAAACAACCTCTTTCTCAGCTATAGGATGTAGCTTGAAGAATGTATCTAACTCTTTCCTCCAAGCCTTTTCAATGCTTGAGGAAGATCCATCAATTTTAGGCAGATAAAATCTATTGTGCCTCTTCCTTCTATTACTGTTGTAGGATCTATGTTCTTCCTTGAGTTGGAAAAACTGTTGGAGAGTTAGATTCTCCTTGAATTCTTTATATTGTGCTTTGTACTCTTCAATATATAGACTTATATTCTCATGAGTTTTAGGCTCTAAATTTCTTCTATCTCCATACCATTCACTTTCCTCTTCAAATAAAGTGGGCATAGTAGATCTTTGAGGAGCTCTATGCTTATCTGGTCTTCTTTGTTGCTGATAAGAAGTATTGGGACCTTCTTCATTATGAAAACTTCTTGAGTTTTCTCTATGCCTCTCTCTTCATTTCATTACTCTCCTTGGAGACATCCTTCATAGTTTTAAAGAGAGATGTAGTAAAACTTAATCCCTCCATTATTTACAGATCTCTACTATCTGTTTTTTTTATGTTGTCAAGAATTTCCACAAGCTGAGCCAAAGATCATGCTTTGATACCATTGCAATATCCCAAAAGGAAGAATGCAGTAATACACAAACACAATATTTGAAACAAAATATTATGTACACATAAATTATGAACAACACAGAAATATCCAGAATAGGTGAGAGATTTTATTATGTGGAGATGTATGATAACTACAACAATGCATAAAATAGAAGTAATCAAGCCAAGAAAGTGGCTTAGAATGACCCTGAAATCATGCCAAAGCAGGGACTGCATAACTGAGTTGGTGGAAGCTGAATACTGTGCTGTCCCTTCAACTGATGATGATATTACAACTATCAGCTGAAAGGGAAAGTGTATATATATGGTGCAAAGGAGCTCTGATGATGCCAATATTGCAGATCTAGACACTATGATGGAAACCCAAGATAACCCAAAAAGGAAATCCAGATCTAAGATGATCGGAAATTCACCCTCCTAGGGTTTGATCCGTTGACTGCTGGGTTATGCAGATATGAATCATAAACTAATGTAAGATGGTTGCAATGTGTTGTAGACCAGATCTATGCTTTGATGGTTGATCCCTCCTTCAGATCTCCAAGCTAGAAGCTTTAGATCTAGCTTCTTCTTCCTCCTCTCAAGATGACAACTACTGCATACACAACAGCTGAAAAAATTGCACTGTCTAAGAGGGAGAGGTTGATGCCTACTACAAAATATGTTTTTTCAGCTCAATGATGATGGAAATAATAATTAAAAAGTGAGGGGAAGATCCCTCACAGTATTTCTAGCTGAAGTACTGGAAACTTTCCTCCTCCTTTGGATCTACATGACTGGACTTTGCAATCCTTGATGGGACTACTACTGCATGGAGGTATGATATTTTTGGCCTGATGCATGATATGGATATGAAGTGCTAGAAGGCTGATCTTGAAGCTCAAAGTGAAAGGATCAACCCTCCATTGGTTCCTCAGCTAAAATACTGAAGGAAAAGCTCCTCCTTTCAAACCCTAAAGCATAAATTTGTTATTTCTAAAGATGTATGGGCTACAGAGAGTAGGAACAATATGGCACCAATGCCTGATGATGAAGGGTAGCTTAGAATAAACTTCCCAGAGTAGGCACTCGAAGTCCCCCGTGGGTAAGGGTGGGAGTCCCGATCGGGAACACTCTATGCTAAATAGCACTGTAGACTTAGCTAAACAACATAAGCGTGCATATAAATTTCAAATGAAAAATCTAGATCTAAACAGATAAATAATCATTAATACCAAAGCCTGGCTCCAATGTTGCCTTCATCTTCATTATATAGATTGTGAGCCTTCCCATGCCTTGCCCCACCCCATAACTACGCTACACATGTGGACATAGGTCTCCATGTTGACTGCTTTGTCTCTCCATGATCTCCATGATCTCTGCATTTAATGTTCACCCCTTCCATCATGTGTGCACTAATGCACCATTTCTTTCATCATCTCATCATTTATTTCTCTATGATCTTTCTTTGATTCCTCCTAGATCTTATTTGACTCCTTTATCTCTCCATATTCTTTCTTATTAATGATGTTTTATCCCCACTCTTTGATTCATTAATAATCTTTTCCACTATTCGATGATGTAGATTTATTAGCTAATTAACCATGTTCACACTCTTAGGAGTGGATTTATTCATCTTAATGTTGGTGGGTCCCTCCACCCATTTATTTACTTAGTTAATAAAAATAAGCAATAACTCTAATATTCCAATAAACAGATGTAAAATTTGGAATATTACAAATCAATGTATAATGGGATTGTAAGGATGGTCCATGAATGAGGATGAAATTTGATTTTACCCCAATATGTGCATAAGACAAGTGTGCCCTTCCCAACAAGCTTGGGTAAAAATACAAGGGACCATCTAACTCAAAGATTGATGGGGAATGTTTGTAGGGAAGAATGGGAAATAATGGTCCTAAATACCAAGGGAAAGTATCAATTCATACCACCTATGCACCCTAATCCCTCTTCCCCTCTCATGGTATTATGGTCCCTGTTGTTTCTTCTCAAGCAACTTTTTTGTTGGATATCACATTATCATGAATTTCCTTTTATTCATTCATTTATATGTATAAGCCACCATGGAAAAGTGAAAATAAACATAACATAATCCTATCCCCTTGACCTTGACCTCCATAGTAGAAATATTTAAATTTATATTATTTTTACATGAGGTCATTTAACACAACCCACATGACTTGAATCCAAACATATATCATCATCATTCAAATAATATATATTAATGTATTATATTTCAAGGATTATGTTATGCAACAAATCATAAAACAGAAGAAAATATAGAACAAAAACTTGAAAATTAGCCACTTAGAGAAGGAAACCTCCTTTACATCACATAAATGAACCATTCTTGGATGATTCAAATGACAAGATCTCCTTGGAATATATAGGATTCTAATGGGTCATAATATAATCAGAGCCTACAAGAAAATAATAATGTGAGGGTACAACAATAACAATAGTGGGCTTATATGGGGCACAAAAATAACAATATTGGGGCTACATAGGCACAACAATAACAATAAAAGGGCTACACTAATAATAATCATAATATGGGGGCTACATTAGTATTATAGGGACCTAACATGCCCCTATCCTTCAAAAAAGAGTTGCCCTCAATGCTTGAGTAGTTTTGGATGCTTCTGTATATACTTTTCATCCTCCCATGTGGAATCTTCAATGGGTAAGTTCTTCCTCTCAATGAGAAACTATCAAATCGATCGATTATATAGTTGTCAAATTATTTTTTTCATGATTTCTTCAGGCTCCAATATGATTTTTCCTTCCTTGTCAAGTTCTAGAAATATTGTTTGAACTAGGAGCTTGTCACTAATAACCATCTTTAAGCATGAAACATGGAAAACTCAGGGGACTCGGGAAGATGTAGGCAGCTCCAATTTGTATGCCATAGTGCCAATATTTTTCAACACCTTGTAAGTACCATAGTACTTGGGTGATAATTTATTATCCTTCTTAACTTTCTTGAGGGACATTTGTTTATATGCTTGTATATGTAAAAATACCCAATCACCTATGTCAAAAATTATTTCACTGCAATGTTTATTTTCTTGTTATTTCATTTGATTTTGTGTCAGATTGAGGCTATCCTTTAAGAGTTGGAGAACTTATTTTTGAACCTTGATATAATATTCAACTACTTGAGCCTTAGAATTTTATCTTAAAGATGATGTGAAGGATGGTGGATGATATCCATAAAGTGCCATAAATGGGGTCATTTTTTATGTAGTATGGAAGGAAGTGTTATACCACCATTCAGCCAGAGGTAACCATTTGACCCATTGTGTTTATTTATCAGATACAAAGACACGAAGATATCTTTCCAAACATTTTTTCACTATGATTCTCAGTTTTCCCATCAGATTGAGGATGATAAGATGAGCTATTAGCTAATTGAACACCGGGACAGAAAATGATATCATCCAAAATTTTCTAGTGAAAATGGGATATTTGGCTTTCATGTAGCTTTTTATTTTTTTCCATAAATTCAGTATCAACTGTATTGGCTTTAAAAGGATGAGATAATGCACAAAAGTGTGCATACTTGGTAATTCTATCAACTACCACCATGACTACACTCTTTCCTTCGAAATTGGGTAAAACTATAATAAAATCCATTGAAACCTCCTCCCAATGTTGACTTAGATGTGCTAAAGGTTGTAGTAGACATGGGGTCTTAATTGTCTCAAATTTATTTTGTTGGCAACCAAACATTCTACCAAAAACGTCTGAATATCAGATTTAAGGCCATCCCAAAAATATTCCTTCTTAACCCTATGGTAATTTATTAAAAATCGTGAGTGCCCTCCTCAAAGAGAGGTGTGCAATTCCAAAAGAATATTTTGTTTTATTTGGAATTATTGCATAGATATAAGATAACTCTATACCATAATGATTCATTTTTCTAGATAAATGTATCATATGTACTGGGATCTTGCTGAAACTTTTGAATGAGTGTCCGCACCTCTTCATCATTCTTCCATTCCCCCCTCGCTTCAATTATTTAGTCACAAGTTGGATAATATAAATGGAATAGAGAAATGCTTCCACATCATCATCCATCCTTGAGAGTGCATTTGCAACAAAATTTGTCTTCCCTTTTTTGTATATGATTACAAATTCATAACCCAACATTTTAGTCTCCCATTTTTATTTCTCTTCTGGAGATAATATTTGTTCTAAAAAGTATTTAAGACTATCATGATTTTTGTTTACCTTCAAGTGTCTTCCCATTAGTTGGGGGCACCATTACTCTAGGGCATGTAATATTGCCAACATTTCCTTCTCATAAATAGGTTTGTGTAAATAATTTCCTTTGATTGGACAACTTTTAAAAGAAATGGGTCTTCCTTCTTGCATTAAAACAACACCAATTCCATTTCCTGAGGCATCACATTCCACCATAAATTTTTTTGTTAAGTCTAGAGTAGCTAAAATGGAGCTTGGCACGTTTCCTCTTTAAGATGTTCAAAGGACTTTGTTGCTTCTCGAGTCCAAAAAAATGCATCTTTATTCAGTAATGTTGTTATATGTGCTACTATTTTCCCATAATTATTAACAAAATTGTGATAATGCCTTGTCAACACGAGAAATGCTTGAAAATGATTTAGTATTGCTGGGATTTTCCATTCCTTGATGGCTTTAATTTTGTTAGGATCTACCTTAACACCATCATGAGATACAATATGACTGAAATATTCCACCTCTTGTACCCAAAGAAACATTTGGAGGTTTTTGCATATAATTGGTTTTACTCCATTAGTTTGAGGACCCTATCAACATGTTGAACATGATCCTTCCAAGACTTGATGTAGATTAGTATATCATCAAAAAATACTAACACAAATTTTCTAAGAAGGGTTTGAAAATGGAATTCAACATGTTGAACATGATCCTTCCAAGACTTGATGTAGATTAGTATATCATCAAAAAATACTAACACAAATTTTCTAAGGAAGGGTTTGAAAATGGAATTCATTAAACCTTGAAATTTGGAAGGTGCATTAGTAAGGCCAAAGGGCATGAATAAAAATTCATAATGACCTTCATGATCTATAAATTTTGTTTTTTTTTAATGTCTTTAGTCTTCATTCTAATTTGATGATACCATGAATGAAGATCCATATTGGTGAAGTAAATTTCTCCATGTAATTCATCCAACAATTCATCAATGACATGAATGGGAAATTTATCTTTAATAGTGATCTTGTTGAGCTCCCTATAATCTGGACACATACGCCATGATCCATCTTTCTTGTGTAGGAATACTACTGGAGTGGAGAAATAAATTTGTCTAGGTTGAATTATACCTGCCTCTGGCATTTTTGCAACCATACATTCAATTTAAATATTTAAGGCATAGAGGTATATGTAAGATCTGATGTTTAGAGGAATGCTTCCTCGAATCAATTGAATAGCATAATCATGTTCACGAATAAGTGCGAGGTATTTGAGTCTCAAATACCTTGGAATGATTGTCCAAGAATCTTTGGAGATCTGGAGAAACAGATGATATTGATGTTTGAAAATCTAGTGAGCATAATTGCACAATTATGCCTCATTTTTCTCTCTTCAAGATATTTGTCATGCCATTAGAGTTCATTATCTTCCCCAGTTTCCCTATGATTCCCCTTAATTCAATTTCCTTTCCTTCCTAGGATAATTTCAAGAAAATTTCTTGAAAGTTAAGAGCTATTGTCCCTAAATATTATAACCATTGGAATCTTAATACAAAATTAGCACCACCCATTGGAATGAAAAGCATTCGACTATTCAATACATATTCCCCCATGTTTAGATTGATATTATGGCACTTCCCTGAGAAATTTATATTTCCTCGATTTTCAACCATCACTTGGCACTCTAGTGTTGGATATAGAAATAAATTCAATTCCTTAGCTATCTTAAAATGAATAAAATTATGGGTACTACCAGAATCGATTAACACTATTAAATTTTTTTTCTTGTTATATCCTCATATCTTAAGAGTTTGAGGAGTGGTAATTCACACCAATGCATTACAATATATGGTAGGATTTGTTTCCTCTTTATTTGGGGTTGGTTTTTGTTGTATATCCTCTTATTTTGATGTTTCTTGTTCCTTTTCTTCCTCCTCTTCACAATATATGTAAAATAATTTCTTCTCAACACACTTATGACCCTTAGTGTATTTTATATCACAATTGTAACAAATCCCTTTTTCTCTTTTTTTCCACCAGTTTTTGAGGTGCCAATCTTGTAGGTTTTGGGAGATTAGAAGCAACAACATTTCCATCTTTATAGTTGTGAGTGGTAGACTTACTTGTTTCCATAATTTTGCTTTCAACTTTTCTTACCAACTTTAATTCCTTCTCCAATTAATTAGCTTCCCAAAGGAAAACCTCATGTTGGATTTTACCCTTTAAATTCCCTATGAATACATCAATATTATGCTCCTCTAGAATATCATTTACCTTGACATTGAATCTTTCAAATTCCATAATGTTCTCCGCCATGGAACCCATTTGTTTTATATTTATTAATTGGCTAAAGAAAACATTTCTCTTTGTATCCTCATAATGTGCAACTAATTATTCTGTAAAATTTTTCCATGTGACAATTGATTTACGAGAACAAATCCATTGATACCAACCAAAATTATTTTGTTCTAAATATAAAGATGTAATGCATACACTTTGTGTATTTGGTACGTCATGTAGATCAAATAATTTATCCATTATGAGTATCCATTTTACCAGATCCTTGCCATCAAATTTCCTCATATCTATATTTGGAATGTGGTTAGTATTTGACCCACTATTTGAGTCTCTAAAATCATAATTTGTATTCCTTTTTTCCTCATCATGATTTTCATTGAGTAGCTTATCACCACTAGGAATAATTTCTTGTAGCAACTTTGTCAAACCTTTCTTCAAACCTTTTATGTACCTTTTTAGTTATGTTTTTAAACCATCCTTCAAACCTTTCATCTTGAAATTCATCATTTCTTCCATGTCATATTTTAAACCATTCTTCAAGCCATACATCTTATCTTCTAGTTCATTTTTGGTTACTCTTTGTGAGAGTGAAATTTGTTATACTTGGTCTCATAATTTTGAAATATCATGTTGCGTTTCTTCCTCTTCTTCATGTCTCATACTAGATATTTTTTTCCTTACTTTTTTTTGCTTTTAGGAGATAAATATTTAAACTATTGTATCTATTTAGTTTCGGCTCTCCAAGGTCTAAAATTTCATCTTATTGTATCCCTCAGAGTCTTATTTCTAACACCAAAATTTAGGCTAAGATTGGATTCTTCAAGATAAATTTATTCCCAATTTCCCATCATGATCTGATTATGGACTAGTTCACTAGAGAAAACTTGTATGGAATGCCACGTGTCACTGTTTCAACCTTCGGCCTTGTTTGAGACTGAATTTCGGAGCATGCAAAAATTCTAAAGTATTCAAACGATATCTCATAAAATATAGTGAGCCAAGATCTTAAATTTTCACACAAAGTTCACCAATATTTCGGCTCCACATGGTCAAAATCTTATCTTTTGAATGCTCATAGAAAAAAAATTATAAAAAAAATTCCAATATGGAATTTTTGAAGTAGAAAAACCATAGAATCCAAACATCTGATACCAACAAGAAATTAATGGAGCTTGGGGAGAGATTTGTGGTACCCAACAAGTAATGAAAGAATTGGATGAAGCTTGGTGCAGAGTAAGCATAGAGGAAGATAAGAATAATACAGTCAGATGGATTGGTTGAGTCCATTGTGGTACGATGGTGGCAGGACAATCATGATAAAGGTAAAGTAAATGGATATTAGGCATCAGATGCCTTGGCTATGTTGGGAACAGTTGTTCTCAATGTTATGCATGGTGTGCAAAGATAAAGTAAATTATCTTAACCTAGACCTTATGATATCTAGAAATTGTGGTGTGATCATGATTATGCTGACATTTATATATGTATACATGTATGTATGTATGTATGTCGTGTCTAACAGGGTTGTCATGGATTATGATTGTTTAATGCTAAATTTTTATATGTATATATATGTGTGTATGAATGTCATTGTTTGGCAGTATCATGATTTTTGTATGCTAATGATTATATTTCTGCATGTATGTATATATGCCACTGTATGACAAGGTTTTCAAGGATGTAAAATTATATGCACTAAGCATGCATATGTCCAAGATCCACCTGATCTCACACTATTTAAATTTATGCAAGATACTGAATCTATTTCACTTGTTAATCTTTTGTGGAAAAATTAATTACACACACATGTGAAGCATAAACAAAAATATTCAATCACACATAACACAGTTTTTAACCGAGAAAGTCTGAAGCTGAAAACCCCAAATATATATTATGTAACATGGAGATCATATGACAATCTCATACAAGCATACAAAGCTTATCACAAGCCCTCAGTACAGTACAATCGTCATACACTAATCAGGACCAATCTTGTAAATCCATGCACCGATCTTTGCCACCTGCTAGCCTGCCTCCACTGCATAATCTCTGCTGAGGAATAGCTCTGAATGAATTTGAATTACTCCATCCTTGACTGTGAAATCCTCATTGGCAACTCCAATGTGTGTGTGATGCAATAAATGCATCACTATAGTCACAATAGATAGTCTATCTTGCCCTTTCACCTATCTCTCCACTGGTCTCCACTGAAACTACCATGCACTATAGTTAACTGGTGTATTGTTCAGTTGATTAATGAGTTATTATTTGTGAATTAACTAACTAATTAATTCACTCCACTCTCACTAGTGTATCAATCAGTTAGACTATATACAACTAGCTCAACTAAGTATAACTGAGTTAAACTGAATACAACTCCATAACTACTTCTTCCAACTGTGTCATAACTCTACCACTTGAGTTCTAACTGAGTCCTCCATGCATTAGCTCTAGTAAACCCTTAGGAATTGCGTAATTCCTTCTGTTAGCTGATGTGCCACATATGTGAACTGAACTGAAGTGCTCCAAAAGAATAAATTACCGTTTAGAGTCTGATTATTATTAAGAGCTAATAATAATCGACATGCATCTATTTTTAGATTGACGATCTATAAATAGACTTCACCCAATATTATTGTTTGAGAGGTAAATCCCCTCTGTGGATAGAGGCGATCCCTACTAGCCCAGATCAGGTCTAGAAACAATTGAGTCACGCTAAGATGCAGGTTCCTAGTTACAAAAGACCAAGATGCGATAAGAGGCCTACCTTAAGTCCCACGCTGTTGTTACTTGCCGAGAAGATGGCGCTTCTGTCCTTCGCTTTGGCAGATCACAATTCTCCCGCTTAGCACGTTCGAACACCTGCACGTACATGAAGAAACAACACACAACGTAAAACCTAATACATGCAACCATATATCAGTTAGAGAAGATATAATTCATAACATAAGACATGAACATATGAATGGAACCATAATCAAAGTCGTTTATTATTAATCACAATGAAAGAAAGATACAACTTGAGCTCTGATGCTGGATCTTCCTTCGACGGGTCGACAACGGAGCATGTCTTGATGAAGCTCGTCAAGAATGGGACAAAGATCTCTCTCTTCGGCTTTGGCTCTCAGAGGCTATCTGACAATAGTCTCCTTGCTACTGATTCAAATCTTAGTTCTATGAGCATTAAGGCTACCAAGACTACTAGCTTTCTAAAGGGAAAATGGAAAGCTTATATAGATGGTGGAAGGGGATTTGGGATCCCTACAATGGTGGGATTGGCCCTATCCTCAAGGAAGCTTCCATGATAGGTGGAAAACCACTTCCCCTACATGGAGATCTGGAGCCAAGCCTCCCAACTCATTTTAGAGACTCGTTCAGGAGTTGGTTAGAATCAAACTTCTGCCATTTATTTTTAAAAAACAATCCTGATTAATCTTGGCACGAGTAATACACTGGGACAGAGCACTATTTGGCGCGCCCTCTTTGGTGGATTTCCCCCATTAGCGCGAGGGCTGAACTGGCTGGTCGTGCCAAGGCCAAAAGGTTTACTTTCAGGGTTTTTTACAGGAAACTATCTTTAGAGGAATGATTATCCTTGTCAAGGGGGATGCCATGAAAGTGGTTTCAGGTCATGCACTGCTCACAGGTCATGGAAAAGGCCCTCCAATGTGTGGGACGGAGGATTGCAGGGACGATGACAAATTACTGTGTAGCAATTCTAAAAATAGAATTTCATCTATTTTTCCAACTTGATCAACCATCCACAAATAGCATCCTGCAACTTTTGAAATATGATCATCATGTCTAAAAATAGACATAGTCTAAAAATAGACTTGCGCCAAAAATAGCCTGCGGGCCCACTTAGTGAAGGCGACTCTTTTCACTAAGCTCATCATCTTGTTGAATCTCAACAGTCCCTCTCAACAAGATAGGGATTATCCTTCACCCCAATCTTGCCTCTATGGTATTCGAATTTGCTCCTGGTGAGTGCCTTCGTCAGAATATCTGCATCCTGATCCTCCATAAGAATGTATTGAAGCAACATGATCTTCCGCTGCACAAAATCTCTGATATGATGATACCGGATACCAATATGTTTAGATATATAATGAAACACAGGATTAACCGAGAGTTTAATGCAACTCTAATTATCACAATGAACCACCTAGGGATCTAAATGTGAACTGAACAAACCAACTAGGATCTTTTTCATCTAGATAGCCTCACATGCAGCTTGACTTGCTGGCATGTATTCCGCTTCCGCTGAACTGAGTGCCACAGATATTTGTTTCCTGTTGTACCAAGAAAATTCCGTAGATCTGATACTGAAAATCCCTCCTAATGTGCTCTTTCTTTCTGTTGGGCTTCCTGCCCAATCTGCATCTGTGAAGCCATGCAACTTCACCTCATCCATCTATCTGTACCATAAACCATACTCAGATGTGCCCCTGAGATATCTCAGGACATGATTGCCTACCTTCCAAAAGAGCTTGGTAGGCTTAACCATCGCTTGTGAAAGCTGGTTCACCGCATAGCATATGTCTAGTCTTGTATTGACTAAATACATGAGTGAACCCACCAACTGTCGATAAACAGTGGCATCCACTACCTTTGTTGATGTAGCATCCTCTTTCTTCCAATTTTCTAGAAGAGGAGTGTTGATAGGCTTGCAGCCTTGCATGGGAAACTTCTCCAGTATCTCCTAGGCGTACTTGCCTTGAGACACAAACAGTTCACCTTCCCACTGCCATATTTCCAATCGAAGGAAATAATGAAGGAGGCCCAAATCCTTCATATCAAACTCCTTTACAAGATATGCCTTGCATGAGTGTATCAACTGCTCATCACCTGTTAGTATTAAATCATCAACATAAAGTACAATGATTGAAAGCTTACCCTCAACCAAAATCTGGTACAGGTTTTCATTTGCCTCACTCTTAGTGAAGTCAAGTCCAGTGAAATAGTTGTCGATCCGAGTGTACCAAGCACGAGGTGCTTGTTTCAGCCCATACAACGCTCTTTTGAGCCTGCACACATGCAACTTGCTTCTGAAGATCTCAAATCCTTTAGGCTGCTCAATGTACACCTCTTCCTCAATGATCCCATTAAGGAATGCAGTCTTCACATCCATCTGATGAATGTGCCAACCCATCTATGTTGAGAGAGCAAGGATGGTCCGTATGGAAGAATACCATGCAACAGGTGCAAAGGTTTCTTCATATTCAATCCCATCAATTTGTGAGAAGCCCCAGGCAACAAAGCTTGCCTTATACTTCTCGACACTCCCATCAACAACTTGATTTACCTTGTAGATCCATCTTGATCCTACAGCTGATTTTCCCACTAGCCTTGGAACAATATCCTAAGCACTATTTCTGACAATAGAGTCATAATCCTCCACCATAGCATCTACCCATGTGGGCTCCTACATTGCTTCTTCAAAAGAAGATGGCTCTGTCATAATACACTTGCTCATAAGAGCCATGTATCCAATAAATAGATCAGGTGACTGTCTCTGTCTGCGCTATGATGTAGGAACTCCTACGTTCTGTGCCGCATCAAGCTTCAGTCTCTCAGCTTCTGTGGTACGCTTTCTGCCTTGTCTAATGTTTGGTTTTGCATGAGTGGACTCCTCCACTCCATGAATCTCCTCTTGTGGCTGATCCACATCCAAAGGCTCATCTTTGGGAACAAGAAGTTCCTCCTCTGCATGCAAGTGTAGCTCCCTCTCAAGTGAAAACTTCATGGCTTTCACCTCATTGAATTTTATATCCCGTCGCAAAACAGTCATTCGACTGTCTGGAAAATACACATGATAGTTATGGGTTGTTTCTGTATACCCCACAAATATCCCAACTTTTGCAGTCGGCTCCAGCTTCTTCCTGGCGTCCTTTGTCACATGAATGTAAACAAGAGAGCCAAAAATATTCAAATGAGAAATATCAGGCTTCTTACCAGTAAAAGCTTCTTCAAGTGTACTCATGCCAAGTACTCTACGAGGACAACGGTTTTGCACATAAACCGTAGTGTTGCATGCTTCCGCCCACAAGTGCATTGGTAGGCCCTGGTCAAGTAGCATCACTCATGCAACACCCACGATCATTGTTTTCTTTCTCTCCACGACCCCATTCTGCTGTGGGTTATGAGGCGTTATGAGTTCTCTTCGAATTCCTTCTTTGCTACATAAGTCTTTGAATTTTCCCGAGATGTATTCACCACCATTATCGCTCCGTAGAGATTCCACTTGCTTCCATGACTCCTTCTCCCCCAATGCCTTGAACTCATAGAACTTTGAGAACGTTTCACTCTTCTTCTACATGAAGAAGATCCAACATCTACGAGAATAATCATCAACAAATATCACATAATACCTATGTTTTTTTGTTGAAGCAACCGAGAATGGTCCACATAAGTCTGTGTGAATTCTCTCCAGGATCACCAAAGCACGGTTCTCCTTCTCATGAAAGGTGGTCTTCACAAACTTACCCATAGTAAATCCCTTGCACTGATATGACTAGGCAAGAGTACCCTTGGGAAGTCCAGTAGAAATTTGCTAAAAAATCTTCAAAGCACCATGGTGAAGATGGCCCAATCTCCTGTGCCATAATTCGCCCTCATCTCGGCTCACCACTTCTTCTGCTTTGCCCACCATTGCAACGTAGCCATCTACCTCCAGCTTGTAGAGATTCTTAATTCGAACCTCTATCTTCTTGGTTTTACCCGTTGTTTTATGTCGAAGGAAGGATTTTCCCTCACTGAAAACAACATCATAACCCTTGTCTTCCAGCATTGCGGGTGAGACCAAGTTCTTCTTCAGACCTGGAACATGCATGACATTCTTCAACAAGAATGGATTATTGAACTCCCTCTCAAAGGTAATGGTCCCAATTCTAGTCGGACTTTATTGACCATCGTTTCCCATCTCTATATGCATCTGGAGGTCCTTCTCCTCCAAGTCACTAAACAAATCTTTGTCTCCCATCATATGGAAAGACACACCACTTTAAAGATACCACACTGATCCCATGCAACTTGAAACCAAGCATGCGATCAAGGAAAAAAATAGCTCAAATTGCGAGGCTAAGGCCTCTCCAACTACAGATCCATCAGCCTGCTTATTCTTCTTCTTCTGTGGACAATTAGTGGCGAAATTTCCATGTTCGTGACAGTGAAAACACTTCACTTTGGACAAATCCTGCTTCTTGCCTTTAGCACTAGATTTTGAAGGATTTTTCTTCCCCTTCCCTTTCCTTGCTTTGGAAGCCAAAGTGAAATTCTCTTCATCTTCATTCTTCAATGAATATCCATCCCTAGTACCCCACTTTATCTCCTCCTGCACAAGATCCGACCAAAGTCGCTCCCATCCCGGCAATTTCTCTTGTCCATTGAAAGAGTCTTCGTAGCTATGCCAACTCTTCCGAAGCCCAAGGAGAGCCAAGATCACCAAGTATTCTTCATCAAAAACAACCCCCACACTTCCCAATTCATCCTTGCAGTGGAAAAACTTCGTGAGGTATTTTGGAATACTGTCACCTTTCTCCATTTTTATTTTTCTGAGCTTGTCTTTAAGCGCCAACTTCCTCTGGTCACTTCTGCTTTGGAACAAGTCTGTCAAAGCCTTCCACATTAAGAGTGGAGTGGATTTCCCATGAAGGATGGACATAATATGGTCATTCACACCCTCCAACAGAATTATCCTCGTCTTTTCTATCTTCTTTTGCCATGCATCAAGTAATGCAGCATTGCTACATCTCGACTTAGGAACATCGCTATCAATGAAATCCTTCAGCCCATTATCCTCCAGAACTTCCTCCATCCTGTCCTTCTAGGCTATGTAATTTGAGCTCCCACCAAGGGCATACTCCAATATCAACCTGTTGAAAGAAATTTCAATGTATACTCGATTTCTGCACCAAGAATCTTCTGTAGCAAATTCGAATTGTCCACCAGCACAAACTCACTTCACAATTGCAATCTTCAATAAAAAATGCTCTGATACCATGTAGAAATTATATGCACTAAGCATGCATATGTCCAAGATCCACTTGATCTTACACTATTTAACTTTATGCAAGATACTGAATCTATTCCACTTGTTAATCTTTTGTGGAAAAATTAATTGCATACACATGTGAAGCATAAACAAAAATATTCAATCACACATAACAAAGTTTTTAATTCGGAACGCCTGAAGTTGAAAACCCCAACTATATATTATGTAACATGGAGATCATATGAAAATCTCATACAAGCATACAAATATTATCACAAGCCCTTAGTACAGTACAATCGTCATACACTAATCAAGACCAATCTTGCAAATCCATGCACCGATCTTTGCCACCTGCTAGCCTACCTCCACTACGCAATCTCTGCTGAAGAATATCTCTGAATGAATTTGAATTACTCCATCCTTGAATGCGCAATCCTCATTGGCAACTCTAATGTTTGTGTGATGCAATAAATGCATCACTATAGTCACACCAGATAGTCTATCTTGCCCTTTCACCTATCTCTCCACTGGTCTCCACTGAAACTGCCATGCACTGTAGTTAACTAATGTATTGTTCAGATGATTAATGATTTATTATTTGTGAATTAATTAACTAATTAATTCACTCCACTCTCACTAGTGTATCAACTAGTTAGACTAGATACAACTAGCTCAACTGAGTCTAACTGAGTTAAACTGAATACAACTCCATAACTACTTCTTCCAACTGTGTCATAACTCTGCCACTTGAGTTCTAACTGAGTCCTCCATGCATTAGCTCCAGTAAACCCTTAGGAATTGCGTAATTCCTTTTGTCAGCTGATGTGCCACATCTATGCATTGAACTAAAGTGCTCCAAGAGAATAAGTTGTTGTTTAGAGTCTGATTATTATTAAGAGCTAATAATGATTGACATGCATCTATTTTTAGATTGACAATCTATAAATAGACTTTGCCCAATATTTTAAAAATAGAATTTCATCTATTTTTCCAACTTGATCAACCATCCACAAATAGCATCCTGCAACTTCTGAAATATGATGATCATGTATAAAAATAGACATAGTCTAAAAATAGACTTGCGCCAAAAATAGCCGCGGGCCCACTTAGTGAAGGCGACTCTTTTCACTAAGCTCATCATTTTGTTGAATCTCAACAAAGGATCATTCTTATGGAGGAATTATTGTTTATGCAAGTGTAGGGCATGAAGAGGTTCTTGGCCTTAGGAGGAATCAAGTGGGAAGAGTAATACTAACAAATCTATGAGGTAAATGCCATGTGGACATGAATTAATATTATATGCTTGTACTATGCCTATGTTTATGTTATGGACATGTGTAATATCCTGAATAGGAAGTAGACATCAATACAAGCATACAAATATAAAGAAAAAATGCCGGAAATAGAACATAAAGCAGATACACGTAAAATGCCAGGAATGCTAAGCCATTTTATTAATCTGAGAATATAAATGGGTACAATGGATAATCAGAATAAGAGCACCTATCCTTGCACAAGGCAAGTGAAGAACCCTCTCAGAAAACGGGAAATGGCTGCTACAGAAACTGTGTCCCAGCTGCTGGAAGAAACTGCCGTAAACTGCTGCTGCTGGAATGAACTGAAGCTAGGGGCTGATGCCCTTGCCAGAATGAGCTGAAAATCGGCAAACCACCTGAAATCACCTCCCCGGACAAAACCCAGAAACCATATACAAAATGGACCACCTCCGAGAATCACCCCAGAAACCCTCCTCCTAGAAAAATGTTGTCCCTCCAGGTCCAGCGTAGATTCCAAATGGAAAATGCTGAAAAAGAGCCACAAATCCCTCTGGAAACTCTCCAACTGATAGAGACTAAACCTCCACACCGAAATACACTGAATCTCCCACAGAAATCCCCACAACTGAGCTGCTCTAACTCAAACTGCGTCCTCCCTCCAAAGACTGCGCAGTCACCCAATGAAGCTCAGCTCCTCAGAAAAACACCCCACCAATTCACCTGAAAATATCCTGCTAAAGACTAAAGAAATACCTTGCCCGAGCAGGCACTCGAAGTCCCCCGGGGCCAAGGGTGAGATCTCCGACCGGAGACACTCAGTCGCACTAAACAGTGTTGCAGACCGACTAAACAACCAGTGTGCTCAAATAGACAGAAGTCTAGCTCAAAATATCATCAACATCAATAATGCCTCAAATGAGGAGGCTCCTCCCCCTTTTATAGCATTGGTTTCCCTCCAAAACCAACATCCTATCTCTCATTGGCTCCTCCACGTGGTGTGTGGCCCCCCTTGGCTCCCCCCCTTAAGTTACAACGTTGCATCTACTAGGGAAACACTTTATTTTATTTAAGTGAGTTAGAACCCTTTTCTCACTTTTATTTATTAATAAACTATAGTCGGAAAAACTATACAAAAATCAAATATTCCAATTAGCGGTGCTAATTAGGAATATTACAGTCTCCCCCGGCAAAACGTTGCTTGTCCTCAAGCAACTGAAGGTGATGGATGCTGCAATGTCTTCTCGCTCTCCCAAGTGGCATCCTCATCCAGAAAAAATTGCTTGTCCTCAAGCAACGCTTGAACAAGCCTACTCTCTAGCTGATGCTCCCTACCGATACTGCAAAATGTGCCTGGGTCCCACTGAAACCTCTCTAACCTCTGCATCACCCTGATACGAAGGGATATCTCAATGCCAGGATCCCAAAGTGACCTCTCACAGTACCAGCCAACCAATAATCCTCCCAGATCCCATCGCCACCGTGGCCAATAATCGCACAAGTCCCACGGCTCAGACGGTGCACTGCCTCTAGCTATGACCAATGCTCTAAGAGGTGAAGACCACAAACAAGCATCAATGCTCCCGGGCTCCTGCTGCGTTGTACCTGTAGCTGCATATGAGACCCCTCCAACTGCATACCAACTCATCACCTCTCTCCAATCCAAGTCATGACTCAATCCCATGCTGATCCTGCTCTCCTGAAATTGGGAAGGAGTCCTGAAGTAACGACAACTGGTGCCCTCCTGCCGACTGGGATCTGTAACATCTACTATGTCCAAGGGCCCCTGCTCCACTGTGCTCCCTACGAAGAATACCGTACCATCAAGAGGGTACCAACTCATGATCTCCCGCCAGTCAATCTTGGAGGAAGCATCTGATGTAGCAACAACAACTGCATGTGGAACATGCCTGGAAGGTTTCCACCAACCCGTAATCATCTCCCACTGCCAAACTATCACATCTACCTCCAACATCTCCAGAGGATATGGATCTGTAGCTGCTGTCACGGTACTCGGTGTCTGTGCATCTGACTGCTCCACCTCAAAGGATGACCCCAATGCTAGCCACATATACATCATAGGCTCAATGTGGGCACCCATCTGGACCTCACCCAAGGAAATGTCATGCCTGATGTCCATAGTATCCTCCTCTGCTGACTTAGGCTCCATCATGTGCTGCTCTAGCTGAAGCGTCACAAGTGACTCATCACCCAGAGTATCTCCTATACAGTCCCCTGACTGCTCACCCTGCACACTGTAATACGGCTGCAAGCTACTGTCATCATACCTGCATGACTGCTCTTGCTCCACAGAAGCAACCTCAACTGATCCTATGGACTCATATGAAAGAGAGTCCTCACCCTGGCATACAGAAGGAATGCCCTCTTGTTCTACCTCCGCCACCTCATCTGCATTGAATATGCCATCCACCCTCTCGATGAAGTGTCGATACAATGTCTGGAGTCCCGACGCATGTTGGGATGCTACCTCTGCTGAACCCAATATCCTCTGCTCATGCATGATCTCAACATGCCCTGAGGGAAAAATGATGCATGTCTCCCTCATGACCTGCTCCCCAAGCGTAGGCTCGGCAATGACTAATGTGCCACCACTGCAGAGGATCATCTCATCCCCTAAACTGTGGCTGTCAACTAGCGTACTGACCCAGTGCCACTGCTGAGAAGTCTCTCGCCTAGTGTGCTGAGGGCCATCCAAATATCTTGGGTGTGCCTCACGGACCCTGCTGCTCATGCCCAAAGTACCAAAGGACAACAACAAAATCAGTTGTGCCCATGAGTGATGTAGAAGAGTGTCAGATGTGTGAGTCCCCACAGATACCATCAAGTATCGCTCCTCTGTCTCCTCATCGATCCTGGGTGAAATACCCCCAAAGGTAAGCCCAGTGTCCCTGTCTGTGAGTCTCCCTAGATGAAATACTCTAAGACCCTGCTGTGCCGCGCCATACACCCTCGCAAGCCACTGGTCATCCATGTACTCCTCAACATGCCACTGCACACTAAGGCATACCCCTGAATACTGCTCAATACCCCATGCTACTGCTGTACCACCCTGTACCGTCTCGTGCCCTGACTGTGTCCAGGAATCTGTCACTCCCCGCGTGCTATCAATGTGATGTAGGGCACTCCTACTCCATAATGCAGTCCCACACACTACGGTACACCACCATGTAGCTCCATGTCCACCAGTAGTCCACTGATCACTGCTAGATGCTCCCACACGTCCATGGATGTGATGTCCTAGAGCTGTGCCTCTACATATCAGACTACCACCAATCATGTCCACCGTCGCATCACTATACCCGCCGAGAAATGGATCATCACTGCAAATCCTCCTCGAGGGGTCCGAGAAGTGAATCTCCCTATGGGTTAGTAGTGTTACCACCACTGCTCAGCTCCGCTGCATCCTCTGTGCCCCACATAAAGGTGAAAAATCCTTGGCCCCATACAAGGCGCCATGTGGTGGCCTGCCAATGCCACTTCCTCCGACAAACTCCTGCCAAGGTATGTTGACCACCCCATGATCCCGTGTACGAGTGTCATACCAAAACAACCTAGGGAGTCTACCCATAAACTGGTTGGCCACTAGAGCTGACCCAAACTCCCCTAGCGCATGCACATGCTCTACTGCTTGGCCAATTGTACCCTCCAAGACACAGGCAACCAACCTGCCTAGGAAATGATAGGTGATCCCACCTGGATCCCATTGCCAAGCTGGGGTTCCTGTAATCCCCATGCATAGAAACTCCTGCTGAGCTACACTCGGATCCATCACCATCTCCATAGCCCGCTCCACGAGTACCAACTCAAAATCTCTCTCCATCCAACCTCAACATGTGGATGTTGTACCCTGTGCAACTCTGATCGTCTCATACCGCTATCCAAGTCAACATATGAGATCTGACTAGGTGGCTCTACCTCTCTCTCTCCAATGGGAAGAGATGACCCAACAACACTGCTAGTCCCATCCATGCATGCCTGAAGGGGAATGATCTGACGCTCCAACGTGCCCTCTAATTGTACCATCAGGGAATCCAGTCGTTCCCCAATGCAGACCAACTTGGCCGCCGACTTGGCACAAGTCACTCTCATACCCTCCAGCTCCTGGTCCTGCAACAAAATGGCCTCCTGTACTGACGTGAACTTCCCTCTCAAAACTCGAAGGTCCGTCCGAAGCCGATGATACCGCTGTCTGCGACCATCATCCAATACCCCTGTACCTGCTAGTGCCTCATCGAAGGTGGATATATCTCCTAATGCCTCACCCATCTGTCGTGTGCTGCTACCACCTGAAGACTCGGACACGACTCCGGTCATCACCTCAATGGATGGCTCTACTGAGGTAGGCTCTATCTTCTCCACTACCACATCAACCGACATGGCCAAGGAGGTCTCCAATGAGGGGGAATCTTGTGTCACACTAGGTGTAACCTCAGACTCCCTGCAATCCTGTGTGCCCTCATCCTCCAAGTGAAATGTTGCCACCTTAATGGCCTCCGACTGCGACATCTGGTTAAGCTGGAAATAGATGTCCAAATTTTCTACCCAAGACTTTGCCGAACTGTTTGATGAGCCATCAAACGTGGGCAAATGGAATCTGCTAGCTGCGCGGTGGTCGTCATGATGATGTCTGTGTCACCTGTGATGATCACGGGGTATACCATCACACTGGAGCTGAACATAATCTCTAAATGAGATAAGATCTCTGATCGCCGGCCCGCGTGCCAGGTACTCTGCAATGTAGGCGTCCATCTGGCCAGGGTCAACCTCCGGCTCCCGCTGTGCTGCTGCCCCTGTGTCCTCTGCTAGGAAAGTGGGCATAGTGGGTCGCGTGGGGGCATGCGATGCCATGATGGGGATAGCATCACGCTCCGCCATATGGTGTGACGTTCCTGATCCCTCACCGATCTGAAAACCCCTTGGGGTTTCCCGCTGCTTGATCTCTATCGCCGTGAGTCTCTGTGACACATCCTGCATGTGTTTGAGGAGCGCCTCTCTAAATCTCCTCGAATCCTCCTCGTCTACCATAGGACCCAACTGTTCTGCGTACCCCTCAGGCTGCTCTTGCTCTGAATCTGTCTCAGGCTTCTCTTGATCGGAATCCTTCACAGGCTCCCCCTGATCTCCCTCTCCGTAGGTGTTCTCCAACCTACGCTCAACGTCTCTGTATCTCTTGCTCCTATAACAGATGTAGGGTTTATCCCTCGACGTCATAGACTGCTAGCTCCACAGGCTGAGCCAGAACTATGCTTTGATACCCCTGTAATATCCTGAATAGGAAGTAGACAGCAATACAAGCATACAACTATAAAGAAAAAATGCCGGAAATAGAACATAAAGCAGATACACGTAAAATGCCAGGAATGCTAAGCCATTTTATTAATCTGAGAATATAAATGGGTACAATGGATAATCAGAATAAGAGCACCTATCCTTGCACAAGGCAAGTGAAGAACCCTCTCAGAAAACGGGAAATGGCTGCTACAGAAACTGTGTCCCAGCTGCTGGAAGAAACTGCCGTAAACTGCTGCTGCTGGAATGAACTGAATCTAGGGGCTGATCCCCTTGCCGGAATGAGCTGAAAATCGGCATACCACCTGAACTCACCACCCCGGACAAAACCTAGAAACCATATACAAAATGGACCACCTCCGAAAATCACCCCAGAAACCCTCCTCCTAGAAAAACGATGTCCCTCCAGGTCCAGCGCAGATGCCAAATGGAAAATGCTGAAAAAGAGCCACAAATCCCTCTGGAAACTCTCCAACTGACAGAGACTAAACCTATACGCTGAAATACACTGAATCTCCCACAGAAATCCCCACAACTGAGCTACTCTAACTCAAACTGCGTCCTCCCTCCAAAGACTGCGCAGTCACCCAATGAAGCTCAACTCCTCAGCAAAACACCCCACCAATTCACCTGCAAATCTCCTGCTAAAGACTGAAGAAATACCTTGCCCGAGCAGGCACTCGAAGTCCCCCGGGGCCAAGGGTGAGATCTCCGACCGGAGACACTCAGTCGCACTAAACAATGCTGCAGACTGACTAAACAGCCAGTGTGCTCAAGTAGACAGAAGTCTAGCTCAAAATATCATCAACATCAATAATGCTCCAAATGAGGAGGCTCCTCCCCCTTTTATAGCATTGGTTTCCCTCCAAAACCAACGTCCTCTCTCTCATTGGCTCCTCCACGTGGTGTGTGGCCCCCCTTGGCTCCCCCCCTTAAGTTACAACGTTGCATCTACTAGGGAAACACTTTATTTTATTTAAGTGAGTTAGACCCCTTTTCTCACTTTTATTTATTAATAAACTATAGTCGGTAAAACTATACAAAAATCAAATATTCCAATTAGCGGTGCTAATTAGGAATATTACAACAGGTAATTTTGAGGAGTACATCATTGAAGTGAAAGCTATATGCTTTGCGGCATGTTGGGACAAACATGGATAAGAAACTAGGAGCAAGGTTGATTTGTGGGTCAATGTGTGGTCTACGGATGTGAAGTATTACTGTTGTGTATATGTCATTCATGATTTTCTATTTGGTGGTTGTACCTATGGTGATGTGTAACTATTGCATATGTAGTATGGTGTAAATATGATGTTGTATGCTTGTTGTATATATGGTGTTGTATGTATATTACATATGCAGTGCTAGGTATAGATGGTGCTATGTACATGTGAGATATGTGGTGTTATGTACATATTGTACCGTGTACAAGTTGGATGTGCGGTGTTGTGTGCATATGGTGCTTTGCGCATGTTGGATATGCAGTGTTGTGTACGTATGGTGCTATGTGCATGTTGATTATGTAGTGTTATATACATATGGTGTTGTGTGCATGATGTACATATGGTGCCATGTACATTCTGCGTTGTGTGCTGATTGTACATATGGTGTTGTATGCATGTGGTGTTGTGTACATGTTGTACAAGTGGTTTTGTGTACATGTGGTGTCGTGTACATGTCATGCATGTAGAATTGTGTACATGTGGTGTCGAGTACATGTTGTGCATGTGGCTTTGTGTACATGTGGTATAGTGTACACATTGTACAGGTGGTGTGGTGTACATTGGTGTTGTGTACACGTTGTGCAGATGGTGTCACATACATATGATGTTGTGCACATGTTGTATAGGTAGTTTTGTGTACAAGTGGTATTGTGTACATGTTGTGCATAGGGTACTAGTATACATGTGGTATTGTGTGCATGTCGTACATGTTTTGTTTTGGGCATGCAGTACTATTTATATGCATGTCATGGTATCGTGACATGTGTATTTGTTGTGTTGTACTTTTTATATGTATATGTATATGTATTGTGATGTATTTTACACCGTGTGTAGGTGTATGTGTTGTATGTCGGTGTAGGCATATGTATTGCGATGTATTGTACACCGGATGTATGTGTATGTATTATGTCATTTTGTACACCGTTTGTAGGTGTATGTGTTGTATGTGGCTGTAGGCATATGTATTGTGTTGTATCATGCACTAGGTGTAGATGTATATGTTGTATGTTGGTGTAGGTGCAGGTGTATGTGTTTTGTTGTACACTAAGTGTAGGTGTATATGTTATGTTATGTTCCAAATGTGGGTGTATTCATTGTGTGATGTTGTATGCCTTGTGTGGATGTATGTGTTGTGATGTACACTGTGTGTATGTGTACATGAATGAAGAGAAGAAAGGGAACTGGGTTCTTGACAGGTATGGAAATTGATCTAGTTTATGTACAAAAGGAATAAAGGCAGAAGTAAGGACCAATGAAGGATAACTATCAGTATTGTATTTCAGTCGTGTTATGCATGTGATATGTGATTCTGACTTATGATGGTTACATATGATTTATGATTATTTTTTATGGTGATTTCATGTGATTCATCATTTTAATTTATGATGGTTTCGTTTTGAGTTAACCAGATGTGATATGTTTAGACATGATGATTTGATCAAACATCTAGTTTTACTTTTGTGACAGGAAGTAAAAAAAGGTGCAAGTTTACCTGTTGAAGAGCTACCAATGAGGTATGATTTGAGTTTATTTCAATTTATTTTGAATCTATTGGAAGTTATGTGCTTGGTAGAGGAGTGTGTGAACATGCCCGATTGGGTGTTTGAAACTAACTTGAAAGAATTAGCAAAAACATTGAAAAGGAATTGAAATAGGCAGTAGTATGTTGGTAACACACTTCAGGAGTAGGGCCATTTTGGGACATTGGTACCCAATAGTGTCCATTGATTTCTATGACCATGTTATGACTGTTATGATGGTTGATGTAGGTATATTACTTGGTATTTTTTATCTTCTGGTGCGAGGAAACCTTGCCAATGTATGGACTAACTGATATGGGGTGTCAGTGGAACTTGTAAGGTGAGTCATTGCATGGAATGGGGTGACCGGATTTCCCAAGGGATTGTGTAGTAGAGGAGGGAAGGTCAGGGATGGATTTTTTTTATCATTAGCATTTCTAGATGGAATCAAAGGCACATTGGGAGTGTGGCCTAGAACAATGCATCGGTAACTTTCCACTGAAAGTACAGCAACGCAAGTTTGTAGTGCTAGAAATTGGATGTAGCTTTGAATTTGACAGTGGATTCTAGATTTCCTAGGAAGGAGGTGAATACCAGTATTACCTTGAGGGTGGAGGTGTGGGCCTCTAGATTCCCTTATTGTTGATACGGGCATCGTATTATTTTATTTGATGATTGAGAAAAGGTGTATATGTGTATTATTGTAAATACTGTGTCGAGTTGGATTTATAAAGCTCCATATACAGTATGGTTATTCGCTCGTTGAAGCGAATGTGTATCAGTATATGTGGTTGTTATTGTAAATAATGTAATGAGATATGTTATAAAGCTCCAATACATGGTATGATTATAATTATTGTTTTTTTATTTTGAGCAGGTTATTCATTGTAAATACTGCAACGAGTTGTGTTATAAGCTTCATAGACAATATTTTTTTTTTAGAACTTTATTGGTTTGTAGGTGTCATTGAAAACCAAGTACGGTGTTCCCCCAAGGAAGGTGGTTCTGTAACGGCCCTGGTAAAAATCCATGTAAAAAATATATAAGACCATGGTTGATGGGACATGTATTCCAAGTTGAATGGTGGGAAAAACATCCTAGTAGGTGTTCACTTTGGTTTATTATGGCTAAAGGAAATGGCAAAGGCATTGAAAAGGCATGAGGCATTAATTGGCATTTATGAAAATAATGGAAATTAGGAGAAAAGGAAGGTGAAAGGTCAGAGGTTGCATGTGAGGAGGAAAATGAAGAAAAAAGAGGCCTCTTCTATAAAAAGTCTTATGAGGATCAGTTGGTAGGCTTTGGCTTACACTTATGGAGCTATCTCATTATGCTCTCTCTCTCTCTCTCTCATACTCTTGGATACTTAGAGTTTTCTTGGAGCACTTTTGGAGAGTGTGGATACTTGGTGATTTGGAGCAAGAAGGCAATGGAAGAGTAGGAAAGCATAAGAGGACATTAGGATTAGCATCTATAGTAGTTTCTAAGTGCAAGTACCAAGTTGCATGTATTTTTTCCTCACTATTTTTAGCATGCATGGTGTCTTCATGTTGATTTTCCTAGGCTTTCCATTTCTTGGATAGCCATGGTGTTTGTGGGTTTATTTCCATTGATTGTTTTTTGGTTGGTTCTCATGATTACTTTAGCTATGGGTTGAGTTATTAGTTCCTGGAGCCTTGGTTAGACAAATTCTCTAGAGCCTAGCAGATTATTGTGGGTTGAGTTACTAGTCTTGGAAGCCTTGGTTGGACAAACGCTCTATAGCCTGACAGACAATTGATGGGTTGAGTTACTAGTCCTCGAGCCTTGGTTGGAAAAATTCTCTGGAGCCCTAGGTGGGTTGAGTTACTAGTCCTAGAGCCTTGGTTGGAAAAATGCTTTGGAGCCCGGAAATAGTTGGGGTTGAGTTACTGGCCTTGGAATCCCTGGTTGGACAAATTCTCTAGAAGCCCTGTAACAATTGGGGTTGAGTTACTAGTCCTGGAATCCCTAGTTGGAATGAACACTTTAGAGCCCTAGAACATCTTGGATAGAGATCAATATGTTATGGTTAGTGATGTTCGACCATGAGGTGGAATCACTAGTTTTTGGGTTGAGACGGTTCGATTTCTAGAGCCCTGGTTCGGTGTTGATTAATGTGTTTGATAAATTCCCACAATAATTTTTGGAATATGGCACGAGGGTGATTGGCTGAAGTGGGACTTGGCTCAGCCAATCTATGGTCGGGTGGAACGGGGAAGTCCCATCTCCGGTTGGTTTTTACATTCAGTAATGAAGATCTCATTCCTATGGTATTCGGTATGCAAATGCATTGGTTTATGTATGGATTTATTTGTTGTTATATCCATTGTATTTATGTTCTGATTATGTTGGTTATAAGCATGTATTTGATCAATGATGATGTATGGATCTATCTATGTTTTTACCATTAAATGAATGCACAATGTATCTATGGTCAAATAGACTGTAATGTAGCTTATGATGTAGGGGAGAAATTCTTCTCAACTATTCTCAGATTTGTAAGAGACCCTCATGTTTAAATATGTTGTTTACACCTATAGATGCAATGTTTGTGACATGTTTGACAAAATTACTGCCATGTTTGGGTGGGGTTGGGTGATTTCCTGATGATGTGATTTCTTCCATGTTTTTTTTTAATGTTAATTATCCTCTCCTGAAGTTACAAGATGTTTTGGGCAGTGACCTGGGCTCAGAGGTTGTAAATGTGGCATGAATCTCTGAGCTGCAGGCACAATATTGAACTTTTGGGGCCCTTACCATAGACTTTACAAGGCAAGCCCATGATTAAGGGTCTATAACCACTCCCTTTCCCTTACATGCCCGCGTCTAAGCCTCAAATGGGTTAAAAATCAGTTCCCCCTCAGGGAACATGGCCCTAGAAGGTAGGGCTACCTTTTGGGGATGTCAATGATGTAGTGTAAGGTATGTTTTTCAAGTTTCCATCGGTTTCACTTCCTCAAAGTCATATATGAGGTTGATTCTCATATTAGTAGCCTCTCGTCTCATGATTACCTCGGTTGGTCGATTACTTGGGTAGATGTGGGAAGAGGGTGTTATGATGGGAGAATGTTGTGTATGCATTATATTATTTGTAAAACTAACCCCACATGCTATACATTGCATTAGGTGCAATAGTGGGGCAAAAATTCCCCTAAAAATAAATTGAGTGATTTTTTGCGTCTTTTTTTGGTGGTTTTCAGCAAACGGTTTTCACTTTTAGAGGTTTTGTGGGGTATGGTGGTTCAGCGCATGGTTTTGTAATTTTGGTTAAGAAAATACGACTTTATTTTAATCAGGTTAAATGGATTGGTGGTTTATAGATGTCTTAGGATACACATATTGTACGTAATATTGTTAATAAGGTATGCATTCAAAAAATATATAATTTCCCCAGTTTGGGTTTCCAGGGTAAATTCTCTACGTTAATGTGTTTGCGTGTGTCCCATTGCATCTATTCTGTTTTTATTAAGAATATGTTTGCAAAAATTAAATGTACAAGGTTAAAACCTATAGTGATTAGGATAATGCAATATTTATTAAGTAAGATATATGGACTACATCACATGTTTTGACAGTAGGAGGTAAATCAAACCTATATGCCACCAATCCCATTCTTTCTAGAATATCAAATGGTACATAGTAGAAAGGTGAAAATTTAGCATAGGTTCCCCTTCTCAACAAAATCTTCTTGGGTTTAATTCTAAGATACACATGATCTCCCACTTTGAATTTTCTATGGCTCCTATTCTTATCTACGTAGCTCTTTTGTTGATCTTAGGCTTCCTTCAAATTTTTTTTGACATTAAGAACCTCCTCCTCTATAATTTTTGACATTTATCATCCAATTTATTCAGTTTATTGGATTATCCCAGCTAATTTAAGTATTAAGTTTCATGCCATATATTTCCTTAAAGGGACTCATTTTCAATAATTCCTAGCAGCGATTATTATGGGTGAATTTTGTTAGGGGTAAGTAATCATCCCACTACTTGGTTTAATGCATCACATACATTCACAACATATCTTCTAGTATTAGATTTTCTCTTTTTGTTTTCCTATCTATCTGAGGGTGGTAGTAAATATTTATTGATAATTTTGATTTAGAACTTGCAAACAAGGCTTTCCAAAAAAAGCAAACTTGACATCTATATTTAATACGATCATCTTAGGCATTTCATGCAATATGAAAAGTTCCTTCGTCAAAATTTTGACAATTTTTATTGCATTATAGGTAGACTTCATGGGGATGAAGTGAGATACCTTACTTAAATTATCTACCACATTGCATCATGTTATTTTTTTTTTCATTTGGTGGTTCAGTGATGAATTCCATGGATATAACCTCCCACTTCCATTCTAGAATATATAATTTCGACAATAATCTTGTCGAGTGCCTATACTCAACCTTGAATTTTTGGAAGTCCAAAAATTTCGAAATATATTTTGTGATCTCTCTCTTCATCTTAGGCGAATAATATAATCTTCTCATTTCTCTTAGTATTTCTTGATCACCATAGTGACCTAAATCAGGCCTCTTATGGATTTCATCCATAACGTTCTTTTTCAACTCTACAAAATTTTGGTATGTACATCCTATTTTTATACATCAACAAATTATCCTTTTGTTAATTTATGCCCTTCATACATTTTCCCTTTGGGATATTACTCCAAACACTTCTTTGTATACTAGAAGTGTTCATCACCATGTATGGAATTGCTAATCCTATCCTTCACATATGTTTCACATACAATAGATTTGCAAGGTGAATTACTTGATTACTTAGATTGAGTGTGTCTACTAAATTTTCCTTTCCCTTTATATGCCAAATTTCAAAATTAAACTCACTAATTAGAGCCATCCACCTAGCTCATCTAGCATTCAAATGGGGTTGATCAAAAAAATGCTTCAACTCACTATGATTTTTCATTATTACACACTTTCTTTCAAATAAATAGTGCCACCACATTTTCAAAGCATGCACAATAGTTTTAAATTCCTACTCTTGTGTAACATAGTTCCTTTCATACTCCTTTAGATCCTTAGATTATAGTCGATCACATACCCTTCATACAAGAGAGCTCCATCTAGTCCTTCCCTGCAAACATAAGTGCACACTAATACATTTTTATTTGAATGTATAATCTTCAAGATGGGTGCATTGGTCAAGATATGATTTATCAATTGAAATATCACTTCACATTTTTTAGACCATACAAATCTCATTCCTTCCTTTGCATTGAAGTGATTAGATGGCCAATATTTTAAAACCCTCAGATAAACCTTCTATGTTATCTAGCTAGCCCCATAAATCATATTATTTCTGGCACATTTTATGGAGTAGGAAAATACATTATTACCTTGATGTGTTTAGGGTTTTGTTGACGAGTTCTAGAAATTCATCAACCAAGGGGGTCTCCCCAAAATGTAGTCCCAATTATTCCTCACACTGTTTGGGATAGGATTCCCATCTGGAATACAACCCAGTTATCATTTTATCATAGGTTTTCCTTTGCTCTAACTGTCAGCAAGAGAGAGGAATGAATATGTTTCTTCAAAAAGCAAGTAAATGTGCTTGGTGAGTGTTTAGTTGTAGGTGTGACGAGGTTCTTATACTAATGAGAGGGAGAAAAGTGAGCCCCTAAGAGAGAGAGGTAATAGTACCACCCTAGTAGAGACACACGCAAACAAGAAGGATCCATCTAACATCCATTGGAATAGTCCACAAATATGAGACAGACAATGTAACCAACACAAACATGAAAGGTTTGTTAGTGGAATATTCCAAAAATATGTGACATCTATAGCAACAATTACAGAACATTCTCAATATGATAAGCACTAAAATAACTGAAATAGTTTAACTAATTTAGCACAGATGAAAGAAAACATGAATTATAAACATTCATAGAATATTATTACAAATATACATAATCCATGCATGAAGACCATGTTTCCCATGAGGCTTTTGATACTAAGTAAAATTCCCAAGAAACATGTATATGATGAACACCACTAGCTCCAATAGCATAGTGTTGGAGCACCTCCTTGCTCCCCAAAACAACTAGCTTGTCTCTCTAATGCCTTGTGGGAGGATCCAAGGTGAAAATTCATGTGCTCATATAATGAGGGTGTATATATAACCAATGGGGTGATGCTTCAACTCCTTGTGACTCTTTGAATACCCTCATGAATGTTTGACTTCCTATGACTTTTCAAAGTTACGTGACTCTTCATATTTTTTATGTGTCCTTTGGACCTCCACTTTATAATAAATTTTGAATAGATAATTACATAATCCACAATAATGGTGTGGCATATGATGACTCATGATAATTCATTGCATAACACTATTGACATGGAATGCATGATGACATGGAAATGTCAAGCCATTCTTACTTCTCCTTGCGACATGTCTTCTTGAGTATGCTCTTTTTTCCACATCCATATGTCTTAGAGGTGAGGAGTCTTCAATGATATCAAGTCTTCAGTTATGATCACAAACTAATGTCCCTTTACTTTGTGTTGATTGATTAACATGCATAACCAGCTACAAATATGTCATTCAAAATTTTCCCCTTCTCTATATCCCTCTTCGTCTTCTTGTCATAGACTAATATAGTTCTTGCATCTGCAATTCACTCATGATAAGATGACATCAGTGTGAAAAAACCCTAGTCTAAGATGACGCATGTTGATCTGCTAACTAAGCCGGAATGAGGTTGTAGGCTAAGGGGGAGGCTAATTGAATGCACAATTGCATAGCTCATGCAATCAGGGAGAATATTGATCCTTCATACTATGCAATGCACAGTCCAGGCTAGACTGGGTAGACAAATTGACTATTTTTGGGACTCAGTGAGCCAATATTAGGGTTTTTGTACTTATTCAGCCAACTGCATAGCTCTAGGAGGGTCAGAAGACCTGGTGATTGCATAATTGTGTAGCTCATGATCTCAAGAGCTAGGCTTGAGCTTAGAGACTGTGCAATGTGCAGTTGGAGCCAAGTTGGAGGGCTGAATTGCGCAATTCTAGAGGTCAAGGTTGGGGCTTTGGCACTGAGATTGTGTAGTGTGCAATCCTGGGAGGCAAGAATTTCACATTGTGTAGTTTAAAGAGGTAGGGTTTCATACTTGAGTGATGGAACTGTGCAAGGCAAAGTTCAAGAGGGTCGGACGAGGCTAAGTTGCTGGAAATTTTTTGGAATATGGCTAAGTGTGGGATCAAGGAAGTTGATGTGAACAGTGATATGACTTTCCTATGATAACACATTTAGAAAAATTGATGGAACAACACCATATATCATCCAACACATATTGACAACACATTTCCCTCAGTGTTACAACTTTTGTGACGACTTACAACAAATGTGACACTAAAGATACACTTTGCGACAATCATGACGACACATGTGCGACAATGCTTAAAAATTTGGGAATGAGTGCAATGGATGTTTACATAGTAATATCAACTCATTTAAAAAATATAACCCCTTGAAACCATAAAAAAAATATTATATACATCGTTTGACACTTAACATGCCAAAAGATGACATTTTTCTCTTCTCGCAAACGAGACAAAAACACTTAGAAAAAACACATGCAATGATTTTAATGTTTGTGACGACAATATGCAAGGCCAAGGTAGTATTCAAAACTTGGTGTAGGCCAAAATTTTGGACAGTGTTGTAGCAAAGACAAATCCACTATAATTCCTTCTTTTAAAATCACTTGAACTGAGTAATGGATTTGTTTCTAGAAGAAATCATATTTGTTGTACTTGGTATACAATTAATGTTCTCTCAACACCTACTACACTTGTCTAAGGTGCTTCTCATAATATTTCTTATATTTTTAATAAACCAGGATATAATTTATGAAAACCAATAGAAAATTTCCTAAGAATTTACCAATAATGATGTTCATGTTACATATCAATGTAGTTAATGCATTGGCAAGCCCAAATGACCCCACCATAGACTCATAGAGCTTTAAAAATGCAGTTTTAAGGTTGTCCTCATCTTTTGATCCCAACTCGATGATAACCAAACCTAAAATTTGTTTTTGAAAACATTATGGCCCCTCTCAAATGATTAAATATTTTATGAATCCTAGACAATAAATACTTTTTCTTGATAATAATTTTTTTCAATTTCCTATAGTCAATGCATAACCAAAGGGTACCATCCTTTTTCTCAACAAACAATGTCATTGCTCCCCATGGGAACACACTTGGCCTAGTATACCCCTTATCCATCATTTCCTTCAACTATATTTTCAACTCCACTAGCTTATATGTGTTCATCCTCTAAGGTTCTTTAGACACGGGCACTACTCTTGGAATACGTTTTATTGAGAACTCGATATGTCTCTTAGGAGGCAGTCCTAGTGTTTTATTTGGAAATACATCTTTGTACTCTTGTAGTATTAGATGGAATTTATTTTTTAGTTTCTATTTTTCTATTGGATCCACTATGTGAATTGCATATAATTATCATCCCTTCTTGCAACACTTCTTTAGTTTTAATGTTTAAATCTATGTTACTCACTTAAGGTTTGTTATGACTTTAGTGGTTTTTTGTTTTCCTTCATTTCCCTCATAGTCCAAAGTCTTACTAAATTAGTTCAATTTGACCTTATATGTTGCTAACCCATCCTGATTAATTAGCACATCATATGACCTTAGGGGAAATATATTAAATGTTGTATGTTCTTGCATAACATTCATTTCAAACTGGGATGCTTGTATCATATAATTGTCCTTTCTCTATTTCAATGAATAGCTAAACCAACCAAAATTTGTTGTGCTCATTTTTTTGTAAAACACATGCCTCAATAATTTTTCGTGCAATATAATTGATGTGAGAACTAGGGTTAATAAAAATTAAAATAGGTCATTTCAAAAGCATACCCTCCATCTCTACCATTGATGCTAAGTGGTCAACTTGTTGATATTCTATTGTTGCATCAATTCAAGGAATAATTTCGGCCACATCATTTATAATAGTAGCCTCCTCAACATTATAAAATCTTCTATTATCATTCTATTGGTGAGGAAAATCTTGTAAAAAAAATATCCACACCTCCAAAACATTAGTGGTCATTTCTTTTTATATTTTATTTGCACATGTTTATATTTTCATCTTATTTCCACTTTATGTGCCATACATCCACTGATACATACTTTTAGTTGGGTGACTAGGTTTCACACCCTTTCCTACATTATTATACCAATGGGACTTGAATCCTTTCTTATTCAATCCAACCTTATCTTTATTATTTCAAATATTATGGATCTCTATTCTACCCTTTGATTGTTTATAAAAGTACCCGTCCTTCTAAATGGTGTCCTCAAGTGTTTATAACACCCCCTTCCCACATCTACCCAAGTAACCAGCCAATCGGGGTAAACATGCAACGAGAGTCTACTATAATGAGATTCAACCTCCTATGTGACCTTAAGGAAGTGGAATCGATGGAAAAAAAAACCAACAAACCCTCTACAACAACCACAATACCCCCAGGAGGTAACCCAACCATCTAGACCTCTTATCCCTGGGGCACTAAATTTACAAGTAAAAACATGGATATATCCATAGATCATCATTGATAAAATACATGATTGTAACCATCATAATAAAATCTGAAATACCATGGATACAAAAACAATATAATCCACATATAAACTAATACATTTTTATACCAAATACCAAGGGAATGATCTCTTCATTATTGAATGTAAAAACCAACTGAATATGGGACTTCCACATTCTTCTAGACCATATATTGGGTGATCCAAATATCACTTCAACCAATCACACCCATGTCATATTCCAAGTATTAATGTGGGATCTCATCAAACACATCAGTCAAAACCAATCCATTGCTTCCAGAGGCCAAAATGCCTCAACCCTCAACCAGTTAATCCACCTCATGATCAGACATAACAACCATCACGGATTGGTCTCTATACAATTTGTTTCGAGGCTCCAAAGTGTTTTTTCCAACCATGGATTCTAGGGTTAGTAACTCAAGCCAAACTATTACAAGGCTTTCAGGACTAGTAAATCAACCCACCTAGGGCTTCTAGAGTGTTTTCTAACCAAGGGTTCCAGGACTAGTAACCCAACCCACAGTTTTTTGTCGAGTTTCCAGAGTGTTTGTCCAACCAAGGCTTCCAAGAACTAATGACTCAACCCACAGCTAAAGGAATCATGAGAACCAACCATAAAATAATCAATGGAAATAAACCCATAATACCATGGCTATATATGAAATGGAAAGGCTAGGAAAATCCACATGCATACACCATGCATGCCAAAAATTGTGAGGAAAACATACATGCAACTCGATACGTGCACTAAGAACCTACTGTATATGTTTATCTCAGTGTCTGCTTGTGCTTTCCTGCTCTTCCTTTTTCTTCTTGCTCCAAATCACCAAGTATCCACACTCTCCAAGAGTGCTACAAGAAAAATAAAAGTATCCAAGAGTATGAGAGAGAGAGAGAATAATGGGGGAGCTCCAAAAATTCACTAACCAAAAGCTTTGAGAAAATTCTTACCAACTGATCCTCAGAAGCATTTTTATCAATGGGGCCTCTATTTTCTTCATTTTCCATTATTTTCCTTCATTTTCCTCCTCACATTCAACCTCTGACCTTTCACCTTCCTTTTCTCCTATTTTCCATTATTTTCATAAATAAAATGCCAATTAATGCCT
Source organism: Pinus albicaulis (assembly GCA_034641835.2). Taxonomy (NCBI): domain Eukaryota; kingdom Viridiplantae; phylum Streptophyta; class Pinopsida; order Pinales; family Pinaceae; genus Pinus; species Pinus albicaulis. The sequence goes on from CM076579.1 coordinate 749,749,138, forward strand.
CATGCCTTTCCAAATCCTTTGCCTTTTCCAATTTCCTTAGCCATATTGGCTGAAATGAACACTTGCTAGGATGTTTTTCCCACCAATATTAAGCTTGGAATACATGTCCTATTAACCGTGGTCTTATATTTTTACATGGATTTTTAACCAGGGTTGTTACAGAACCCTCCCCCTTGGGGGAACACCGTCCTCCATTTTCAATGACACCTACAACTAGAAAAACGATGAAAAAAAACATACTGCCTATGGATCTTTATAACGCAGATCGTTGTATTATTTACAATGAATAACCTACTCAAAATAAAAAAATCATCATGAAAATCATACCATGTATTGGAGCTTTATAACACAGCTCATTATGGCATTTACAATAGTATACACATATACACATTTTATTAACTAGAAAATAAAAGGATATGATGCTCGTATTAGCAACAAGGGAATCCATAGGCTCACACCTCCACCCTCAAAGTAGTACCAGGATTCAACTCCTTCCCAAGTGTTGTAGTGTATTTGATGCATCGGCGGATGAAATACATTGTGCTTAATAGGGAGTTTTCTTTCCTACAAGCAAGTAACAGGTCAATTGGTTTGTTAGGTTGTTAGAGGAACAAAATAACATGTAGTAAACTAAGTAAAGAACATAGCATGTTGCATCAATGAAGAAACAAAAAAAAAAATACTCATGTACAATAACAATCTAAATCGAGTCAAACACACTAATAATTCAAATGAATAACTCTATCTTCTTATTAGTTGTTGGTGGTATAAGAGAATACAATGCTAAATCACTTGCAATGGATACTTAGAGCTATGGATCTCTAATACCCAAGGCAAGGGGGTATCTTCCCTTCAAGCTTCTTGCAAGCCTCTCTCTCCCCTCAAAGGATGGTAGAATAATGAACACTTGGTGAACTTATTTTCTCTCAAGAAATTTGGCCAACATAACAATGTTCTCTCATGTTTCTCTTCCCATGGAAATCTTTTATAGACAAATTTCAAATTTTTCGTCCCTTTATTGGTATAATAAGGATTTTTACACAAGAGTGGGAGGATGATTCCTTTGTGTGTTGCACTAAAGCCTCAAGGTGGATCCAAGGTGGTTGTACTTGGCTGGCTTGAGTGAAAATCTTCTTCTTCAAGTGTGCCAAGTGGTCCTGGATGGTGACTTTCTGCATACTCAGGAATGCGCAGCTCTTTGAGGGATAGTCATGATGATCTTTGTGGCTATCGAAGAAAAAGTCATGAAGATCGCTTGGGGTCAGTGCTTTATGTACGCAATTTAATAAATTTTCTGGCTTTACCTTAGGAAAATTTAAATTTTTTAGATCCTAAGTGTATTCCTTCCCTATAATTCCGTATTTGTACCCTCTGCTCGACATTATATATAATGTATTTTTATTGTACAATTTTACATTGTTAATAGTTTCCACCTAATGTAATAGGTCTAGGAAGAAATTTATATCAGAAATGCATTATAGCTTATTTTTCTGTGTAATCCATTTGTGAGATATAGAGAGAGAGTAACTTGCGTGAAAAATGAGATTGGGGATTTCTTTCCGTGAGTAAAAGAGGTATCGTGCTCTGTTGGAAACCTGCAAGAGATAAAATAAATACAATATTTCTACAAGGTAGGCACGTCCCATGCTCATGATGTTTTGACTAGTTAAGCTTATCTAACATATAGAGGTTTTGTCTATGTCACTTGTGTGGTAGTGACCTGTTGTTGGTTGATGATGAAAGTTGTTGATGCCCTTAGGGGCATTTTTCTTTTACAGTAGTTTTAATGTGGTTCCCACATGCATAATATTGGTATGGTGTGTTTAGAAAAAATTCTCATTGTATGCATGGGTCTCTGATGGGGACCTTTCAGCATAAGAATTGTTGAAAGAGATGCTTATTATGGCATAGGTTCTTCAACAAATTCTGACATAGTGCAATAGTTGTGAAGTATGATAGCATCTTGACATAAAAGCTTATGTTGAAGTTGAATTTCAAGAATACTGATGACATCAAAGGGAAATGATGACTCCCATAGTGCCATCTAAGGATGCCCCTATTGAGGTGAGGATTCGTCCAAGGTACTGCCTCCTTCTTGGAAGATGGTTGTTGAAGTCGACAAGAAGGAAGCCTAAACTGAACGAGAGGAGTACTTATGCAAGGGACCAAGATCTCTGATGTAGCAGGCTAGGGTGTGATAGGTTAACTTAGGCATGATGATGAGAAATGGTTGTAACTGATGATGGAAGTTCAGTGGCCCAAGGTCAGAGCTTATAAATGCAAGCGACGACATCCATAACAATTTATGTTGAGGAAATCCCTAAATTTTGTAGGACATCCACGGTGGGTATGTGGTTTTTATGAGTGCCATGGTGGGGTTGGGTAAATAATGCGAAGCTCCGACCAAGGGTGATTAGGGACTGTTGCTAGGTGAGAAATCTAGATGGATGGGTGGGAGTGCTCTCCTAAAAAAATATGTGTACACTTGCCAAAAGAATATAGAATGGGTTTGGATGTACAAGCACAGAGACGGGTGCCCCAATAAACATGAAATTAATCTGTCACTCTGGTGTGAGGAGAGTGTTTTTTTGAGGATGGGGGCCCCATTGGTTGGTCTCAGTGCAAGGATGGTGAAGCAGATGAAATTGTCGCAGATGGGTGATGCTGATGGGGGTGTGGTAGGCCAAGTGTGAGATGTGGTGATGCGTATTCGATCTGCTTATGAGAATGGTAGTTCAAGAAATGGTTTTGATCATGACATGGGTAAAACTTGACTTTCTGTATGATGGATGAATGAACATGAAGTGCTTCCTGAACTTGGATGTTATGGCCATGGCTCTAGATTTTTGATGTATGGTCTACTTGAGTGATGGACGCCATGGAGGGTGAGATTCTACCGACCTACAATAATTTTTATCATGTGCAAGGTGAGGTGATGATAAACATGGTCAGGTGACTAGAACCTATGGTTTATTTCTGTGGAGAAATGATGTCAGGATATGCAAATCTTCTTTGGGGAGCCTATCATGCTAGGGATAGAATGATACCTTCTCTTGTACCTTTAGTGGCTGGGGCAACATGTGATTTTTCATGCTTGTAATACTTGCAACCAATACCCCAAGTGAAAGCATATTTTCTATTCAACATATTAGAAATAACATTGAATGGAAAGCGATAAGAAAGGGTGTACCTGTCATAGCTGAAAAATGATTTTTTCTAAGGCATGGATGTGTGAATCCTACTTTGGATGTGATGAGGTGTTGATCATTGTGTTTCTTATGGTTTTGAAATTGGGAATTATGAGATCCCGTTATGGACTTTAAAATTATGAGAAAAGGGAAATATATAGGTCAATATGGCTCATTTAAGTTCATTTGTGTCGTTTGAGAGTTTGAGGTTAGAGCTCAGCGCCTACTGCCGAACCTTTCGTGTCGTTGTGGTTAGCCTGAGTACCCAGGATTTGCACCGTTAGTGTCAGGTAGGGACCTGAACGTCCTGCTTTTCATTTTTATAGTTTTTCCTGGGGAGTGTGGGGGGGGGGGGGGTCTATAAAAATATGATTTTTACGGATTACCTACCTATTTTTTTCCTATATTGTACGGATGATCGAGGCAGAGTTGTGCGAACCTCACGGAGAAGGGAAATTTCCTGCGAGGTTATCACCCTTGGCATCGCTTTTGCGTGATGAACTGCGTGTATATTCTTGATACAGACATGTGGAAATCGCATCTGTGTAGAAAACATGCGTGATGATGGGCCAAAGAAACAATTTCTTATTTTTTCATTTTTTGGTCATTGATTTGGTTTTTTCTATGGTAACATGATGTTGTGGCGTGAGCGGGATTGGCCTGATCTGCATATTTCTATGCCTCATGATGTCAATCCGTAGAGCCTCTTGGTATAGTGGGGTTTGTTAAATTTTCTGGAGAATGACATCCTAAGATCACAGGATAGTCTGCTACAATTCTTGGTCTGTTGTTGGAATAGGAGACGACAGGTGATGGTCTTGCAGCGTAGAGATGTCATCATCCGTTCAGAGATAGATTTGTACTTTGTGACTGGCCTACTACCTCATGGAAAGGCACTACCACACCCACTCCCTCCTTGGAGGGTGAGTATCTGGTGCTAGGCTAGCAACATTGTGGCGGCGCGCTGCTTACCCAAGGGTGCGTCCACATAGAGTCAGTGACTGATAGTTTTCTTGACGGGGTCATTGTCGCCCAATAGGGCGTCAGGACCTTAGATTGTTGTCTTGCGTCAACTCTGGGTTGGTCACTTTTATGACTGGACACGTCATGTATATGATGGCATGGTATCACAGCTAGGGAAGGTCTAGGGAGAATCTTCCAAAGTTTTTACATATGCAAGCATCCTCTACAGCATCATGTTCAAGAGGGTGGTGATGATGTGACCAATTGTGCTTGTTCTCATTGGTCCTCGCATGGATCCTCGAATGTAGTGATGGGCGCCCATGATGCCTTGTGGCAGAGGAGGGGAGGTAGGTCATTATTGGGATGCGACCATGGAGGCATGGTTCCAGGTGAACCCGTAGATTTTCTTGGATTATCCATACTCAGTGATGACTTTCCAGGGGGATATGGATATGGGTCTTCCTTTTGGCTATGTGTGCGGTCCCACAAGTATGACCTTTGATGTTTTTTTGCAGTTTTTTAGTATTTTATGATGTGTATATTTATGTCTATTGTGGTGACACTAACACTATCCTTGTTTCTCTTGTAGATGTGGGGGAGGTTCGACATCAAATTTCCTACTTGGTGGGGCATTAGCCACCGAGGAGGGGCCCAGGTGGGGTTGGTCAGCCTAGGTTGGGGGGAAGTGCGGTGGTGTTGGCCCCTTAGGGGAGGGCAACAGTGCTACCATTGTTGGGGACACTACCATTCTTTCTTGTGCCAAATCAGGTGAGGCTCAGGTGGCAATGGTTGAGGAGTAGCTGGCTACTGTTGAGGCTCGTGCAAGAGACTTAGTTGACTCATGGGGTCAGTTGGAGAGGTTGACCCGGGGCATTCCAACCTGGGGTTTTGTGGATGATTTGGAAGAAACATGGCTCGAGGTGCTAATGGATCGAGAGAGGGTGCATCGCCCTACATTGTGCCATGTGGCACTTCTTGTTTTGGTTGTTGCACCTGTACTAGCATTGGGTGCAGCTATGGGTCCAGAGCACCCACCTGGTGGGGCTCAACCCTAGATATTTTGTGTATTTAGGGAAAGTACCCATTATGAGGTTATGACGATGCTTCCCTATTTTTTGATGATATGTGGACATATTTTTTGGCTGACATTTTAGTCAGGGACATGATTTGTATATTGTTATTCATATATTTTTTTATGTATATATGCGAGATATGTAATTTTGCAGCTCTGATGATGTGTCTATGGTTATTTTAAATGATGGATGTCATGTACCTATGATGGATCGATATTTGTTATGTTTTTTTATTTTATATGGATGATGGTTTATACGAGATGAATTCTAGTCTAGAATGTACTTAACTATATGATCAACTATCTAGTTTTTATTTCTTGGTATATGTGTGAATGTAATATGATCAAACCGATGACTTAATATGTGTGCATGGAAATACTTCCTAGATATGTGAGAATCCTGTACTTCAAAGTCTTAATTTAACTGCGAAACCACTAGCTAGGAATCAAGGTAGATACGTAGATGGCGAAAGCCTTGGTTGAAGGCATCACTAATCAACCTGATGACTACATCGTATTCTGCCTGATTATTGGTGGTTGATTCGATGCATAATCCATTGGTTAAGAATGGTGATATTTCTGGATAGTAAATGGCCCAGGCTGCTGCTGCTAGATTTTGAGACCATCGCGAGGCTCCATCATCGAATCCAAAATAGTGAATGGGGGGTGATCCATCTATGACACCAGAGCATTTTTTAGAACAAGTCTTTGATGATTGCAATCATCACAAAAACAAATTATGCTACATGCATCTTATCTCTAAGGCTGAGACCTCCTGCATTTATGGGTGAGATGTTTTGAGGTAGAGTCCATTGATGGGGTTATCTAGGCATGTACTGTCAGGTTCTGACAAGATGTATTCCCCCTTGAGGAGGCAATGTTTTATGATGTAGGGACCTTTCCTTAATGTTTTGAACTTCCCGAATCCTAGGGCCTTTTTTGCGACATCATAGCGAAGGACTAACTCTCCCTCGGTAAATGAGCGAGGGGTGATCTTGCAATCAAATGATGCTTTTACCCATTTTTTATGTGCCTCATTATGTTGGAGCAACTACCGTCGATTTTCATCGACGAGTTATAGTTGTACCAACCATTGTTCTAAAGGTTGGGTATCATTGAGGAGTTCGATGGAAACATGTAAGTTGGGGATTTCATGTTTGATGAGAATCACGGCTTCTACCCTGTACACTAGTTGGAAGGGTGTGAATCCTGTTGATTTTTTAACTGTTGTGCAGTATGCCCACAAGGAGGAAAAAACCATGTGATGCCAGTTTTTCTTATGGTTATTCACCATACACTGTAACATTTTTTTAAGCACTTTGTTGACAGCTTCTACCTGTCCGTTGGACTGAGGATAGTATGGTGATGTGAATTCATGTGTGAACCCTAAGTGGTGAGACAAATCCTAAAATATTTCATTTTAGAAATGCTTTCCGTGATCGGAGATTAACTCTTTAGACACACCAAACCAGTGATGACATGGTTGAATAGAAATCGTGTCACAATTTATGTCGTTTTGTCATATGTGGGCATGGCTTCTGCCCATTTTGTGAAATAGTCAACGGTGACAATGATGTACTTGTGGTTTCCAAATGACGTAGGGCTGTAGTTCATAAAGTCGATTCCCCATTTTCAAAAGGGACCAACTACAATGACCAGGTGCAGAGGAGTGGGAGGTGCTCTTGCATTGTGGGCAAAGCGTTGGCATCGCTCACATATTTTGACTATCCTAATGTAATAATGTAATAAGGTGGGCCAAAAATAACCTACTCGTAGAAATTTTTGGGTGGTAGCCATCCCGAAGAGGTGGCCTCTGCAAGCTCCACTATGACAGTCATCAAGGGCTTGCTTAGTTTGGTCATGTGTGAGACATTGACGTAGGATATTATCGATGCCTCGTCGATAAAGGACGTATCTTATGAGGTATCGGAGGGCTTGGTGGTGTATGTGTCCTCCAGTAATCATGTGCGATATTTGGATTGAACTTTTGGGTTCATACAAATAAGATAATATCACTGTACCAAGGATCGTTAATCGTCACTAAAAATGTATGTTCGTTGGGTAGTGAGTCATTGACTAGGGATTCTTTAGTCAGACTTGGGAGGTCAGTGATGAACTCAGCTAAGATAAAATATTTTTTTCTCTTGGGGGAGCTAAAATGTACATCAAAATCTGACAGTATAACTACCCAGTGAGCATATTTGTGGTTCATCAAACGGTGGGTCAGCGGGTATCTCATGGGGTTGATATCTGCAACGACTGTTGTAGTCCGTAAGATAACGTAGTGCTGAAGCTTTTGGATTGTGTGTATAAGGGATATGGCATTTTTTTCTTCGGGTTCATATCTTAATGCAGGGCCTGATAAGTTCTTACTGATGTAATAAATTATGTGTTCTTTACCATAGGCTCTGTCTTGGATTAACACCCCAGCTAAAGCGGTTTCTAATGCTGACAGATATAGGGTGTAATATTTGACAAAATTTGGTGGGTTTATCAATGGGGTTGAGGATAATGTGTCTTGTAGTGCCTAAAACTATTTTTGGGCTTGATCGTCCCAATTAAATGAGATATCCTAACGAAGAAGGTGTAGGAACCCTTGCGCACAAGTGGCATAATTGAGGACAAAGCATCTAAGGAAATTGGCTCTTCCCTGCAAGCTTTGGAGCTTCTTGAGGGTTCTTGGTGGTGGCACCTCCTTGATGGCCTAGAAATTGAGGTGGTCCACTCTGATCCCTTGTTGGGATACTATAAATCCTAATAGTCGACTTGTGTTGATGTAAAAGACGCACTTGAGAGGGTTCAAGCGTAGGTTGCAATGTCAACATCTTTGGAATAACAACTGTAAATCTTCCAGATGATTTCTTTGCTTGTTGGATTGAAAGGAGAGGTTTTCCAAGTAAGCAAGGATAAGGTGGGCTAGGTCATGGAAGATATAATTCATGGCCCACTGAAAAGTGGCTCTAGTTTTTTTAGGACCGAATGGAATAACTTGGTACGCGAAAGTGCCCCAATGTAATATTCCAAATTTTCCAGCAGCTAATTGGAATATTAGATTTCTTACTTTTCTTATTTAGTTAAAAAAATAAAAGGGTGGAGGGACCCATAAACCCAGTAGATGAATAAAATCCACTGCTATAGTGTGAATGTGGGTTAGTTGAGTAGTGGAGTAGCATTATGGATTAGTGGAGCAACATAATAATGAAGAAAGAGTGGAGGTCATATAGCATTAATGAGGAAGATGAAGGAGGTAGTGGAGAAGAAATTGCAGAGATGATTGAGGAAGTGGTGCATTAAATGCACATATGATGGAGGAAGTGGAGAGTAATTGTAAGAGTGATGGAGATCATGGAGGATAGTGCAATCTTTATGGAGGCTAGTGGCCACATGTGCAACGTAGTTATGAGGTGGGCCATGGCTAGGGAAGGCTCACAACCATAAAAGGAAGATGAGGGCAGCAAATGAGGGGGTCTACATTTTTATTGTTGAGTGTCATAAGACATTTCTTTGCACGCTTCAGCTATTTAGATAAGTATATTGTGTTGTTTAGCACCGAGTGTTCCTGAGCAAGAATCCCACCTTACCCATGGGGGACTTCGAGTGCCTACTCTGGGAAGGTTTTCTTGGGAAAAATTCATCATTCGGCAATCATTTCTACTTTCACCCACTTCCATATGCACTTCTAGCTACGGGAATTACACATTCCTGAACTTGGGTTTGAGAGTTGGAAGGTTGTTCTCAGTACTTCAGTTGAGAAACTTGTGGATGGATCAACCCTTCACATTGTGGATCCATTGCAGTCTTTCGGGAGTTTCATTTTTATATCCGACATCAGGCCATCCATCTATTCTCCTATGTAGCAACATTTCCTGTAGGAATTGCATAATTCTGCGGTGAGGGTTTGAAGGGAAGAGGAAGTTCCAAGCAACTCAGCTTGGAATCCTGTGAGGGATAAATCATTCACTCCAGGAATCACTTCAATAGCCTGGGATCAACATTGTATTATCTATCAGGAGGTTACATCATCATCCCTCCTAGACAATGCAGTATTACCCAATAGTTGTGCATTCAACAACTGCATATTCAGTGGCAGAGCTAGATCCTAAGTTTCTCATATTGGGATCAGGACAAGGGACCAACCCTTCATTAAGTGAGTTGAGTGGGTTCTATTGAAGCATATAGATAATTACTTCAGCACCATATTAGCAGTTGTCTCTAGGGAGTGCATAACTCAGCCAGCAGGGGTGTAGTGTGCAACCCAAGAAGGGCCAAAATTCAAAACTCAAAATCTGGCCAAACCATTTCTGGGTTTTTCGAGTAGAATCTGTGGTTAAAATATTAAATATTTCTGAGCACTCCAACAACCTCTCCCACATAGATCTTCTTCCTAGTAGCAACAATTTATAGATTTCCAGTGTTAGAATCTAGGGTTGTTTCAAATATCTTTGAATGGATTGAGTGCATTATTTTTGGAGCACTATGTATATTCTTTTGTTGTTGATACATAATGATATGTCTCAGTTTTTTCTGCTCATATGTATGATATTTTGATGTATTCAGGTATTTTTCTAGTTTTATATGTTTTATTCTTAGTTGGAATTGTGCATATGTTCTATATTATTGTCTTTCCCATTTTGATATATTATAGTGGTATCAGAGCATGATCTTTGGCTCAGCTTTTGGGAATTTCATGACATCAGAAGAATAAGAATAAAAAGTAGAAAAAAGAAGAAGTCTTCAATGGTGGAAGGATTGAGTTTTTCCACACTTCTTTTCATATCTATGCAATATCTCACCATGGAGATCAAAGAAATGAGAAGGGAAAGGAAAAAGGATACCTCAAGGGGGTTTCAAAATGGAGAAGGTCCGAGCACTTCCTATCAGCAGTATAAGCAACCGTTGGTGCAAAAAGTTCCACAATGCCCTACTATGCCCACTTTCTTTGTAGAAGGAAATGAATGGCATGGATATGGAGGATATTTGGGGAATGAGACTCTGATTTATTATCTTGTAGAGTACAAATCTCCATATAGAGCATTCAAAGAGAATCTGAATTTCCAGTATTTTTCCAGATTAAAGAGAACCGGAGACCCCGCAACAGCAATAGAAGAAGAGGGCATATGCAGAATAGTTTCTTTCAGCCCACATTCGATGGGTCATCCAAAAGCACGACAAAGGCTTGGATGGAGAAGTTAGATGATTTCTTCTAGCTACATCTAGTAGTGGAAAAGGAAGCCATTGAGATTGTAGCATTTCACCTTGAGGGTGAAGCAAATGATTGGCAGTTCGGCAGATTGAAACATGCAAGAGTGGTCGCGTATGCAGAGTTCACTCAAAGATTGGTAAAGAGGTTTGACAGAAGAAAACAAGAGGCAATTTCCATTGAGACATTTTCCAACATTGATGAGGAAGTATATGAGGAGAAAAAATAGTATGTCAACTTTGATACTCTGGGAGAAGAGAAACTACCACCACCACTAGCTGCAGTAGAGGTACCTGCATCAGTGGGAGGATAATTTTCATCAATGCCAGATGGTCCTGAGAATTTGAAATTGAGAGTCTTAGGCATGATTCAAGATTTTCATGAGGAAGAGGAAGAAGATACCAGCGTTGATGCAGCAGTAGAGGAGAATCCATCACCATCACTAGAAATTGGAGAAGCACTTGCACCAGTTGGAGGAACTCTTGTAGCTTTGCAAGATGTTCCCAAGCATCAGCTGATCCAAGGTATACAAAAATTTCCACCCCATGTTATTTCATCACATCATATGGATATTTTTAAGGTCATTCCATTAGGGCAATTGCATGACCAAGGGTTAGAGCACATTGCTGATTTGGAGCAGTAGACAATCACTGCGCAAAGAAACCTTGACTGGTTCATGGAGAAGATGTGTAGCAATCCCAATTTGACATTTTTGAGTTGCAAACAAAACTTTTTGTTGGAGTGTGGATTTTTTAAGGATGGGATTAGCAAATTCCTAATGCGTAGAAGCTATTCCATAGCTTTCGAGAACCAGAGGCTACTATTGCATGAGATGTCGTATTCTATTTACAACAAAAAGATATTGGCTATTATGCATGCATTGGTCAAATTCCCGAATTTTTTTATTGGAAATATATTTCGGATGAGGATCAACCACCATAGTCTCTAACATATTTTTGAGGAGGAGCAGCATCTGTAGAATAGGTAGCAACGATGGATTATTAAAATTCAGGACTATGAGTTCAACATTGTGTATGGAGAGGGCCATGGGATAACAGATGCACTATCGTGGAGATTAGTAATGCTGTCACTGAGGAGCAATGATGATTTGAGGGCCCAGTTATTATTTGAGCATTCTGATGACCGCTTCACTTATGAAGCATTGGATGGGAAGATGGTAGATGGTAGACATCATGTAATGGATAACATCTTCCATTATCAGGACATAACTTTCTTGATGAGCACCTCACAACTCAAAGAGAAGTTTCTGCATGCAACATGTTCAGAACCTCATAGGTTCTACCAAACCATTGGTGAGAGGTTCTCATGGAGAGACCTCATGGAGGATGCACTTCGACATATCATGGAGTGAAAATATTTTCATCAAAATGTGGAGAATGGTATTGTCGACATTGATCCATTGTTGAGGTATGCACATTTCTTCGACATTTTCACAAAATACATCTCTTCACCCGTGACCAGATTATCTTTTCGGGATGTCTTCATGCTTCATGGTCTTCCCAAAGCCATAGATAATGATGGGGACATTTATTGCATGACCATTTTTTGGCGGGAGCTTCTCCATTGGGTGGATATTGAGCTAGTGCATGATATGATTCATCACCCATAGTTGGATTGATGGATGGAGATGATGAGCAAGTAGTTGAAAAGCTACTTGTAGATCTATGACATGGGAAATAGGAAGCATGGTGGCATTGGATACTCTTGGGTAAGTATGGTTACCATTTGAAATTTTAGATTGGTATGTTCCATGCCTTGCACAATATTGAGGTGATGCAGCAGCAAGAGGCATGGTTGTGCTGGTTACTCTTGGGAGAGTATGGCCACCATATAACATTCCACATGTCAATTAGGATTTCATTGTTTTATACTTGGCATGATGATGTGTTCTAGCAGCGGCAGGCCTTGCTGCATTGGCTTCTCTTGAGGGAGTATGGCTACCATACTTGGTATGATGATTATGTGATGTGGCAGCAAGAGGCATTGCTATGGTGGCTTCTCTTGAGAGAGAATGACTGCCATCCTTGGTATGATGATGATGTGGTATGGAAGCAAGAGGCATTGTTGTTATGACTTATATTGGGAGAGTATGGTTTGACATTTCACATGTCAATCCATATGTCTCTATTTCCTAATTTTCACAGTTTTGAGATGATTCTCAGAGAAAGCAAGGCCACCAAGGTCAAGGATTGGAGCATGGAGAGACACAACCTACTCCATGTAGCATGGGTTGGAGAGATAGTTTATGAGATGGGACTTTTCACTTGGGGAAGGAACCACTACACTTCACATATCTCATGCAAAAAAGAGGCTCTTGGACAGTAGATGGTTGCCACTTGGGGACTCATTGAGGAGGATATGCATCTAGCTACACAGATGGAGGCCATTCTAGACATTCTAGAGAGGCATCTACAGATTTGGGAATTCATAACACATTGCAATAGATGGGAAAACCTTCCATATGAGGATGCCACTTGGGAGGGAGATGGATTTCTGTAACATCCACTTTTGTAGTTTCTTGAGGACAAGCCATTTTGGTGGGGAGGATTGTAATATTCCAAATTTGACATCAGCTAATTGGAATATTGGAGTTCTTACTTTTCTTATTTAGTTAATTAAATAAAAGGGTGGAGGGACCCATAAACCCAATAGATGAATAAATTCCACTTCTATAGTGTGAATGTGGGTTAATTGAGTAGTGGATTAGCATTATGGAGTAGTGGAGCAGCATAAAAATGAAGAAAGAGTGGAGGTAATATATAATCAATGAGGAAGATGATGGAGATAGTGGAGAAGCAATTGTAGAGATGATGGAGGAAGTGGTGCATTAAATGCACACATGATGGAGGAAGCGGAGAGTAATTGTAGCATTGATGGAGATCATGTAGGACAATGCAATCTTTATGGAGGCTAGTGGCCACATGTGTAGTGCAGTTATGAGGTGTTCCAAGGCTAGGGATGGCTCACAACCATAAAATTAAGACGAGGACAACAAAGGAGGGGGTTTGGATTTTTATTTTTGAGTGTCGTAAGACATTTCTTTGCACGCTTCAGCTGTTTAGCTATGTTTTTTGTGTTGTTTAGCACTGTTGGTTCCCGAATGGGAATCCCACCCTTACCCATGGGGGACTTCAAGTGCCTACTCTATGAAGGTTTTCTTGGGCAAAATTCATCATCTGGTAATCAATGCCACTTCTAGATACTCTCATCTGCACTTCGAGCTATGGGAATTACGCATTCCTGAACTTGGGTTTGAGAGTTGGAAGGTTTTTCTCAGTACTTCAGCTGAGAAAAATGTGGAGGTATCATCCCTTCACATTGTGGATCCATTTTAGTCTCTTGGGAGTTTCATTTTCATATCTAGCATCAGGACATCCATCTATTCTCCTATGCAACAAAATTTCCTGGAGGAATTGCGTAATTCTACAGTGAGGGGATGAGGGGAAGAGGAAGTTCCAACCAACTCATCTTGGAATATTTTGAGAGATTAATCCTTCACTCTAAAATCAGTTCAGCAGCCTGGGATCAACATTGTATTATCTATCAGTGGGCTACATCATCAATCCTCCTAAATAACGCATTATTACCCAGCAATTGTGCATGCAACAACTACATATTCAGTGAAGGAGATAGATCCTAAGTTTATTAGCTTGGGATCGAGAGAAGGGACCAACCCTTCATTAAGTGAGATGAGTGGGTGATATTGTAGCAAATAGATCATTCATTCAGCCCTAGATCAGTAGTTGTATTCATGGAGTGCGTAACTTAGCTAGCAGGGGTGTAGTGTGCAACCCAAAAAGGGCCAAAATTCCAAACTAAAAATCTGTCCAAACCTGTTTAGATTCAACAAGATGATGAGCTTAGTGAAAAGAGTCACCTTCACTAAGTGGGCTCGCAAGCTATTTTTGGCGCAAGTCTATTTTTAGAATATGTCTATTTTTAGACATGATGATCATATTTCAGAAGTTGCAGGATGCTATTTGTGAATGGTTGGTCAAGTTTGAAAAATAGATGAAATTCTATTTTTAGAATATTGGGCGAAGTCTATTTATAGATCTTCAATCTAAAAATAGATGCATGTCGATTATTATTAGCTCTTAATAATAATCAGACTCTAAACAACAACTTATTCTCTTGGAGCACTTTAGTTCAGTGCACAGATGTGGCACATCAACTGACAGAAGTAATTACACAATGCCTAAGGGTTTACTAGAGCTAATGCATGGAGGACTCAGTTAGAACTCAAGTGGCAGAGTTATGACATAGTTGGAAGAAGTAGTTATGGAGTTGTATTCAGTTTAACTCAGTTAGACTCGGTTGAGCTAGTTGTATCTAGTCTAACTGATTGATACACTAGTGAGAGTGGAGTGAATTAATTAGTTAATTAATTCACAAATAATAACTCATTAATCAACTGAAAAATACACCAGTTAAATGCAGTGCATGGCAGTTTCAGTGGAGACCAGTGGAGATATAGGTGAAATCTTTTGTGACTATAGTGATACATTAATTGCATCACACACACATTGGAGTTTCCAATGAGGATTGCACAGTCAAGGATGGAGTAATTCAAATTCATTCAAAGCTATTCTTTAGCAGAGATTGCGCAGTGGAGGCAGGCTAGCAGGGGGCAGAGATCGGTGCATGGATTTGCAAGATTGGTCTTGATTAGTGTATGAAGATTGTACTGTACTGAGGGCTTGTGATAAGCTTTGTATGGTTGTATGAGATTGTCATATGATCTCCATGTTACATAATATATAGTTGGGGTTTTCAGCTTTAGGCTTTCTCGGTTAAAAGCTGTGTTATGTGCGATTAAAATTTTTTGTTTATGCTTCACATGTGTGTGCAATTACTTTTTCCACAAAAGATTAACAAGTGGAATAGATTCAGTATCTTGCATAAAGTTAAATAGTGTGAGATCAGGTGGATATTGGACATATGCATGCTTAGTGCATATAATTTCTACATGGTATCAGAGGATTGTTGATTGAAGATTTCAATTATGAAGTGAGTTTGTGCTGGTGGACAATTTGAATTTGCTACAGAAGATTCTTGGTGCAGAAATCGAGTATACATTGAAATGTATTTCAACGGGTTGAGATTGGAGTATGCACTTGATGGGAGCTCAAATTACATAGCCTGGAAGGACAGGATGGAGGCGGTGCTGGAGGATAATGGGTTGAAGGAGTTCATCAATAACGATGTTCCTAAGCCGGGATCTAGTGATGCTACATTACTTGATGCATGGAAAAAGAAGACAGCAAAGACGAGGAGAATTCTGTTGGAAGGTGTGAAGGAACATATTGTGTCCAAACTTCATGGGAAAGCCACTCCATTCTTAATGTGGAAGGCTTTGACAGACTTATTCCAAAGTAGAAGTGACTAGAGGAAGTTGGCGCTTAAAGACAAGCTTAGAAAAATAAAAATGGAGAAAGGCGACAGTATTCCACAATACCTCACGAAGTTTGTCCACTGCAAGGATAAACTGGGAAGTGTGGGGGTTACTTTTTATGAAGAATAATTGGTGAGCTTGGCTCTCCTTGGGCTTCCGAAGAGTTGGCATAGCTACGTAGACTCTGTCAATGGATGGGAGAAACTATCTAGATGGGAGTGACTTTGGTCGGATCTTGTGCAGGAGGAGATAAGGTGGGGTACCAAGGATGGATCTTCATCGAAGAATGAAGATGAAGAGAATTGTGCTTTGTTGCCAAAGAAAGGAAAGGGAAGGGGAAGAAAAATCCTTCAAAATCTGGTGCTAAAGGCAAGAATCAGGATTTTTCCAAAGTGAAATGTTTTCACTGTCACGAACATGAACATTTCACCATGAACTGTCCACAGAAGAAGAAGAATAAGCAGGTTGCTAGATCTGCAGTTGGAGAGGCCTTAGCCTTGCAATTTGAGCTGTATTTTTCCTTGATCGCATGCTTGGTTTCAAGCTGCATGGGATCAGTGTGGTATCTTGACAGTGGTGTGTCTTTCCATATGACGGGAGACAAAGAGTTGTTTAGTGACTTGGAGGAGAAGGACCTCTAGATGCATATAGAGATGGGAGACGATGGTCAGTACAGTGCAACTGGCATTGGGACCATTACCTTTGAGAGGGAGTTTGATAATCCGTTCTTGTTGAAGAATTTCATGAATGTTCCAGTTTTGAAGAAGAACTTGGTATCAGTCGTAATGCTGGAAGACAAGGGTTATGATGTTTTTTTCAGTGAAGGAAAAACCTTCCTTTGACATAAAAAAATAGGTCAAACCAAGAAGATAGGGGTTCGAATTAAGAATCTCTACAAGCTGGAGGTAGATGGTTGTGCTGAAATGGTGGGAAAAGCAGAAGAAGTGGTGAGTCGGGATGAGGGCGAATTATGGCACAGGAGATTGGGCCATCTTCACCATGGCGATTTGAAGATTTTGTAGCAAATTTTTACTGGAGTTCCCAAGGGTACTCTTGCGCAGTCAGATCAGTGCAAGGGATGTACTATGGGTAAGTTTATGAAGACCACTTTTCATGAGAAGGAGAACCGTGCTTCGGTGATCCTAGAGAGAATTCACACAGACGTGTGTGGACCATTCTCGGTTGCTTCAAAAGTAAAACATAGGTATTATGTGATATTTTTTGATGATTATTCTCATATATGCTAGATCTTCTTCATGCAGAAAAAGAGTGAAACGTTCTCAAAGTTATGTGAGTTCAAGGCATTGGTGGAGAAGGAGTCGGGAAGCAAGTGAAATCTCTACAGAGCGATAATGGTGGTGAATACATCTCTGGAGAATTCAAAGACTCCTGTAGCAAAGAAGGAATTTTAAGAGAACTCATAGCACCTCATAACCCACAGCAGAATGGGGTCGCGGAGAGAAAGAACAGAACAATCGTGGGTACTACACAAGCGATACTGCATGACCAGGGCCTACCGATGCACTTGTGGGAAGAAGCATGCAACACTGCAGTTTATGTGCAAAACAATTGTCCTCATAGAGTACTTGGCATGAGTACACCCGAAGAAAATTTTACTGGAAAGAAGCCTGATATTTCTCATTTGAAGATTTTTGGCTCACATGTTTACATTCATGTGTCGAAGGATGCCAGGAAGAAGCTGGAGCCGAATGCAAAAGTTGGGATATTTGTGGGGTACATAGAAACACCCCATAACTATCGTGTGTATTTTCCAGACAGTTAGATGACTGTTGTGCGATGGGATATAAAATTCAATGAGGTGAAAGCCATGAAGTTGTCACTTGAGAGGGAGCCACACTTGCATGCGGAAGAGGAACTTATTGTTCCCAAAGATGAGCCTCTGGATGTGGATCAGACACAAGAGGAGATTCATGGAGTGGAGGAGTCCACTCATGTAGAACCAAACATCAGACAAGGCAGAAAGTGTACCACAGAAGCTGAGAGACTGAAGCTTGATGCAGCACAGAATGTAGGAGTCCCTACATCACAACGCAGACAGAGATAGTCACCTGATCGATTTACTGGATACATGGATCTTATGAGCAAGTATATCATGACAGAGCCATATTCTTTCGAAGAATCAGTGTAGGAGCCCACATGGGTAGATGCCATGGTGGAGGAGTATGGCTCCATTGTCAGAAACAGTGCTTGGGAGATTGTTCCAAGGCTGGTGGGAAAATTAGTAGTAGGATCAAGATGGATTTACAAGGTAAAGCAAGCTACTGATGGGAGTGTCGAAAAGTAAAAGGCAAGATTTGTTGCCCAGGGCTTCTCAAATATTGAGGGGATTGATTATGAAGAAACCTTTGCACCTGTCGCACGGTATTCTTCCATACGACCATCCTTTCTCTCTCAACATAGATGGGTTGGCACATTCATCAGATGGATGTGAAGACTGCGCTCTTTAATGATATCATTGAGGAAGAGGTGTACATTGAGAAGCCTGAAGGATTTGAGATCTTTAGCAGCGAGTCGCATGTGAGTAGGCTCAAAAGAGCGTTGTATGGGCTGAACTCAAAACTTGTGGCAGCGCACTTGGATTGACAGCTATTTCGGACTTGGCCACCAAGAGAGTGGCGGATGCAAACCTATACCAAATTGTGGTGGAGGGTAAGATTTTAATCATTTTACTTTATGTTGATGATTTAATAAGCATAGGTGATGAAGCGAGTTGATACACTCATGCAAGGAAAATCTTGCAAAGGAGTTTGAGATGAAGGATTTGAGCCTCCTTCATTATTTCCTTGGATTGGAAATATGGTAGCGGGAAGGTGAAATGTTTGTGTCTCAAGGAAAGTATGCCCGAGATATACTGAAGAAGTTTCACATGCAAGTTTGCAAGCCTATTGACACTCCTCTTCCAGGAAATTGAAGGAAAGAGGATGCTACATCAGAAGAGGTAGTGGATGCCACTGTTTATCAACAGTTGGTGGGTTTTCTCATGTATTTAGTTAATACAAGACTGAACATATGCTATGCGGTGAACCAACTTTCACAAGTGATGGTTAAGCCTACCAAGCTCTTTTGGAAGGAAAGAAAGCATGTCCTGAGGTATCTCAGGGGCACATATGAGTATGGTTTATGGTAGATACAGATGGATGAGGTGAAGTTGCATGGCTTCACGGATGCATATTAGGCAGGCAGCCCAACAGATAGAAAGAGCACATCAGGAGGGATTTTTAGTATCAGATCTACAACAGTTTCTTGGTACAGCAGGAAACAAAGATCCTTGGCACTTACTTCAGTGGAATAATAATACATGGCAGCAAGTCAAGCTGCATTTGAGGCTATCTGGATGAGGAAGATCCTAGTTGGTTTGTTTGGTTCACATTTAGATCCTACAGTGATACATTGTGATAATCAGAGGTGCATTAAACTCTTGATAAATCCTATGTTTCATGATAGATCTAAACATATTGATATCTGGTATCATCATATCAGATATTATGTGCAACGGAAGATCATGTTGCTTCAGTACATTCCTACGGAAGATCAGGATGTAGATATTTTGACGAAGGTGCTCACCGGGGAGCAAATTCAAATACCATAGAGGCATGATCGGGGTGAAGGATAATCCCTATCTTGTTGAGAGGGAGTGTTGAGATTCAACAAGATGATGAGCTTAGTGAAAAGAATCGCCTTCACTAAGTGGGCCCGTAGGTATTTTAGCGCAAGTCTATGCTATTTGTGGATGGGTGATCAAGTTGGAAAAATAAATGAAATTATATTTTTAGAATATTGGGCGAAGTATATTTATAGATCGATGATCTAAAAATAGATGCATGTAAATTATTATTAGCTCTTAATAATAATAAGACTCTAAACAACAACTTATTCTCTTGGAGCACTTCAGTTCAGTGCACAGATGTGGCACATCAGCTGACAGAAGGAATTACGCAATTCCTAAGGGTTTACTGGAGCTAATGCATGGAGGACTCAGTTATAACTCAAGTGGCAGAGTTATGACACAGTTGGAAGAATTAGTTATGGAGTTGTATTCAGTTTAACTCAGTTAGACTCAGTTGAGCTAGTTGTATCTAGTCTAACTGATTGATACACTAGTGAGAGTGGAGTGAATTAATTAGTTAATTAATTCACAAATAATAACTCATTAATCAACTAAACAATACATCAGTTAACTATAGTGCATGGCAGTTTCAGTGGAGACCAGTGGAGAGATAGGTGAAAGGGAAAGATAGACTATCTGTTGTGACTATAGTGATGCATTGATTGCATCACACACACATTGGAGTTGCCAATGAGGATTGCGCAGTCAAGGATGGAGTAATTCGAATTCATTCATAGCTATTCTTCAACAGAGATTTCACAGTGGAGGCAGGCTAGCAGGGGGCAGAGATCGGTGCATGGATTTGCAAGATTGGTCCTGATTAGTGTATGACGATTGTACTATACTGAGGGCTTGTGATAAGCTTTGTATGCTTGTATGAGATTTTCATATGATCTCCATGTTACATAATATATAGTTGGGGTTTTTAGCTTTAGACTTTCTCAGTTAAAAACTGTGTTATGTGCGATTGAATATTTTTGTTTATGCTTCACATGTGTGTGCAATTAATTTTTCTGCAAAAGATTAACAAGTGGAATAGATTTAGTATCTTACATAAGGCTAAATAGTGTGAAATCAGGTGGATCTTGGACATATGCATGCTTAGTGCATCTAATTTCTACAAAACCATTTTTGGGGTTTTCGGGGTTTTCCAAGTAGAATCCATGGTTAAAATCCCAGATCTTTCGAAGCAGTCCAGTAGCCTTTCGTACATAGATCCTCTTCCCAACAGCAGTAGTTTCCAGTCGCAACATTTTATACATTTCCAGTGCTAGGATCTAGAGTTGTTTCAACCATCTTTGGATGGCTTGAGTGCATTATTTTTGGATCACATTGTATATTATTTTACTGTTGATACATAATGAAATGAATCTTCTATTTCTGCTCATATGTATGATATTTTGATGTATTCTAGAAATTTTTCCAGTTTTATATGTTTAATTCTTAGTTGGAATTGTGCATATGTTTTATATTCCTATCTTTCCCATTTTGGGATATTACACCCAAGGGGTGGTGAATGTTGTCTTGTATCGATTGGTATGTAAAATTTGAATTTGGTTATACCCTGAGAAAACATCGATGAGGGACAGGGACTCTTGACCAACACAAGAATCAATGACTTGTTTGATGAATGGGGTAGGGTATTTGTATTTTTGACAAGCTTTGTTCAAATCTTGGAAATCAGTACAAAAGTGAATGGTGCCATGTTATTTCATGATGGGAACAGGGTTGGAAACCCATGATGTGTAAGTTATTGGGTAGATAAGCCCAGCTTTGTGAAGCTTTTCAATTTCTCGCTTGATCGCTTTTGCCTTAGATGAGTGCACTTGACGGTGTTTCTGGCGTACTGGTGGTATGTCGAGCTAGGTGTCAATATGGTGTTCCATGATAGTGGGGCTAAGCCCCGAAATTTCTGAATAATCTTATGTGAAGATGTCTATGTATTCTTGCAACAAGTTTGTGCAAGATATTACTTCATTTGGGGAGCATGTTGCCCCTAGTGATATTTCTTCAATTTTTTTCTGGTTTTCTAGAGATATTTACCTAGATGTTTGATGAAATATTGGACATGTTCCCTTCTTCGAATGCGACAGGTGCCAGGATGGGATTTTTGAACCAATAAAATGTCCCAGATGAGAGGAAATATTTTGATTCAATTGCATATATCTCTTTTTTTTCTAGGTTATTAGGGCCAAATATTTTTTCGGGAATAAAAAACGAGTGGTGATGCATTGCATCCCACAGACAATTTGGTTCCGTCATGGCCTCCAAAATATCCTCATCTGAATGGAACAAGGCATCTAAGGAGGAGTGAGTTTATGTGAGGCCATGAGGAGTTGGTTCAGGCCTAATAGAGTTGGTCAACAGACATGAATAGGATTCCATAGGTGATGTTGTGGAACCAGACAAGGTCGACAGGGTGTAGATGGATTGATTTTGCATCGTTGACGGTACAACTAATTTTGTATTTGTAGCGGTCTCGACACCAATGACAGGTGAGCGGACATCATAAGTCATGGTTCCCATGCATGATGAAATGAATTGTAATTGGTGTTGTGTGTCATCGATGTTGGATGGTGGAGGAATTTCCATTGTGGTGGTTTGCATGAGAGCAAGCTTATGTTCCTCATGTGGCGTACTAAGGGTACTTGAACTTTCATGGATTTGGAAGCTTTGTTGAGTGTAACGGCTCCTAAATTTTTCCATTAAGGTGCACGACTCTGTACCATGATTGTGACTTGTGAAAATAGTGTACGATTTCATAGTGCTTATCAAGTAGATGGTATGAGAACCAACGCTACTCTTTGTCCCTAAAGTGGACACTCAGAGATGATTTGGAATTGGGGCATGATTTCACTTTTTCCATCTGTGAGTTTTTTTTTTATGGTCTATCTCTTTCAGGGAGTTTAGACTTAACACTACGCTTACCGCTCATAGCCTTGGGAGGTACTCACAATCCATTGTATGGGGGAATTGTGAGAAAATCCTATAATAGCAACACGTGATCTTCTCTTGATTAGAGAGACTAATACGTGGGATGGGGGTGACCATGCAAAGACTATTAGTAAGGTTCTTTAGTTCCTTACATTGATTGATTCTGTGATCAATTCTATCGCATAGCCCGCATGTCGCCGTTGGTTGGTTTTGGGTCTTGCTAAGGTGACAAGTTGTCCTAGCCTTTCCAATGTTTTGTTAATGGGGGAAAGCTACCTTGAGAGAGGTTGCCTTGTGTTATGTTGTCTTGGCTCTAGACCAACTATATCTAGGTATTGGGTATCCAATGAGCATATGGTTTATATTAAAGGGTGTACTTGGGATATGTAAGTATAATTTTAATTCTGATGGTTGCCTTGACAAACTAGACAAGATTGCCTTTCCTTGGTACTCCTTTCCCTTTAGGCCGTTGGAGCGATTGGATACCATTTGCGGAGTGATTCTAGATTTGTGCATTGGGTGACCAAATGGTTACATGTGTTGCATAAGGCATGGTTTGGTTTTATCCGTGGAGGGCGGTTGGGGGTAAGTATGTTCCCCTTTACTTATCGTCACATTTTATTGCATTGTCGAACTTTCCACATATTCTGAATCTGATCCATCTGATGTACTGAGGCGTATTATGGCTTGGTGTAAATTATTTAACGCCAAACAGAATTGGGCGATATAAGGGAAATGGAGAACCGGGTGGTCACCAAAACACACCCAACATGACTATTGGACTGCTCATAAGTCGTCATAGTATACGAGGTTGACATGATACCATTTCTGAAACAACTCTAGGGCTGCACAGTCAGTAATGAAGTGGTCGCATTCATCACAGAGTGCGCAAAGTTGATTAGGAGATGGAGGGTGATAAAGGGGGGGAGGTGGTCATTCAGGTGACTTCCTCTCCTCTGCCACATATAGTATGGTCCTTTTTGTTTACATCTCTCAAAAGGTGGTGTTTTTTGCAGATTTTGTGTTTGAACTGGCTACGTCAAAATTTTCAACAATGAATTGTTGCATGAAATTCAACATGGACCGAAATCGATGGATGTGTGGAAATCAACACACATGATTGTTGCTTTGGAAAATATGACATGTATGCTGTCGATGCCGAGATAATTTTCTTTGGGAAACGTGAGGGATTTGGTACAAACAGGTGAGCACCCTTAATTCAGGACACTATGTGACTAAGTAGTTAGGCTCGTCTCATAGTGTGGAAACTGGGGCTAGCTGAGTAGCCTTTTTTTTCCATCTTTGGTCCATTGGAGTGACTGTGCATGAGAAGGATGTAGGCTCCTCTCGTAGGTACAATATGGTTCTCGGTTTTTCCTCATCCATCTACCTGGGTGGATTTGAGGGATCCTGTTGGTATGATTTCTCTAGGGCTTACAAGGCATCCCTATATTGTGGAATCTATGGGAAGTGATGAGTGTAATGCCCATAACAGTCACATATGGCTCTTGCTTGGTTGGTGCGCAATGATTTCCCTTGATTTTTGTGGCTTGTTAATTTTTATGAGAACTTGAGGCCGCAACATTTCTTTCAATGCTTAGAAGAGGTTTTAATTCATATAATTCTGGGAAAATATTGGTAGGATGGCCTACGATATCCAATAATTCACAAGGTTGCAATGCCCTAGGTATGTTCGTGTTTTCAATATTCTTCCCTTTTTGTTGGTTTTATTGGTTGCTTTAACTAGCACTACTACGGGAGTCTTGTTAACTGGTGTATCCTCCTAAGGAGTGATAGGGGTTATCCTTATAGAAGTGATGCCAAGACTTCCCAGCATGGCTGGTGTTATCACACTAAAAATTTCCAAAATTTTATTTATCTTAAGCCCAAAACCCACATATATAACCTTTCAGAGCTTATTACTTTATAAACCCATTTATTATAAAGTTTTGGACTTTATATTATAATCTTCACCACCCATCGAACAACCATGTTATATAAACCTACCGTTATATATATTTCATATCATATATATCACAAAAGGCCGCTCAAACCATTGGTAGGATCCCATGTGCCTTATCGCATATCGACATCGCAAAGTTTTATTACAACAATCAAATGCTAAAATTATAAATCATTGATGACATATAAAGTGGGACCCATTCTCCGCCACGCTTCCCTTCCATTTCATTTTCATCGAAATATATGTTAACTTTCCCCTTTTTCACCTATCCACTTTTCCCTTCCACCTTTACTGTTTCATCACTTTTCATTTCCCTGATCACCGATTCATAAAACTCTGCCATATAGCCATTGGATCCCTCTTCCTTGCATTTCACAAAATTTAAAATTTAACCCCTGCAACTTATAAATAAAAGCTAAAAGTTGCAATATGCGTTGCGGTCCGATCCCACTTCTTCTCTGCCACGTCATTCACCTCCTCCCCCACGCATCGCATTTCGCAGTGTTTAAAGTTTATATCCTCCATGCTCATAACTAAAGGCTAAGAGTTGCAATATGTACTGCAATCCGGACCCATCGACCTCCCACGTCACCTAATCTCCATGTCACCTCCCCATCGCATCGCGTCACCGATTGTATTCTTCATAACTTAAAATTTAAAGGTTACAAAGTGCGCAGATGGGATGCGCTTCAGAATTAAAGTTTAAAAGGTTTCAAGTCCGGTATTTTTGGATTTTCACGTTGTTTTATTCACAAAAAAGGTTTTAACACAACAAGAGTGTTTTGGGTAATAAAACAACATAAAGGTCAAGTCGAGTAGCCAAAAGCGTTCAACACTCCGTTCAACAGGAGATCTGCCCACACAGCTCTCAGCTCGTTTTTCAGCATATCAGTGAATTGAGGTCCACGTTCTAAACTTCCCCACTACATTAGCACATTAGAAACAACACAACATAGGAAAAAAGGGTCGATTTTTTTGTGTTTCAGTGAGGGAATTTATTATTTTGATGGTGGATAGTGCCATTCGAGAACCTAACTATTTTTTATGTAATTATGCACTTCTTCAGTTAGTAGTTGTAATAAATAAAACAAAGTCATATTAGAAGTATAAGTCTTTTAGAGATTAGCTGACTTTTTTTATTCCAGGAAAGTGGTTTACCGTTATGATAGGTGTCAAGGTCATAGTTCAATGATATAGCCAGCTGGACAGATCCTATGTATTCAACCGAGGTATATTTATAGCCAGGAGATCGAATGAGACCAGGTGGGGAGATGTTATATAAGCACTACTCTTGTAATCTTTGTCTATCATTAATATACAGTTGCAATAGCCTATTTCAGACCTGAGATTCTTATATGTATTCTTATGTGTGTTTCTTATATCAATCTTTTACTTTCTCTCCAGTGTTCTAGTTGTATAATCACTTGGAATTCATGATTACATGCTCCAACTTACTTTATACACCTAGTTTGATGTTCTGTCATGTTTTATTATTTTTCTTATGTATAATCACTTGGAATTCATGGTGACATGCTCCAAATTCCTGTATGCATATAGCTTGTTGTTTTTTCCTTCATGTGTGGTTTAATAAGAATAGAATTGCATCATCTTCCATGAGATAACTTGACTTGTGACTTAGTTTTCATATTGACTCCACATGCCCAATGGTATTTATTGGTTTACATATTTCACCTATAAAAAAACATCACATTCAATCCAATTCAGATTTATCCATCTGCTTTCAAGTTATTCATTGAATATCCTTTATCCTTTTGAGAGAGCCCTCTCAAACTGGAAAGGTTGATTTCTAGTTGCAAGTGGTTTGAAAGAGTTACTCCAAGTTGACCATTGAAGTAGCCCAATAGGAACTCAATTTGGTGATAACATTTTGGTGTTGTTGTCAGGGACATGAAGGTGAAAATTTGCTTCGGGAAGAACGACAAGGTTCAGATTTGACTTCTGATGGTGAAAAATATCCAAACACACGAAGGTTGTACCATTCACCTGGCGACTCCATTTTTCAAGATCCCAAGCTTCAAAGTTCAGAGTGACTTCATTAGGAAGAATCCAGATTTCAGAACATTCATGGTGATCCAAGATGACAGGGTATGTGGCAAACCATTTATATGATGAAATGTTACAAAGTGTAAGGGATGAGTTAGCAAAATTTTAGATAGATGAAAATTTTTCAACAATAGTGTTTCGTTGTTTTAAATCCAGTTGAATCACACCTGAAAATAAAATATATTTTCTTGGTTTAGCTGCTGTAAAATTAGAAAATGAAATTGAACTATTGGATGTTCAAATTGGATCATATGATTTCCAAGATCCTAAACAGTTCTTGGAAAGTCTTCCTCCTCAAAAAGAGTAAATTGTTATACCATTTGACTTGCAGATAAAGGAGGAATGTGGTTATGAGCTTGATATTGTAGAGTTGGAATCAAGGTTCATCCTTGATGAAGAAAATGAAAAGGATATCTAGGATAAATTTTTCATTAAGAGATTAAATGGGATATTAATAAATTATTTCTTCTATGATCACATAGCTGATTAGATGGAAGAGCTCTATAGTCCAAATTTTCAATTATTTTTTCACTATGAAAAATAGATCCATTTTCTCTTACCTTTGTCATTTCAGAATACAATTAGCTTTTGGTTCAAGTGCAATCAAGGGGTTCAAGTATCAGATCAACTCATTAACTGGCTTTATTGGAGGTATCATGTTGCTTGAATCAAACATGAATATTGAAGTTGTTAGGGTAGGTAGGAGTATGTGTGAATAAGCTCAAGTATTCTGAGCATATTTTCAGCATGTACAGATTTGGTTTTTCAATAGTTATCATCAAGCTTGAGTCTGAGGAGAAGGTCATAAGGGCTTGGCAAAGTCTTCATAAATTTCAGAAAATTTTCAATTTTTCAAGAGAGAGAGGCACTATAACTACAAGTTCTTTGTTGTACCACAGGGGCACACCATCCCCAGTGGAGCCACTGTTATCACACTCAAAATTTCCAAAATTTTGTTTATCCTAAGCCCAAAACCCACATATATAACCTTTCGGGGCTTATTACTTTATAAACCCATTTATTATAAAGTTTTAGACTTTATATTATAAGCTTTGCCACCCATCGAACAGTCGTGTTATATAAACTTACCGTTATATATATTGCATATCATATATATAACAAAATGTCGCTTAAACCATTGGTAGGACCCCTTGTGCCTTGTTGCATATCACCATAGCAAAGTTTTATTACAAAAATCAAATGCTAAACATATAAATCATCAATGTGATATGAAGTGGGACCCATTCTCCACCACGATTCCCTTCCATTTCATTTTCATAGAAATATACATTAACTTACCCCTTTTGCACCTTTCTGCTTTTCTCTTCCACCTTTACCATTTCATCGCTTTTCATTTCTCCGATCGTCGATTCATAAAACTCCGCCATATATCCAGTGGGTCCCTCTTCCCCGCACTTCGCAAACTTTAAAAGTTAACCCCCACAGCTTATAACTAAAATCTAAAAGTCGCGATTTGCATTGCAGTCCGGTCCCACTTCTTCCCTGCCACATCATTCACCTCCTCCCCCACATGTCACATTTCACAGTGTTTAAAGTTTATATCCTCCGCGCTCATAACTAAAGGCTAAGAGTTGCGATATGTGTTATGGTCCGGTCCCACCAACCCTCCATGTCACCTACTCTCCACATCACCTCCCCATCACATCGCATCACCGATTGTATTCTTCATAAATTAAACTTTAAAGGTTGCGAAGTGCACGGATGCGATGCACTTTAGAATTAAAGTTTAAAAGGTTTCAAGTCCGATATTTTCGGATTTTCACGTTGTTTTATTAACAAAAAATGTTTTAACATAGCAAGAGGGTTTTGAGTAATAAGACAACATAAAGGTTGAGTCGGGTAGCCAAAATCGTTCAACACTCCATTCAATAGCAGATCTTCTCGCATAGCTCTCAACTCATCTATCATCATATCAACGAATTGAGGTCCACATCCTAAACTACCCCACTACATCAGTACATTAGCAACAATGAAGCACATGAAAAAAGGGTCGACTGTTTTGTGTTTCAGTGAGGACATTTATTCTTTTTATGGTGGATAGTGCCATTCGAGCACCTAACTACTTTTCATGTAATTATGCACTCCTTCAGCTAGTAGTTTTAATAAATAAAAAAGATTCCTATTAGAAGTATAAGTCTTTTAGAGACTAGCGGTGTTTTTCAATTATAGGAAAGTGGTTTATAGTTATGATAGGTGTAAAGGTCATAGTTCGATGATCTAGTCAGCTGGGCAGATCCTATGTATTCAACCAAGGTTTATTTATAGCTAGGAGATCAAATGAGACCAGGTGGGGAGATGTTATGTAAGAACTACTCTTGTAATCTTTGTCTATCAGTAATATACAGTTGCAACAACCTATTGATTTCTCTCCAGTGTTCTAGTTGTATAATCACTTGGAATTCACGATTACATGCTCCAACTTCCTTTATACACCTAGTTTGTTGTTCTGTCATGTTTTATTAGTTTGCTTATGTATAATCACATGGAATTCATGGTGACATGCTCCAACTTATTGTATGCATATAGCTTGTTTTTTGGTCCTTCGTGTGTGGTTTAATAAGAATACAATTGCCTCAACTTCCATGAGATAAGTTGACTTGTGACTTAGTTTTCATATTGAATCCACATGCCCAATGGTAGTTACTGGTTTACATCTTTCACCTATATAAAAACATCACATTCAATCCAATTCAGAGTTATCCATCTGCTTTAAATTTATTCATTGAATATCATTTATCCTTTTGAGAGATCCCTTTCAAACTGGAAAGGCTAATTTCCAGTTGCAAGTGGTTTGAAAGAGTTACTCCAAGTTGACCATTGAAGCAGCCCAACAGGAACTCAATTTGGTAATAACAATTGGTTGGTCCAAATACTAGACAGGTATTGCGAAATACATGTTTGGAAATATTACAGTTTCCAAGACTTTATTTGACACAAAATCAGGTGGGGGGTATAAAAAGGGGGTTTGGGCAATGGCGTAGGGTAGGAAAGTCGTGTCAGTGGCTTCGGTTTCCATACTACTAGTCTCCATCTTCGAGTTGGTCTCGGTGTTTGATGACAACATCATGCACACTAGTGCCCCTGTGACTTCTAGGGCTGCCTTTGGTATGATAGGGGAATCTCCTAGGAATGATCCTAGGATCGATGATGGTTTGAATTGGTCGAGGCCATATTCTTGGTACCGCATGAGAGATTTCATAGTTGTGTCTACATAAGGTAGAACGACATTGAGAGTCATCATGGGTTTCTTATCATAGTATGTAAGTTGGTCAATTCTGATGATTCGATCTTCATGGGGGGACATCATCACCTGAAAAATAGAGGAGGCTATGGCAGTCATGGCATACATATAACTTCACCCGAGGAGTATATTGTAGTCAAGATGGAATCCAAAATTTCAATGTATATGAGTATCGTATTTCCGGCCAAGTTTACAGGGGAATTCTGATATAGACCGACGGGAGCTGAAGGTCGACCGTCGTATTCTTTGAGCATGATGTCGGATGGTTTCAGTTCAGGTGATCCCAACTTCTTCCAAACAAAATTGGACATGATGCATGTAGATGCACCTTATTCAATGATACATCTTTGTATGGTGATATTTTGGACTGATACCAATATCTAGAAGGCGACCAGAGAAGGAAGCCTATGTGTGGCTTTATCTAATTCAAAATCCATTAGGCGCGAATCAGAAGGGTCGATTGTGCCTAACTGGAAAATAAGGATTTTCTTTGTTTTGGGCATGATTGTAGGACCTCTAAGGCTGACATGGAAGTGGGTGATTGTGCTAAATAATCCATGATGTTGTAGTTATGGGAAGATTTTGAGTGGTGTCCTATGCACCTGGTTGGCCCCTTAACCATCTTTAGAAGGGGCTCAATAGGTACTTTGGATATATTCAATGGTGCAGTAGGTGCACTCGTGCTCGCACCTGAAGGATTAGTGTCTAGGGGGGCGTCATAGTTCTGATTCCTTGTCTAGAAGAACATTTCTTTGCAAGTCATGTAAATTTCATGGTTGTAGTTCCCAGAATCATTTGGGGGTGGTTGTTGGTGTTGGGTATTAACCACTCCTTGGTGGGGGGAGGGCTCCTACATTATAGTGGTATATTGTGTACGTCCCCCTTGTCCCTAGTTAACCTGAAGTTTTTTTAGTTCAGGGAGTTCGAGAAAGTAGTGGGTGTAATGGATGTATTCACCACATATGGCATAAGAATTATCTGTCCATAGACTGGACCTCTTGTTCTGCCCTTGGGAGTTTTTGTTTGGCTCCTAGTTGTGATTTCGGGTGGGGCTGCCCCTAGAATGAGATCATGGGGGGCGTCGCTGGTTACTGCCTCGCTATCCAGAGTCTCCCTTTTGTTTATTCATAGGATTTTTCCTTGCATTGTTAGGAGGATTATTATGGTTCTCCTGGTCATAGGACTGATGCGCCTAAGCTTGAGAATTTTGTACGAAGTTCGTTGGCGCGTATTTTTGCGATGGTGGGTTTTGTGCGGGGGAAGGAGAATATTGGTTTCCCTATCCCTGGTTGGTGTATGGTTTCTAGGGGGAATCTCTTCCATCAGCATCCCTGGCTGAGTACTGGGTCCCCTGCGAGGGTGGGTACGATCCTCCCTGATGTTGGTTGTATGATGACACTCTATTTTTCATATTCTGTAGAGGTGCATATGAACTTTGGTAGTATCCAGGTTGCGTAATGTTCTAGTTAGAATCATACGAATAACTTGGGTACTAGATATTGTTTCTTAGGTGACCTTGAGTCAATGACCCAATCAACCTGTCTGGCTTATTCGATGCACCTGACAATTCTCTGTATGTTTGCAGGTGCAGGGCATTAGGTAGGACATTGTAAATGTATCCTAACTGGGTATAGATGAGTTCGAGTTGTTGGGCTTGGTAAATGGTGTCCTCCTCGGAGGTAGGTCCTTGTGTCGCCACATATTTTGAGATCTTCGTTGTGAGAATTTTCAAAAGCAAGTCCAGTAAAACTCTATCGTCGAGTTTGTCTTTGCATAAAGTCGAGTTTGGTTTTGCACAAACTACGACGTCGTCGCCATTATTGGAGATGGTCTGAGATATGGACAGCTAGTGTGTGCCTAAAATGATTCAACAAATCCATCCTTGAGTCATGGTGGATGGGTAGCTAAAAATAAGTGAGGAACGCAGTAGCGAGGGTTATAAAGTTTCCATGTGAAGCAGAAAGCTGCTACACATACCATTTTGTAGTAGGTCTGGTTAGGGTGTGTTGAAACAGTCTCAGTCGAATATTATCGTCAATAATACTATTGGATGAACACCGTAGGTGGAAAGTCATGATATGATTTACAGGGTCTTCCACTTGCTTCCCTTAGAATTTTGGTATGTCTGATTGGAGCTTTGTGGGCATGGGGGGGGGATTAGGACTGTGTGCAATGGGTTCATTAGTTAGCTCTGATAGACCTGGAAGGTTTAATGATGCTAAAAATGGT
This sequence comes from Pinus albicaulis, assembly GCA_034641835.2. Classification (NCBI taxonomy): domain Eukaryota; kingdom Viridiplantae; phylum Streptophyta; class Pinopsida; order Pinales; family Pinaceae; genus Pinus; species Pinus albicaulis. Next base: position 749,781,057 of record CM076579.1, read on the forward strand.
AAGTGAGTATTGATTTCCATTGGGTACTATTGAAACACATCTATCTAAGTGTGATAATATATGGGGGGTGCCTAGGGAATATTACTCCATGATGTAATCTATTGTGTGTTCTTCTGAATCCCCTAAGGGGTGGCACTCTTCTGCCCTCTGGGGATTGTGGGAGGAGTTGAGTGTGTTGAACCTGTTGGGGTTTCCACTGGTGTGGTGTTGGGTGACCCTTGGGGGTTTCCAACTAAATATTCCTCGATGAAGGATGAACCAATAATGGTGGTGGTGTGTCATCTTTGATGCCTAAATGGCGAAATACTTGGCACCCATCCCTCTAATGGGGGAAGGTCCAAAAAAATTCTAGATCTACGAGGTCCCGTTGGGTCCATTATGGTGTCGACTAGATTAATTTTGCGATTATTTTTGGTGTACTGAGAGGAGGAAGATTATTACCAAATAAATATGACCACATACATAAAACAAAGTGAAAAAATAAAAGGTAATTTTTCCTTTAGATTAATTCTATGTGATCAGGCAAGCAAAAACTATGGTTTGGTTGTTTTTTATATGATACTCAAAAAGCCTAAAAATACCTAATCATCCTCACACTCTCAAATTTAACTGGGCCTTGTGAAGATGTATTATGATGGGTATTGGGGCTAACATCTCGAAAGAACTGGCGACGCCTTCCAACAGCCAAATAAGCGACGAAGGTAAAAGTATGAGGATCTAGTGTCGCCTGCACTATCACCTATAGAGAAGGATGCCCTAGATTTGGCCACTAAAGAACCATCATCCCATGCGAGCGTTCTAGTCTTGATATTCTTGGTATTAAGCTACCAGTACCAAGCACTAGATGGGTTAGGTAGACCCAAAGAGTACCGCACACACTGGGCCTAAGTTTAACCCCCTCTGAAACGGGTCTCTGTAATTCTCGGGTATTATGTTACGTGGGTGGATAGACGGATTTTAAGATCCATAAAAAGTCAACATATATGTTTCAAAATGTAGAATTACCATGGTGGCTTATTGGATGGCTACCCTCGATGTTCCTAACCTAAAATATAATTTATTTTGTGGCCCCTGTGGGGAGAATTTAGTTAGTTCAATTAGTGGTTAGTTTTAGAGAGTCTTAATTTTCTTAAGGTGTGCCTTCGTGAAGTAACTGTAATAAGAGGACAAAGGTCCCAACACACTGGGTGACTTTTGGTCCAATTCTAACAAATGCTTCACATGTGCTTTGAATTGTACAATCACAAGTGTTATAAGATATGGATATGCGGTTATCCTTTACAATCCTTCTCTAATTACACTATGTGTGATTGTTCCTTGAAAAAAATAAACAATGTGTGGATGATGGGTCGCTTACACCTCTCCTAATTAGACTAAGTTTTTCACTATAGGGAGATGGAAAATTATCTTAAGAAAGCTTTCATATTCATATCCAGGCTCACTGAGAGGTGCAAGGGTGGAAGATATTGCTTGCCTTATTTTCGATATTTTGGTCCTGGTCCCGAATCCTAATGCAAAAAATTGAACTAAACTATTGCCAAAAATTTTAAAAACAAGAAATTAGCTAAAAATGTGTGGATGTATGGGCCAATTACTTTTCTGCTAATTATTGTATGTGTTTGGTATATTTTACTAGCAAATAATTTTTTCAGATAGCATTTATGGATTGAAGGCCACTTACTTTCTCCTACTTAAACTATGTGTGATTTGAAATGATAAAAAACTAAAATTAAAACAAACTATTTGCTAAGCTAAAATCTAGTAAAAAATTTCCTAACCAGTCATGAAATACTAGAGCACAGTGATGGAAAATTTATTATGGGTTTCCAACACATTACAACTGCTAAAAAATGAGAAAAAGTAGTGAAAAATGAGCTCACTACCTACAACGCGACTTATTTTCACACGGGTGCAAGGTTCACGCGTTTGTCTGGGATGAATGCGCGCGGATTATAGTGAATGAAATATCTGCCTTCTCTAAGCCAAATTTCTCACTGAGGGTGACTAAAAAGTGATGAAAGGAAGGATGAGTGATCTTGCAACAATTCTAGGCAGGAGAGAGGACCTGCAATCAACAACCACTAGCTTAAAATAAATAAAGAAGTGGAGTCGCCATTCCTGTTGTAGTGTATTTCATGCATGGGCAAACGAAATACATTGTGCTTAATAGGGAGGTTTCTTTCCAACAAGCAAGTAACAGGTCAATTGATTTTTTAGATTGTTAGTGGAAGAAAATAGAATGTAGTAAACTAAGTAAAGAACATAGAATGCTACATCAATGAAGAAACGAAAAACAAAATACCCATGTATAATAACAAGCTCAATCAAGTCAAACACACTAATAATTCAAACAAATAACTATCTCCTCTTATTAGTTGTTGGTGGTATAAGAGAATACGATGCTAAATCACTTGCAATGGATCCTTAAAGCTATGGAGCTCTAATACCCAAGGCAAGGGGGTCTCTTCCCTTCAATCTTCTTGCAAGCCTCTCTCTCCCCTCGACGGATGGTAGAATGATAGACACTTGGTGAACTTCTTCTCTTGGATTGAGGTGTTGGGTGGCAAATAGTTGAATCCTTCCAATCCTTCTTGTTTCTTGGACAACACAATGTTGGTTTGTAATGTCCCTACTTAGCCTTAGCTAAGAGGAGATATTAATTTTTGATTTATTTTATGCTTTATGAATAAATGAATAAAGGAGGACATGTAAAACTCCTAATAAATAAATTCCCATGTGAACAAAGACAAATCTAGGCAATGTAAATAATCACTTGCGGGTGTGAAAGAGGATTGAGCCAAAGATTGGGTCCACCTTGACGAAATCAACTACGCTGTCTAGGTTCAATGCATCACCAAGAGGGATTGCGCAGTTCTAGAAAGGAACTCCTAATGTGAAAAGGACCAACTCATCTAAGTGGTTTATGGTTTGCAAAGGCTTTATCATATTATAAAAGAAGGAGGAGAGCAACATGAAGAGGTTGTTGATGAATTATATTTCTGAAGTATTTGTCTGCTTAGACAAATACCATTCTCTACTGTTTAGTGGAGGATTGTGATTGGAATTCCTATTTATGGATTTCATCTCTTCCCTTGACGATCATTGGAAGAGTTATTAACTGAAGTTGGCCACTATCTAGTTTGAGACCAAGCTCTATCTTTCATGAGCAGCGCTAGCCCATTGAGGTTTTTGCAGCTGCTATCTTTTGTAGCAAGTGGCATTGTAGATCTATTTAGATATAGTTGTTTTTTAGAGGCTTTCTATATTGGAGAGTGTTCTTCAGCCTCCAAAGAGTTAGCTGATCCATATTTTATATCAGATATATAATTTTCATTCCATTTACTCAGTATCCTTCACCCTTTGCGCAGTTTTTGATTCATACTGCGTTATTTTGTGAGAGGGCTTGCTATTTCACTTGCTATCAGTTTGGAGGAGATCTCTTGGTGTTAGGCTTGCCTTCCCTTGGTGATACATGGATTGGGTTGCTGATCCATGTCTCTATATATCTGATCTATTTCAGTAATAAAATTTATCTTCAGAAATTTCTGGGTTTTTTGCAGCACAGTATATTGTAATTCAGATCTACAGCTTAATATGCAGTATTTTGATGTAATTCCAATTGTATCTTGTTCTTAAAGTCTTGTAGCTTCTAGATCTGTATTAGATCTAATGTTTCATCCATATATCTATCCTAGATCTGAAATTTAATGTACAACAATTGAACCATCTGGAAAATAACGCTGTCTATGTATTTCTGCAGTTTATTTCTAGTTGCAGCTCTCATTTCTGAAAGGATCTTGCCCTAGTTCTTTTTGTAATCAGTTGTAAAGGAAATGGACTCATTTGTAAATCTGATTTACTGATATAATACTGAATTATTAGATCTTTGGCTGACCTCCTCTAAGATTTAGTCAGATCTGCGCAATTCTAGTAGATGGGGTTTTCATTTTGCAGCAGTCTCTCTCTTTGGCTGATTTCTAGCTAGTCTTGTTTCCGGGAGATCTGTTTAACATGCTTAAAATTATTTGTCTGCTGAAATTGTATATACATATCACATAAAACTTTAATGAGGGGATCCCAGCCCTGATCTACGTTTTCATTGCTCAGATTTTCTTATACAACGTTTTCATTGAAGGCCTTGTTGAGATTCCTGAATTGGGATTATTCGAAGTTCTATAGGCAGAGTCTACAGTTGGCTAGGTAGCCTTTGGTTCTCACCCTCTTTTCAGAGGTGAAATAACCATTAAATTCCTCTGTAGTCCATCTCTGACATAGAATCTTGAGAATCCCCAAAAAGGGACATTATAATGGTATCAGAGCTCCACTCTTGGCACAACCTATGCTAGCTTTGGAGCCTTAGTCATGCTGAATTCTGAGGATGAAGATCCTCTTTTTGAGAGGGAGAGGAGATACTAGAATAGAATTCATAGAAAGTATGACTATACTACTGTTGACCTTGACAAGGGTCAAGACAAGGGGAAAGGCCCTGAGTTGAATGATAAAGATAAGGAGGCAGAAGAGTTTGCAAAAACTCTCTTGGAAACCATGCAAGATCTATCCAAGGAAATAAAGGAGATGAGGATAGAAAGAATGAGGGAGTCCCTTGGAAGACTCCATCAAGGAGAGAGTTCATAAATGTCTCAGTTTGGGACTAGTCGACTGGTGATCTTGCCACAAGCTCCACAGATCTCACAACGCTCTACAATGCATACCTTATTGGTTGTAGAGAATGAAGGGCTTCAAGAGTCAACCTCTTTGGAAGGTTATTTTGAAGAATATGATTCACAAAGCCAAAGGTTCAAGGATAACTTGAGCTTTCAAGATTTCTGTCATCTAAAGGACCAGAGGAGACCATTGCAGCAGTATAGTGATGGAGGTTTCCTTCATGGGAGGCACCACACCATGGCTGGTTATTCTTGCCTAAGTTTGATGGATCACCCTCTTGTTCAGCTAAAGCATGGGTGGAAAATTTGGACATCTACTTCCAGCTGAATAAAGTGCCTGAAGCAGAAGCCATTAAGAATTTTGCGCTGCATTTTGATGGAGAAGCCCACAGTTGGTGGTTTCATGGAATTTCTACATTGGGGCACAACAATGTGTCCACTTATGCAGAGTTCACTAGGATACTAGTGGAAAGATTTGATCGGAAGGATCTGGAGGCCGCTTTCATAAGCTCTAACAAGCTTAAGCAGACAAGAGATGCTGACGCCTATATTCTTGAATTTTTGAGGTTGTATGTTATGGTTCCTGATCTTTCAGTTTCAAGGAGAGTCTATATGTTCATAGATGGCTTGGAGGAACCTTTGCATGGGTTGGTCAAGTCTACCAAACCCACCACAGTGCATGATGCCATTGAAGAACAAGAGATCTCCAATAGAGAAAAGACAACCCTTCCTAGCAAAGCCACTCACTCTTCTAAAGGGAAGGAAGGGAAAGCTGCTCCACCCAGGGAGAGCTCACAGAAAAATATTCTTGACAATGATCTCTGGAGGGAGTTGAGAAAGAAGAAATTATGTTTTACTTGTCAAGAATCATGGGTGCCAGGACATAGATGTGCTACTCGGAGAGCACATTATATTGAAGTCTTCTCTTATTGTGAGGAGGAGGAAGGAAATGATGGAACTAGGAGAGGTCACAACATTGGTGATGATGAGGAGGAGGATCCATCATCATCCAAGTAAGAAGAAGGAGAATTTGCTCCAACTAGTGGGACTCTTGCTTCTTTGAGGGGAGTGCCCAAATATTTGACTCTTAGAGTGCAGGGTTTAGTTATGGACCAAAGAGTATCTATTCTTATTGACAGTGGGGCAACCCACAATTTTATTGATGCTCACTTTGTGCAGGGGAGAGGGATCCCTACTGATTATTTTGATGGGTTCTCTGTTTTGGTTCTGGGGGACGGAACTATGCAATGCATGCAGTATGTTCCCTCACTTTCTGTGACTATGTGGACCTACCCTTTGAGGGACCACTTCTTTGTGGTAGACATACCAGACACCAACATCATCGTGGGTGTCTAGTGGTTGATTACTTTGGGAAAATTCACCACTGATTGGAGGGCATTGCAGATGGAGTGGGTGGATTTTAAGAGTGGGAAGCAACAAGTTATTCAAGGCATGCACACCTACCCTTCACTTGATGTCTCTACCCACACAACCAAGATGGATTTTCACAGTGAGGGTAAGGATCTCATGGTTCCTTCTCTCATGTTCATGAGATTTCTGCAAGGGAAATTCCTACATCATGGCAAGCCTCTTGGGATGCCATTAGATTTTTTGGAGAAAGCTTCACCAAGTACTGAAACAATGGAAGAAAGAGTCACTGTGCTGTGGGAGGAAGAAAAGGGGAGGATCAGCCTTCCTACACAAAATTTTGGCATGCATAATGCCAAAGGGGAAAGAAGAAACAAGGCAAGCACTACCATAAATACATCTACAACGTTGTCCTTGTTGAAAAGTGTAGATCCATATTGGAAGTCTTAGCTCCTTGTAGAGTACTCCAAAGATCTGCACACTGAGATGATTTTAGATGGCATAAAGCAAGGAGGAGGCTATATGGTCCATGAGGGGGTCATCTATCATCTTGTAAAATTATTCTTGTCTCAAGCCTCAAATCTTAAGCAATAAATACTACAAAGGGCACACAAGGAGCTCCTTTCCAGTTACATGCAATCAACAAAAATCTACTCCCTAGTCTTGAAGAGTTTTGATTGGGAGGGTATGGAGAAGGAGCTACATCAGCATTATGATTGGGAGGAACTAAATCAGAACTTACAACAGTGCAATAGCTATGTGGAGATGGGGCAGCCAAAGGATCCTATGCAGGATATATTTCAGCCATCTCTTTCTTCTCTCAAAAGACGGGAAAAGCCCATGCCTAACTCTATGAGTATGGGAGATTTGTATGGTAAGAAATCTGATCTTGTAGAGCAAGTTTATTTTTCTGATTTGGCACACTCTCTTACCATATGTATGCAGGCCATGGCTCCTAAAAGGAGAAATATTACATGCAGATCTCATGTCAAAGATGGGGTCAATGAAAACTCCAAAGTTGGCCACTCCCTTGAAGTGAAAAGGGAGATTGTTTTTCATGATGGGTGCTTTCCAAAGGCACCTAATGAGAGTTTCACTTTCAGCCATGTCAAGGTGGCTTATGCAGAAAATATGTGGTGGGAGTACCACCTATCACATTCATATCTACTCAGAACAATGAGTGCACTGTGCTGGTACCTTATGTGGGATTGTGACCCACCTCCTCATGTGCAAATTTCAGTTTGCCTTTATGTGATTTTGCTACCATACATACATGACATATTGGTTTTTTTTATGGGTATGTATCGGCAAAGAGTCAGTAGTGTACATGTAATACATGGGATGGAACTATATCCAGTACTTCATGACACATGTTTCATATGTGACATTGGTTCACCCATGCATATTTCTGATGAGTTTTACACTCCTGAAGGGGCAGACTATGAACCTATTATGCTAGCATTGGAGGAGAATTTTTTGATGTATTTCCTTGGTGAAAACATGCTTCATGATGAGAGATTTATTCTTGATGGTGTCATCAATGGAGAAGGAGAAGAGACACAACTCTTACCCTACCAGTTGCTTGAGGACAAGCAACATTTTGAGGGGGAGGACTGTATTGTCCCTACTTAGCCTTAGCTAAGAGGAGACATTAAATTTTGATTTATTTTATGCTTTATGAATAAATGAATAAAGGAGGACATGTAAAAATCATAATAAATCAATGCCCATGTGAACAAATACAAATCTGGGCTATGTAAATAATCACTTGCAGGTGTGAAAGAGGATTGAGCCAAAGATTGGGTCCACCTTGACCAAATCAATTGCGCTATCTAGGTTCAATGCATCACTAAGAGGGACTGCGCAGTTCTATAAGGGAACTCCTAATGTGAAAAGGACCAAATCATCCAAGTGGTTTAGGGTTTTCAAAGGCTTTCTCATATTATAAAAGAAGGAGGAGAGCAACATGAAGAGGTTGTTGATGAATTATATTTCTGAAGTATTTGTCTTCTTAGACAAATACCATTCTCTACTGTTTAGTGGAGGATTGTGATTGGAATTCCTGTTTATGGATTTCATATCTTCCCTTGAGGATCATTGGAGGATTTATTTCCTGAAGTTGGCCACTATCTGGTTTGAGACCAAGCTCTATCTTTCATGAGCAGCGCTGGCCCATTGAGGGTTTTGCAGCTGCTATCTTTTGTAGCAAGTGGCATTGTAGATCTATTTAGATCTAGTTGTTTTTTAGAGGATTTCTCTATTGGAGAGTGTTCTTCAGCCTCCAAGGAGTTAGCTGATCCATATTTTATATCATATCTGTACTTTTAATTCCATGTACTCAGTCTCCTTCACCCTCTGCGCAGTTTCTGCTTCATACTGCGTTATTTTGTGAGAGCGCTTGTCATTTCAGTTGCTATCAGTTTGGAGGAGATCTCTTGGTGTTAGGCTTGCATTCTCTTGGTGATCCGTGGATTGGGTTTTTGATCCATCTATCTATATATCTGATATATTTCAGTAATAAAAGTTATCTTCAAAAATTTCTGGGTTTTCTGCAACACAGTATATTGTAATTCAGATCTACAGCTTAATATGCAGTATTTTGATGTAATTCCAATTAGATCTTGTTATTAAAGTCTTGTAGCTTCCAGATCTATATTAGATATAATTTTTCATCCATATATCTGTCATATATCTGAAATTTAATGTACAGCAGCTGAAACACCTAGAAAATAATGCTGTCTATGTATTTATGCAGTTTATTTCTAGTTGCAGCTCTCATTTATGAAGGGATCTTTCCCTAGTTCTTTTTGTAATCATTTGTAAAGGAAATGGAATCATTTGTAAATATGATTTACTGATATAATACTGAAGTATCAGATATTTGGCTGAACTCCTCTGAGCTTTAGTCAGATCTATGCAATTCTAGTAGCTAGGGTTTTCATTTTGCAGCAGTCTCTCTCTTTGGCTGATTTCTAGCTAGTCTTGTTTCCGGGAGATCTGTTTAAAATGCTTAAACTTATTTTTTTCTGCTGAAATTGTATATACATGTCACATATAGCTTGAATTAGGGGATCCCAGCCCTGATATGCATTTTCATTTCTCATATTTTCTTATACATCGTTTTCATTGAAGGCCTTGTTGAGATTCCTGAATTGGGATTATTCCAAGTTCTATAGGCAGAGTCTACAGTTGGCCAGGTAGCCTCTAGTTCTCACCCTATTTTTAGAGGTGAAATAACCAGTAAATGCCTCTATATTACATCTCTGACGTAGAATCTTGAGAATCCCCAAAAAGGGACATTACATGGTTTTCTCTCAAGAAATTTGTCCAGCATAAAAATGTGTTTTCATGTTTCTCTTCCCATGGCAGTCTTATATAGAAAAATTTCAAATTTTCCCTCACTCTCTTGGTATAGGAAGGATTTTGAAACAAGAGTGGGAGGATGATTCCTTTGTGTGATGCACTAAAACCTCAAGGTGGATCCAAGGAAGCTGTCCTTGGTTGGCTTGAGTGGGAATCTTCTTCTTCAAGTGTGCCAAGTGGTTTTGGATGGTGAATTTCTGCATACTCAAGACCACACATATCTTTTAGGGATATTCGCGATGATCTTCATGACTATCGAAGAAAAATTTGCGAATATCGCTTGGGGCCAATGCTTTTTGTGTTCAATTTAATAAATTTTCCTGCTTGACCCTAGGAAAAGTTAAATTTTTTAGATCCTATAATGTATTCCTTTCCTGTAAATCCTTATATGTACCTTCTGCTTATACTATTTTCCAGTGTTAACACCAAGAATTCCATAATCCACTATCAAAGTCAAATTCTGCATCCAATGTTCAGCGCTACAATCCTATGCTATTGTACCCTCAGTGAACAATTACCAGCTCATTATTCTAGGGCACACTCCCAATGTGTATTTGATTCCATTTGGAAATTATAATGACCAAAATAAATCCATACTTGACTTTCCCTTCTCTAATACACATTCCCTTGGGAAATCCATTCACCCCCTTCAGTGCAGTCACACACCTTCCAAGTTCTATTGGCACGCCCATCCCGGGTAGTCCATCCCTTGGCAAGAATTTATCACATCAGAAGGTACAAAAACCAAGGCATATCCCTACCTCAAAACCATCATACCAGTTATAGCATGCTCATGTAAATCAATGGACACTATTTGGTACCAATGTCCCACAATGGCCCTGCTCTTGAAGTGATTTACTAGCATATTGTTGTATGTTTCCACCCAATTGGGAATTTCATGTTTTCCTGTACCAAGAACATAATTTCCATTAGACTAAAAAATAATTGAAATAAACTCAAATAATACCTCATTGGTAGCTTTTCAATAAGGAACACTTACAATCTTATTCACTTCCTATCACAACAAGTCAAACTAGATGTTTCATCAATCATCATGTATAAACATATCACATCTAGTTAGCTCAAAACACAACCATCATGGGTAAAAATCATGAATCACACATAATCATCATAAACCATAGTCATAAATAACATGTAACCATCATAAATCAAAATCGTAGATCACATGCATATTAAAACTGAAATGAAATATCAATACTTAGCCTTCACTGGTCCTTAGCTTCTACCTCTATCCTTTGTCATTTTCATAAGCACACTAGATTAGTTTCCACACCTGACAAACACCTAGCGCCTTTCTTTAACCACGTACACATACACATATTTTACCTCACACACATCCAACCACACACGACATGCAATTACATGTAATACATACACCTATAATACACACACATACATGAGCATACAACACATACACCTACACTTAGTGTACAACACAACACATACACCTACATCTGGTGTACGACACAACACAATAGATACATCTACACATGATGTAAAAAAAACACATATACCTACATATGATGTATAACACAACACAATACACATACATATACATAGTACAATACAACTAATACACATGTCATGATACCATGAATACACTATGCACATACATAGTACTGCATGCCCGCAACATAAGATGTACAACATGCACACAATACCATGTGTATACCAATACCATATGCACAACATGTACAGAGTACTACCTATACACAACACTACCTGCACAAGATGTGCACAATGTCACATGTACATGACACACCTATATAATGTGTACATAACACCAAATGTACACTGCACCACCGGTACAATGTGCACACAATACCACATATACATGGCATCACATGCACGACATGTACTCAAAACTACATGTACACAACACCATATGCACAAAATCTACATGGCACCACATGCACACAACACCATGTGTACCACATGTACATAGAACCGCATGCACACAACACCACATGTACAATTATGCACACAACACCATATGTACAAAACGCACACAAAACCATATGTACATAGAACTACATATAAAACATGTACATAGCACCATATGTACACAACATCACATATCCAAAATGCGCACAGTACAATATGTACACAACACCACATATCCAATATGTACAAAGCACCATCTATACTTAGCATTGCATATGTAATATACACACAACACCATATATACTACAGACATACAATGTCATATGTACACAACACTACATGTGTTAGATGTACACATCACCATATGTAAAATTGTTGAATATACAACATACACAACATATACAAAATAGTAGTATTGCACATACATAGACCACACACTAACCCCACAAGCAACCTTGATTCTAGTGTCTTTCCACTATCCATTCTTATCCTAGCATGTTGCAGATCACACTACTTTCACTTCACAGATGCTCCTCTCAACATTACTTGTCCATAAAATAAACATAGGCATAGTACAAGCATATAATATCAATTCATGTCCACATGGTAGTGACCTCATAGATCTGTTAGGGTAAGTCTTCGCACTTGATTCCTCATAATACCAAGAAATGATTGATGCCATTCATCTGCATAAATAATCATTCCTCCACAATAATGATCTTTGAAAACCTTGTCATACAGTGACATATATATATACACACATACATATATAATCATTAGCATAAAACATTCATGATCATGTCAAACAACGACATAAATAAATACGTACATTTATACAAATATAAACATAACATAATCACAATCACGACATAATTACTAGATAGCATAAGTTCTAGGTTAGGATAAATTCCTTATTCATGAAAAACATGGACAACGTTGAGAACAACAGTGCCCAACATAGCCAAGGCATATAACACCTTAGATCCATTCACTTTACCTTACCTGATTACCTTTCTCGTGATTTTTATCCCACCGTCCATTTACCTTAATGGGACCAACCAATCCAAGTGGTTGTGATATTCTTACCTCCATTTTCCCTTATACATGCACCGGACTTCATCTAAGTATTTCATTACCTATCAGGCTCCACACAGCTCTCCCCGAGCTCCATCAAATTTCCTCTTTCCCAACCAATTCAGAAGAATCTCAAACAAAAGGCAAGAAAAAGAAAAAAAGAAGAAGAAAACCATGAAAACCAATGACAATACAACACCACAAACAAAGTGGTATGGCCATGCACTAGACGCAATCAAGAATTCTAACCAAACACAACAATTCTCAAGAGAACAAAAGCACAATACTAGCAACAAACACCATGACTCAATTTCCATGGTTCCTAGGGAAATCTCAACTTGAACCTTCTTTTAAGACCTCATGGCAATCTCTCTACCATGCAATCACCTGCATCATCTTGCCATTAACACATAACTTTCAGCCCATAAATAAATATAATGACATACCAATTATCTTACCTCGGTGTGCAAAGCACATTGTCTTGTAACTGAACACACATGTTAGCCACATGTTCCAAAGATCAATACAAAATATCTATTAACTAAACTCAACCTCTACCAAGATTAAAAACCATGCCATAATCAAATAATAGTCAAAATCATAATACTACAACTATCACCTACTTATACTCAAGTGCACAATAGTTATCTCAACATATAGTGTGTTAGTACAACCATCTTAAAACCAAATAATTTCTTCATGCAATATTATAGATACATATTCATATCATACAACTAATAAAACATTATAAAAAAATATAGACGACATAATAAACACCAACACTCAAATACAAAATAGAAGACATAATCAAACATTCAAGCACTGAGTAGATGACATAAGAAAACTCATACCTGAATGTCATAACCCTAACCATATGCCGAGGCAAATTGAATTTAGCATGATACATATAACATCAAGATATCAATGCAATAACCCTAATCATCAAGTTAACTAACATATTACAACAGTAAGTCAACATATAACATAATCATCAAGTTAACACCATGCTTGACTAACCAATGCATGTACATATTATTACCCTAATTAACTAACATCTATCATGTATGTAACCATAGCATCAATAGAATGAAATGACATACACATAACCATAATGCATATTACTACACTGATAATTAGAATTTATCACATATGTAACCAAAATAATAATAGAATGAAAAACATATAAGTAACCTTAATGCTTAAAACAACCATGAAGCACATACCTGTATGCCAAACATACACATTTGTATGACAGTCTTCTCTTAACCCACAGTCCATTGTTTCAACTTCACTTTAATGATCTGCATCTCCTACTCTATCTCAACCAACACATTAGCATCATAACATAATATCATCATGATGAACTAATTTCATAGAGTGACCTTATGCACAACAACCTCAATCAAACCAGTGCAAACTTGACCATATGCACCCACTTGACATGTATAACCAATCATGAATGACCAATGCATGTTCAACATCTGACATAGAACAAGCAAGCATACACGGATAACACTGAAGCCTAACCAATATGTAACCCTATCATAAGAAATAAATGCATATACAATATTTAACAATATGTAAGCAAGTGTGCACGAACAATACACAAGCATGAGCAACACATAACTAGTCATACACTTATGACAACATGTTGACAACTACACCATAAGCACTTCCATGGTGACACCACTGCCACCATGGCCAACACAACACATAAGCACATATGCAACCAATAGAAAAGCATGAACATCACACCTCCCATCCAGTCCAAGGGTTAAACCATGCTCTGATACCACTTTGTGGTATCAAATATTAGATAAAGAGACCAGAAACTAGACACTACCCAAGGAGAGCGCAACCACACTCTGAGACCACTTTGTAACACCCCTTTCCCACATCTATCTAAGTAACTGACCATAGGGGTAAACATGCAATGAGAGGCTACTATAATGATATTCAACCTACTATGTGACCTTAAGGAAGTGGAACCGATGGAAAACACAACCTATAGACCTTGTACAACAACCACAACAACCCCAAGAGGTAACCCAACCATACAGGACTCTTATCCCTGGGTCACAGTGACATTTTAACCTATTTGATCCATATTCACAAGCATAAGACTTCATGTCAATGGATAGGAGGCTATATCCTTAAGTATAACACTGCATGCGAGTAGCGATGGCCTAAAAAACTCAGTTTTGTGCCTGCATCTCTAGGATTTGAGCCACATTTTTAGGCCCAGAGCCCAGTGCTTTGCCTAGAACTTCATGAAATGTTCAAAGATGATAAATAACAACAACACAATGATAAGGAAGCAATCACATCATTAAGAACTCATATATACCCCACCTAGCCATGACAAGAATTTTGTAACATGTCACAAACATTGAATCTATAGATGTAAACAACATAAGATATAAAAAGGGTATCATACTTATCTGAGCATTTCTAAGAAGCATTGCTCCCCTACATCATAAGCTGAAATACAATCTATTTTACTATAGATACATTTTGTATTCATTTATAGGTAAAAAAATGGATAGAGCCATACATCATCACTCATAAAATACATGCTTATAACCAGCATACTAACATCATAAATACCATGGATCCAAAAGTAATAGAATCCACATATAAACCAGTAAATTTGCATACCAAATACCAAGGGAATGTGCTCTTCATTACTGAATTTAAAA
This sequence comes from Pinus albicaulis, assembly GCA_034641835.2. NCBI lineage: Eukaryota > Viridiplantae > Streptophyta > Pinopsida > Pinales > Pinaceae > Pinus > Pinus albicaulis. The sequence continues at coordinate 749,796,130 of CM076579.1, forward strand.
AACAGCCAGAGATGGGACTTCCACATTCCACTCGTCCATAGATTGGTTGAGCCAAATCTCACTTTAGCCAATCACCCCCGTGCCATATTCCAATAATGAATGTGTGATCTCATAAAACACATCAATCACAACCAATCCCGGGCTTCCAAAGGCCAAACCACCTCAACCATCAACTAGTGATTCCACCTCACGGTTAGACATAAAAACCATCATAGATTGGTCTCTATCCAGGTTGTTACAAGGCTCCAGTGTTTTTGTTCCAACCAGGGCTTTCAGGTTTAGTAACTCAAGACAAAATTTTACAGGGTTTCTAGAGCATTTTTCCAACTAGGGCTTCCAAGGCTAGTAACTCAACCTAGCTAGCAGGGAAAATTTTAGGGGCGAATTTTAGCCCAAAGGTGAATTTTAAAGAGTTTTAGATTTTGGAAGGGTAAATTTTTTATATAAACCCATTTTGTATAGTCTTATATAATTAGCCCGATACTTATTTTAAAAATAATTAATTATTAGCGGTTAGAAAAAACAAATAAATGCACATAAAAATTTAAACGATGATTCGCCTCTCGATTTCTGGGTTGGAGCGGATTCCCATGGCATTCGCCATGATTTACTGGGTAGAGAGAGGGATTGGAGTTACATTCGTCCCCCATTTTTTACTAGGGTTTCTCTGTAGAGTGTCGATTTCCTTATGCTGTGAGTTACATTCGGCCCCCCATTTTTTACTGGTTGGGGTTTCTCTGCAGAGTGTTGATTTCCTTATGTCGTGAGTTACATTGGCCCCCCATTTTTTACTGGTTGGGGTTTCTCTACAAAGTGTCGATTTCTTTATGTCGTTCAGATAGTTGTAATTCGAGTTCCGTTTGAATTCATAAAACCCAACAAAAGATTGCAGGGATCCGCAGATGGGGTGATTGACCAAGGAAAAGGTATGAGAAGTGACCTAGGGCATCTGGTAGATGCAAACGATGGCAAAAATAAGCGGTGAAGGTTCTGGGTGTAGCCATCAAAAGGACTTCAGGGAATGTTTGGGGCAGTACAGCTCCACTCACCACTTCAATTGACATGAGACGAGGTAGCAATGTTCTGAGGTAGAATGTTGCAGATTTGTGGCAGCCAGTGATGGATAATGGATGGAACAGGGAGAATTACATCCACCCTTGCGCCACATCATTCACAGAGTTGGGAGGATAGTGCATACTTAATCTGAATTGTGGCGATACGGTGGAGAATTTTGACATGGAATGAGGTGTTTATCTAAAACTGGTGTTGCAGTAGCAGGTTGTCATGAGGCTCTCCAAAGAGAATTAGGTGACAATGAGTGTGGCCAGTGATATTGTTAGAGGGCCAAGAGGTAACAAGGACTGTAGAGGAGTAGCACTGCCAGCTGTGGCAATGAGGTTGGCAGCGAAAGCGGGAGGACTGAATTTTGCATTGGGCATCTAATGGCTCCACCTAGACATAACAGACTGCGAAGAAGGGGCACTAGCCAAACAAAATTTGCAAGTCAAAAGGGAGGCTTCTGATTCATGTAAAGTCACCAAGGCCAAGCAGGACATGCTCTAGGACAATAGTAGATTTCTCCATGGCTGACCCATGGCTGGTAAGGCAGCCATTGTGGACTTGGATGAGGGGGTAAAATAAAGACATAGGGAAGTAGCAGCGGAGGAGGTGATAGCTCAGGCAGAGGCATGGGTGAGAGGCCAGGGAACTCACGGACCCAGGAGATGGAAGTTCTTTCAGCTTGCAGACCATGGTGGCCCAAGCAATTGCTTTGGACTGCAAGGAAATTGTGGACCTATAGCACCAACTAGGAATATTTGAAGGGATGTTTGAAGCCTTTGTGAAAAAGGTCTTTGGTATTGGCATTTCAGTTAAGAGAGTTGATGGGGAATTCAGCAGGGCAAGGGAAGCAGAGGGGTCATGCGGCTTCAGGGGCACCCATGAAAAACCTATTGTCATTCTAGAAGAACCTCAGACATAGATGCCTCAACCAGTAGACCAGACCAAGCAACAGTCCAAGGGACACAGCCAAGAGGAGGTAACTTTGGAAATTGCCCCAAGAAAAGCCTTCTGTCTTCTTGTATTTAGCTATGTGTTTATACAGTACATTGTCAGCATGGTCCAACCTACAGGATATATATCCTAGAACAGTCATGCCAATTTGAACCACATGCCATGCATGGATTGTTGAAATACCAATTTGAAAACGATCAGTTTCAAATGCACTTTATATGCTTGATCTTTTATGCTTGCTATCTATATTGTAACCTGAGGCATAGATTTTGTAGATAATATTCAAAGAAATAATAGAAAAGGAGCAGACATAATGAAAAAATCAAATCAATGAGTATAAAAACTGTAGAAAAAGAAAATGCACAAACATAAAAAGAATGCCCAACATGGAAAAACACTAATGATTTGAAGGACAAAATACAAAATATCTAAACAATTACTCCACGGACATCTCAATATTCAATAGGAGCTTCCGATATGTATGTCGCAATGCCTGAAGTAAATGTTTGAGTGCATATTTATCATTGAATACTCCCCAAACTACCATTTACATATTCCTAGAACCAGTTATATTTTTTGAGCATACCATGCCACATGTTTCTAGTATCAACTCTCATCAATCCTTATTCACCAAACTTGCATAGTTAAAATGTGAAGGTTTGAAGCTGAAAATTTATGAACAATTGACTGAATCAGATAGGTCCAGACCATATAAGTGTGAGTGATTTGGAACATACTCCTATATCCAAGAAATGGATCATACTTGGAAAGATAGTTGTTTATTTCTCTATCAAAGTTGCTACTCAAGTGCTTTGTTGTTGACTCCAGCCCGGTACAAATGTAGAGGGCTGCATGCTTTATCAGCATCTTCATCAGCTTCAATGATTGAAGAAATCTCAAGCTGAGTAGATGCTGGCACAAATAAAACATCTCCTTGTTGCAGGCTGCTGATTGACTCGTTATTTATTGTCATTACTCCCTTACCATATAGAACTAGAAAAATTGATGGCCCTGGGACTGGAGGAAAAGTTACAGTTCCACTAGAGGGAAGGATGTAATGATCAACTTCAAATTCATCGAAGGGTGGTGAGTACCTTGACGTAAATTCATCCACGGGTACTCCTTCCAAAATTTCTGGCAAGCCCTAAAGAATTCCACAAAAATAAATGACATTGACCTTTCCTGAGAAGGGATGATAAACTGCTCACAAAGAAAAGGGAAATTATCCTTGATAGGACATACCTATTTGTACGTTAGCATTGAGCAAAGAGTTTCAACATCACAATACTTTGGGGTTAAACCATCCCGCACAACATTATTTGATGTAGCCAGCATTCAACACATTCCCCATACAAATAGGCATGTGGTTCATTTGCGTCCAAATAAAGCGCTTCTACAGGAGCTAGCTTGATATAGTTGAAAAAAAAACGTAGACAAAACCCCAACATCATCTAAGTATTGCTTTTCTAGCCTTAGAACAAGTTTCTCCTTTGGAGTTAAAGTCCTTATCTGTTTGAATATATAAATTTTCAGAATCATCCCTTGGGAGAAAGCTGAATGAAATGAAACATTCATGTTCCTAATATTTTTAAGCTTCAAATAGTACATAATAGGATGTTCAGTGACCAACCTGATTCTCCTCATTCAACCGCTTTTTTTATTTTTGACAGTGCCTCTGCCACTGCCTCTTTATTGAGAGTCATGAGTTGAGTGAAATCAAACCTCAATGGATTTTTCACATAAGCATCAATTTTATCATGCAGCTCTGCATTCATGAGTGCTTGTGCTACTGCTTCTCCAATAATATTCTCAATCTCAGGCATAGTTTGCAGGACATCCTTAAGATCCTACAGCAAGTATAGAATGTAACTATCCTCCCTCTGAATGGAATTGCACTTAATACAAAATGCAAAGAGAAAACTACTATGAATTCCGCATCGTGCAAAGAATTGAGTTTCATTGAAGTCCAAACCTAACACACTCTCTTCTCTCATTCCCAGGTTTCACAGTCATCATAAATCTGATAAATTAATGGTTCCAAAGTTATACCTTACTTCCACTTAGAAACAGATTTCCTTGCCACTCCCTTAAACATCCACAAACTATTTATTGAGATTGGATACAACAAGTCATAATCCTAATGATTTCAAGTGCTTTGTTAGAAAGAACCCTAGCACACTCTGGCTACCTTGTTATTAACGGCTTTGAAGTGTGTCATGTCACTGTGAGGCCTTCTAATTCCTAAAATAAACAGTGCACTTGTGAAAGTATTGCTTGACAAATTAAGGAAGTCAGGGAGGAAATTCCCAAGAGTTGATATAAGGAAACAAATGTTACTTGTGCACTGACAAACCCACAGAAGGTCTCAAGCTCAGTAAGAGCTAAAGCCATTTCAGGCTTATGATTAGAGTCCTTGTAGTTCTTTGATTGAGCTTCATGTAAAAGCCAAGCAAGATCCTTGTCTGGATGTGCTTGTATGGATGAAGCTTTCCCTACTGAAAGAACCTGCATAAATTATACAGATTTAGAAATTCACCACATGGATCAGTCCCCATAAGAAGAGAAAGCACAAACAAAATTGTGTTAAGAATAAATTTCAATATTAGAGCGCACAATACTTAACATTAGACATTAGGCTTGATCCATTTCTTTTAAACCACCTCATAGAGAAGGAAAACCAAATTTTATGCAAAATTATCTCACTTAAACTCTATGAGAGGCAAGAACACCCTAAAAAAGATCTAGAATTACCCCATCTAATGAAACTAGTTCAAGTCAGTGGAAAACTACTCCATAGATAAGGGTCTTCAAATAAGTATACTAGGCTACGGTTATCTAGCCTTCAGCTAGTGACAATGTTTATGCACATTTATTTGTTTTGGCTAACCGCTAATAATTAATTATTTTTAAAATAATTATAGGGCTAACTATATAAGACTATACAAAATGGGTTTATCTAGCCTTCATCGAGTGACAGTGTTTCCTAGCATATTTCCAAGACATCTCGTCCAAGATCCACCTCATGAAGGCTATAATCAGACCCATGGTCCTCTATGGTTCCAATATTTGGGGACCCAGTTTACTATAGTCAGATTGGACCATGATGGAGAGAGTCTAGTCCCTGCTTCTCCAACATATCATCTGCTACTAACGCATAGTTCTACAACCCACTATTCAAGCAAAATTTGGGGTCCACCCATTTCGCCTTGAGGTATTTTTCTGTTTCTCTTTCCTCTATAGAGTTAGGGCTCACCAAGATTCTGTTATAAGGAGAGATAAATACCACTATCTTGCACTTTCCTTTTCGGAGGCCATCACTTCGGATACCCCTTCAAGTCGTGCTCGTGGATGGTTCACAGAGGCATCTTGGCTCTTTTAGTCGATGACCATCTCCCCAAAGCACCTTCCTCCATTTAATTTTTCCCTTGACGGACCAACCTATCTCTTACTCTTCTAAAAAAACTGAATCAGGCCATCAAAGAGGGTATCTACAAGTTATACATTCAGGTCACTCGGACATCCACCTTGGTGAGCCTTGGCCCAAAGGTTTCCTTCTAAGTTCTAACTAGAGCATTTTTTAGAGCTGAAAGATGGCTTCATCCTTTTCCCACTCTTATACTTGTAGACACTAAATGCACTCATTTAGGATCCCACTAGGGTAGCTTTGAGTTAGATCCATCGAATTTGGGTGGAGTCGGATCACCATATACCACGATCTGACAGGGTCTGCCAGTTGTGCCATCTATAGGAGTCGGAGACTGAGATGTACCAAATTTGTTGGTGCCCCATATACTATGAGATCAGAGGATGGTATCATTTCCTAAATAGAGAGTTCAGAGGATCCCTTTCTACCTTCTTATGGTATCGTGATCGGAGATGCCTAACCCTCTTCATTAGGGAGATATTTAGACATAGATCAAAGATGTTACATACCCCGCCTCACTCGGGGGCGATTAGGATGATCACATCATAATTTCAGGTTTGACCCATTTGATCAGAGAAACAAGCGATGCACTGAATTCTAGGGTATTCTGGATAGTAGAGTAGTGAGACCTCGATTCTCCCCTCAACCCCTCCTTAGGAAGGCCAACTAGTACCCTTGAGATAATTGTAGAGGTGTCGAACAACACATCAATTCACTAACACCTAGAGCGCAAGAGGGTTTAGTACCGAGAAATTCCTGAACAGCGCCCCCCCCGCTACGGGTTCCTTCCCAACCTCAGCAGAGCAACCAAAGACTTATCAAAAGTTTTAGTCTTTTGGCCTTGAATTTTGAGTATCCTTCTCTCCTACATCCCCCAGGATCATGCAACTAGACTCCTTGTTTGATCCAGGCTACTCAGATAGCGAGCCAGTGCTACTGTTGCCCCCCTTTCCATCAACTATTAGATTCAGGCATTATTGACATCATCGACCTCTAGCCCTGGACTTATTCACTTAGCATTATACATGATCCATTTATATACATGTTTATGAGGCTATTGATGCTATCCTATTATTGTATCCTTGTTTACTTCATTTCATTTTTTCCTAGATTTAGATTTGTCATTTTATAGGAGTTGCCTTTGCACTTCAACATTGTACTCGTATTGGTCGTAACCTTCAGTCCCCCCATTGACCTATTTATGGTCATTCGTTAGAAATTAATAAAATTATCTTAACTTATCTGAGGCCCAAAAATATATTTTTGCAAAAGAATCAAGGCACACTTTTGAAAAAATAGAGCTTTGAATACCTTTGATACATCTTCAATAAGGATGGAGTCAAAGTTGACCCAACGAAGAGTTAGGCTATCCTTTATTTGGTCCACCCAAGAAATGTGATATTATTGAGAGGGTTTCTTTTTATCTGTAGCTTCCATGGGGGTATAAGGCATGTAGAGGCCTCAAGTCACTTAATGGTTTACAAAAATGTATCTGTTCAAATGGATAGAGGAAGCCAAGGTCACATTCCAAAGGAATCTAATGGAATGTGACGCATCAAGCGTGTCACCATGACCTTTGCGCAAAACCAATGATCAATTGTTGTTGATAGAAGGAAGCTGATTGGTAAGGTGAAGCGTTGTCTATTTATGATAAAGAAATTGGCCAAGAGAATTGGGTAAGCAAGTTATAAGGTCTTAACTCTCATATGTAGTGGAAGATCTAGCACTGTAATGATTTGGATCTGCCCAAGCACAGGAATAGTAGGTACCACGTGCCCAGGATCAACAGGTATATCCTCAAAGATTCATCATCCACTGCTGTGAGTGAGCATAGGATTGAATTGGACTGTATGTGTGTGTGATTGACCTTGCATTTTTTTGCTTTATAATTTTTCATTGTCCCTCCCCTTTCATTTATTAAAGGGTTTTGACATTTAGATGTTGTCTTTCCTTTGTAATTTTCCTTGAAAAATGTTAAAGCTGCTTCATCACTTAGGATTACAATGCAGCAAGGTGATCTATTAATGTAGAATGAATTTGAATGTGGTATGAACATATGAATTTTATTATGAATATCATGATGATACGTGGCTGTTGTACACAAATTATCCTACCACACAAAATTGTAGGTAGTTGGAGGCTTCACCATATGGGTAGAGACACTAAGGACAATATGTTCTTCGTGATCAAACAACAGTAAACCAAAAGAAACAGTATAGGCTACCTTTTTTTGTATTTTCTATAATAGCTTAACTGCATGGTGGACAAATCATATCATTTTTTACTGTAACTTACCCAACAGAAGTTAACAATATGTAAATTATACATCTGACACACAAATTAAGGCAAACAAACAAGGGCCACCACATCAATGCCATCACCATGAGTCTGTGTGAACCAATAGCACCATGAGGACCACTGCTACTAGGATGACATCATGAGGATCATCACTACTAGGTTGAAATCAATGCCAATACCATGATACAACATGTCCAACATCGGCCTTGAAATGTGTGCTACAAACTCGTAGAATTGACCTCGAAATTCAAGCCTGTCTGACTGCAATTAATGCATTGTAATAGTCTCAATTTCAACGCTCATATTCCTAAATTTTTAGGCCTGTCAAACCAAAGTTAATGCCCTCAACTTCTGTGTTGGAGGACCTGCAATTAATGAATTGGAACCTCCTTGGAAAACATGTTGGAACCTCTGTAGTACCTTCTTGGTAGTCATGCCTTTGTCCCAACCTAGAAATTCGGGCATGAACTTGGTCTTCTCCAAACTGTTGTATGATTTCTCTCCTTGAGCAATGCTATCTCAGGCTCAATACACCTCAATTAGAGCAATGATCTCCATTGCAGCAGACATAGGGTGTAAGATTTACCAAATGGATTGATTCAGATGGAGAGTTTATTATAATACAAAATTTGGCTTTCTTCAGTTCATACTATCTAGGTTTTTAGCTTTACTGATTCAGACTCTACTATTTCAGACATCTTCCAGGCTTCAAAATCACTCATATTTTTTTGAGAATTTATAGTCTATAAAACATTGTTTCAGATGACTAAATAACCATACCAATAGAGAGTTAGTTGATGAAAGATCAAGGATTCAAGTAGTTGGAAGGCCATTGGTCTATCACTAGGCTTAGTATATATTTTGATGTATCCAATGGGGAAAAACGTTTTCATCCTATGAATGCAAGCACTACTTTGTTTCATTTCTTTGTGCTTGTTTTTGTAATCTAGTGTTAATAATACACTACTCGACTTCTTGTCTCATTGGGACTTCTTCCTTGGCATATTAATCGTATCTAGAAATACAATCAGCAAATAAACATGACCATTAAAATTTAAAACCATCATTTTAATAAACTTGAATGATCACTATGCTTTGCAAGAACACATACCTTCCAATATCTGCATCTGCTGCACGTAAATATGCAATCAATGCATCTAGCGCCTTTTCTTGGACTGGTGCATTTGAGTCAGATACTGCCTTCTTGAAAAATAAACCTAAGGTGTAAACAATGTATGCACACCTTCCAATAAGATCAAGCAATATATCACACAATATACAACTCATGCCTCCACCATCCTTATTCCAACATGCAATAGCCTATTAATACTGATAATTCAAAATCTCACTAGATCATTTCAGCTGTATCTATCTCTAAAAAAGTTTATTGAACTAAAAATGATAGTTGTCAATATATGCACAACACCACCAACAGTCCTATATACAAAGATAAAATTTGTGAAACATAAGGTTAATGAATAAATAACAATTAAAATTCACTTAGATAGCCAGCTACAATGGCATGATTGATATGTTCTCTTTTAGACCGTATTGCATCTTCAAAAAAAACTGCCATCTCAATCAAATATGCAAGTCTTGTTCTCAACTTTCTGTCTAAATAATGTACGGGCTTACAATCCTACTAGAAAATACGTTTCTATTGCCACCTCTCCTAATAACAGATTCCACAAATCCCTTTTGAAAAGGACCCTTAGAGAGCTATCACATCTAGAACATCCAACCTCTGCTGAATTTACAAACACTACTGCTCCTCTGGAAATGAGTTCAAAGAACTGAAATTGGGACATATTAAAAATGTGATACCATGTGCTACAGTAGAGAATTTTTAGTCCTCCCTATTAGTTAAATCATCACAGCTGGAACTCAGATGATGTTCTCCGGTCACTGCTTCTATCAGACACATGTTCCAATGCAAGTTTTTTATTGTTCAATTTTTTAGATTTGATCTGATATGTTTTGCACAGAGTCTTCAGGCAGGCATCACATTTCCATAGTCTCTTTTCAAAAACCATATTTCAAGTGCCTAGGATGAATGTACTATGTACTAATGTAGTGATAGGTTAGAAAAATTTTCTACAAGATAGCCATAGTACTGTTATTTTATGAACCTGTATGGACAGTATGATGTATATTCTGATTTCACAATTGATATGTCAAATATAATGCTTTTTTAACATGGAAAAGCATATAACCACAGTGAGATAAAATTTAAACATTTATGAGAAATTTCTTATTTCAATATTGTGTGAACTATAAGAAGATTTTATAGGGAAAATGAGTGACAAAATTTACTATTTCACACATTTCACATTCAAAAATTTCTTTGCTTTTTCAAGTTTGTTAACTTCTCATAAATAAATTAAATTGTAGCACTAATGCACTAGAAATGCACTTGTATATATGATAAATGTGTGTATGTATGGGAGAAAGCAACAATTAGGCTTAAAAGGGAATCCACTAACGTTTTGTGCTTATGGAATCCACTAGATTCATGGATCACTGAGAAATTAATATCCTTGAGACAAAGAAACACTTTTGGGGATAAGAGTAAATTATATTAATTAGTTCTGAAAACAAGAGGAAGAATTTTGCCCATGAAATTCTTAGAATTGTGTGAAACCTGCTTTTTGGGGAGCAGACTTGAATGAATGGAAAACCCTGATTGACTTACGAATTACAAGTACTTCGCTGACAGGCATAAACTTTTGGTGTATGGAAAGACTTGATTGAAGAAGGGCAGCCACAGTCTCTTGAGCAGTGGAGGCTGAGTTGGCAAGACTGTAACAATGGTTACAACATGCCCTAATTATAGGTATGGTTTCTGAAGCAAGAACACAAAACCAAGAAAAAGAAGGATAAGGGGAAGTTGAGAAACAAGGTATGTTTCTCTAATAGATTGGTTTGTTTGTTAATGAATGTTTGTTAAAGAGCACTTGTGGACTGTTAAAAGGCCCAAGTACAATGATGTTTGAAGAATTAAGTCACTATTATAAGCAACTATTATGAAGCCCTAAGGACAATGATCTCTAGAATTCAAACTTTGTTGTATGGGAAGATGTGTGAATTCACTAAGCACACTGAATGTGGAAGTTGTCTAGAGGTCTGGCAATACCTTTGTTAGAAAATTTTTCTAGGGTTTCTTCATCCAGTGAATTTGCAGGTTCCATGGCCGAGGAGGAGGAAGAGGAGCAGCAGGAGGTGGTAGAGATGACAAAAAATTGTTATAGTGGAGAAAATGGAGATGAAGTCGATGCTCTGTTAAAATTATGAGACAAGTTATCTGACACTGTAGATTCAATGGAGGTTCCAGACTAGAGGAGCAATGGGATTAGGAAATCTTTTGAGAGGTTAAGGGATATGCTTGGCAGAGATTGGATGGATGCAGTTGATGTGTTGGATGAAGCTATTCGGTGTGGGAAGGGACTGGAAATGGACCTCAGGAATATGAATGGCTACTGTGACATGTGAATTGTTTTATGTCAGCGGTTATTGATTTAGATGTTTCAGTTTTGTAATATGGAATTTCTAGAAGTATAAGTAGAATTTTGTAATTTGTTGATCGAGGCAAGAAATTTGCTTGCAGGATCCTGGTGAGCTTGTCTGTAACTTTCTTTTAAAGGTATTTTAATTTCAAGTAGCGTGTGTATATAGAAATTATAAACATATTCAGTGAAATTTCCTTGAGCGTTTCTTCTTGTTTGTTGGTGTCACTTTGCAGCATCTGAATTTTCCCTCAATTCAAAAGAATTTAAAATTCAAGAGATCATGGTTGGTGTAATAAACAAGTTTTAATCATTGCTCAGAGTATTTATGCATTGCATTTTTGGTTTGTGGTTGTTTTATAATTATACAAAACCTGTAAGTTATTGCAGTAATCTAGATTTAAAATTAAATCCATTAATTGCCACAGTAATACCAACAAAAGTAACACCAACAAAGTTATTGGAGTAATTTAGATTTAAAATTAAATCCATTAATTGCCACAGTAGTACCAACAAAAGTAACACCAACAATAGTGTTACAGTATATTCAATAACTAATAACCCAAATATAACAATAATTTAACAAGTAATTGTAGGTAATAGAGAGCATTTTATTTACAATTCCTTAGTGGCAAGAGCATTTTTAATTTTTATGTTATTTACTGTTAATGGTTGACAGTGCACTCCCAACTACCTAGTGAATTTCTTGCCTTTTGTACATATTCGAGGAGAATTATGGAGCTTTGGACATGTCATATTTCGCTGTGTAGATAAGTTTCATGAAGTTGTCCCTTATCTTTCATAAGCTGTATTGATGTAACTGTCTCATTTCACTGCCAGACCAATTATATTTAACGTTAAATTGGTGTATGTTTATCCATATATGGCTCTTGTTGGATCTAGATGAGCTCTCTTTTGCATTATAATACTCCCCCTTGCTAGTTGATTATAATTGAGTGAGCTTGGTTTTCATATTTGGAATTCCAATAATCTAACTTTTCTAAAGGATCTGCCCTATATCTCTGATATTTTAGAACAAGGACTTGCAATTTTTTCCTTCAACAATACTTTTGTCGTTGCAAGCTATATTGTTCATAGGGTATTCTAGAAATGTCCTTACATAGTGACAAGAGTCAAGACGACTACTTTGTCACACAAGTTAAGGTATCATCAATAGCTCATACAATACTAAATAACTTCCACATTCAGTGTGCTTAGTGAATTCACACATCTTCCCATACAACAAAGTTTGAATTCTAGAGATCATTGTCCTTAGGGCTTCATAATAGTTGCCTTCTAATAGTGACTTAATTCTTCAAACAACACTATACTTGGGCCTTTCAACAGTCCACAAGTGCTCCTTAACAGCCATTCATTAACAAACATAGGCATTCACCAACGGATTCTCCAGAGGCATAGGCGTTGAGGTGGGAGATCAATAGCTCCAACCGTAGTCCGGTTGCTTAACGGAACCATGCCTGTGTAGATTCAACTAGATGTGAGCCTTCTGATCCTTCGATTCTCGTTTCCACCCACGGGTAATGAAGGGCTACTCAACCTCCCTCCATACTTGTTATTCACTGATACCGAGCCGGGGGCAATAAAACTCCCATAACATTAGTTATTTGAATATTGGTTAATCATAAGATGCTTCTAATCTATGTAGATACTAGGGATAATTTGTAATTATGTACTAGGTGTTTAAATTAAATCCCTAAGAAGGAAAGGAAACTGGAAATCGTAATTCTAACTTAAACTGAACCTATTTATGTGCCTTGAAGAGTAGCGCAGAGTAATTATTAATATGGAATGAACCCCACCATATTTATTTTTTGATACCTTTAAACTGATTGGAATTTGAGAGATTTATCATTTGACACTACTAATGAAATTTCCAAATCAAATATGGTAATATCATGATGGAAGGATACTTATAATGTTGGGCACGAATTGTCATACACCTGTTTTTTGCTAATTGTGATGTATAATGCACAGTGAGTCTTTATGTACAGGCTTACCCAGGACTGCTAACAGGTGGAGTAGAAGCTGATGTGATGGCTGCAAATGAGCTGGCAACCCATGCATTTCTCCAGGCAAGCCATTATATTTATTTTTCTTTCTGAATTGATCTCAACCTGTAGCAAAATATCTATGTTCCCTTAATTTTATTTAGCAGGAAAAATTAAGATTAAGGACTGTTATGCACAATTTTGCCTTTAATTGGGTAAATCTGGAATAAATATTAGATGTTTACCAACTCTTATGTATGGATTTCAAATATTTTCTGCCTTGATTTAGCAACTATAAAAGTGCCTTCCTGCTCCTATAGTGACCTCTTATTTTGGTTCAATTGTTTTTCTAGTTGGATTTTTAGAGGGAAGCATTCTTCAAAGCTAGAAATCATCTCTAGATCTATAAACAGTGGGTTCGGTTTAATTAGTTATCATATATGTTTTCTAAGATTAGATATTTGTGGGCTTTAAAGTGAATCTAAATATAATATTTTTCATGGTGATGAGACTTACTTTTATAACTTATAATTTAAATTTTCAACAAGGAGATAACAGTTACAGTTTGAAATGTTTCAAAATTTTCAATGGAGAGATATCTCTGCTCTTGGAGAGATATCCTTGCCAATGATAAATTTATGCACAAAAGGTGTCATATTAAGAGTTATGCGAGGATTCATCTTACAAGGAAACAATTAGTGGGTTTTTCAAATATTTTTAAACCCGGTTTTGGGTCAATATCAGAGAGATGATGAATAGCTGTTACTACCACCATAATGGGATGCTACAGAATACATTTCAAAAAGTGCATCCTAATTTGATGTAGCTACTAGCCATATACTTGGCTTCTCTTTCTCTTCACTTTTTTTATTTTATTTTCTATTGCTTTACAATTAAAATAGATTAGATATATTGTTATCTAGGAGATGCAACTAATTCTCCTAATTTGCATGTAGCTTACAAGCAGAGTGCTTCCCTTACAATTGTTGGGGTGTGCCAAACGATTTTGTGTCATTACCTTGTGAAGTTGTTTCTTATATCTGTGATAGATTGGTCATTCATCTCTTTGTCTCTCTCTCTCATGGAAAGATACTCCAATTGTGATGGTTCTTACCCTTCATGTTGGCATGAGTGATAAAATGTGATTCTCATCTCATGACAAGTTTTGCAGGGGTAATTCACAAGTATGCTAATGGAAAAAACCTTGGTTTTTGCTTGGAGATTGTGTATGATGGTTGTGGACCCTCTTACTTCTTCTTAGTGGTGCAAGGGATGCTACATAATTGATTCAGTGGATTTCATTGTATGTATATTTTTCACTTAATTTCTACATTTAAATCGATGCGTTGTATTTTCATAATCTTTGACCCTTTGGAATTATTAACTAATTTTTTCCAAGCATTTAATGGTCTGCTAATGGTGGTTGTGTGCATTAGCTATAGCATAGTTAATTGACAGAAGACAAGGGTAAAGGTTTTTTGTGTGTCTTGCATGCAACACAAGGTATGCTGGCCAATGTTCCTTTCATGGGATTGGTTGATTGGGATACTTGTGGAGCCCAGATTAAATATCCAAGCTTGTTTCTTGAAATTGTTTGGTATTGGCGTGTAACTCAAATTCCAAGTCTCCTCCCTTCATCTTTAGAGTTTCTTGCTATTGGGATTCCCTATGAAGTGGTGATTGCCTGCTTGACATGGAGGTATATTGGTCATGCGATCATTTGAATTGGGTTTTGTTCCTTGGCTCTAACTGGTACATATGATCTACCAGTCAATAAATATTTCAGCAGAGACTATAATTTATCCTATTTGAAGAAAAATATCATCAATTTGTCAAGTTTGGAACTGGGTTTTGTCTTTGCCAGTCGAGAAACCCAGCAGTCATGTTCTTTTCATTGTCCACTTGGTCACATTGGTGGTTGTTGTTACCCCTAATGTTGACATGATTGGTAAATGCATATTTCATGGGTAACTTGTAGGATGATCAAGGGCTACAGACACACACTTATTTTTGGTTGAGAGTAGTCCTTCATGTGATGATATTCCTGGATGTTCAGCATAGTGATTCTCCTTGATAACAATGTGGTTTCCTTGGTTGGAATGATGATTCTAGCCTCCACAAGGTTAGAATATCAGTGGAGGTTGCTTCAGTGGTGCATAATGTTCTTCATGAACCAATGTCAAGGTGGTCAAATAATCACATCTTGGTCACTTTTACCTTGTGCTGCATGGCTAGATCATAAGTATCCTTTGATGTGGTAATACACTTACCTAGTTTCATTCATGTTCATGCCATTTTTCCATAGTTTTACCTAGGCAATTTGTTTTACCTAGGCAGGGAAGACTTGGGAAAAATTGAAAGAAATTTTGAAGGGCCTAGCTCTGTGATAGCATTTTATTCTCTTTATATATACTCAATTCCCATTTTAGCAAAGTTGTAGGCCAACTTGATACCTGGAAGCTGCTGAAATACATATCATTCTGGAATAAATTCACCATAATTCTTTCTGCAACAATTAGAAAAATGATTAAGACAAATGGGGAATTACTTTTTGGAAATTGGGTCTAGGTGAAGAACAAGAGTTGCACATACTTGAGTTGAATTCCCTCAGTTATATGTTGAGGTTGTTTGCGTAAGGACTAAATTTACATTCACAGATATTTACGAGATTGAAGACTGAAAATTGATGCTTTTGTTTGCACTGGTATATTGTTTGCTTGGTGGGTAAGATTAGGTCGCTGCTTGGTACTCATTGAAAATCTCCTTGGCATTTAGATGTTTGCTTGGCACTTGTATAAACATAGAAAAAAAGATTATGTTTTTGTTTGCACTCGTATATTGTTTCCTTGGCACATGTATAAACCTTGAAAAAGTTTCTTGCTTCTGTTTGCACTGGCATATTGTTTGTATTTCTAATTTGTGAAATCTATTGTGTGACAGATTCGAGAATTCAGACCAAAGGTTACCTTAGTAGCCCACATGGCAGCATCTGTTGCAAACTATGATTATATTTTGGATTGGGAATTTCAGACTGATGGCTTTATCTGAATTAAGGTAGGAAACTCTGAAATCTTTCATTGAGAAAGCAACTTGTCAAGTTATTTTTACTCAAGCGCAGATTAGAAGGGTTAAGATTTTGACCATTTTATTTGGCACATAGGTTGGAATAAGTGGGATCTTGATGATCAAAGGTACAAAATATGAGAATGTCAACCAGATCAAATTCAAGGATGAGATTCATGGGACTTTGCTTGCTCAAAATACAATTGATGTCATCCATGACTGTTATGTTACTTTCTACCTGGACATGGATGTTGATGGTACAAATAATTCCTTTTTTCAGGTCAAGACAACCAAGAAAACGGTGAAGAATGGGAAAACTCCAAGAATTTTTTTTTGGAAAGCAGAGAGACACATAGCAAAAACAGAGAAAGATTCCCAAATTAAGCTGAGCATCTAGGGTTTAAGTATCTACTAAGCATTACCAATAAAATGAAGTGAATGGAATGATCTCCAATTTTGCAGTTACAGGATCAGAGACATTTTAGTTGGGATTATATATGGTAGGAGCAGCAAATTCCTAGCTCTCAAAATTTGCACATGTTTCAATCCTGTCTATCTGAAAAGCCTAACAATGTTGTTGTGACATTTGCTTGCAATCTTAGTGCACTTGTGGACATTCTCAGACGGATTGTTACACTATTCTATAAAGCAATCAACACATGAAGGTACGAAACTAGGGCTGCGAGTTGACACTACTGTCTATTGTCATTCTCAAGATAGTTTAGTGCTAACTGCATTTGGGCTAAGATTATCCCTGCAGCAGTGCTTGAGCCTTGAACTTATATAAAATTAATACCAGTTAACTAGTGTAGGGTACGAAACTAGGGCTGCGAGTTGACATTGCTTTCTATTGTCATTCTCAGGATGGTTTAGTGCTAACTGCATTTGGGCTAAGATTATCCCTGTAGCAGTGCTTGAGCCTTGAACGTATATAACATTAATACCAGTTATAACTGAATATGGGCTGGGACTGTACTTGTCTATGGATATTTCTTTGAAATTTAATTTAAGATGTTTAATACTGTGCTTTTTTCAATCTCTTTATTTTTGGATTTTGTTCCTTCATTTCATTACACTTCAGCTATACCCAAGTTAGAGATGCCTACGGTATTCCTTTTTATGTAGGGCTATTTGTTGGTGTTTTGACTATTTCTTTGACCGCTTCTCTTCTTGTACACATGTTTATACACTTTATTTCTTATTTACTTTCAATCTCTTATAACCACAGTCAAGGTCCAGAAATAAATTTTCATGTTTAGTAATACCTTTTGTTAAATACATCGGGCCAGAATCTAGTTTCTGCAAGAAAAAATATCCTGCTAGAAAAAAAGAACTCAATAGTTTCCATGTCAAAAGTTTCAGTTTGATGTGATTCTTCCTCTTAAGCAGTTGAAACTTGTTTCTACAGTTATCTCAATGGATACCTGTGGCATGCTATGATGTTTCTTTGACATGTATTGGATCTAATATGAGAGAGACCTTAACAAAATCAATATAGAGTAATGCAGTTGAATGAATTTTCTCCATGGTTAAAAAGTCTTGTATATTTGCAGTTTCTTCTACAAACTTGGTACTAGGCAACATATTCTTTCCCATCTTTTATTACAATGATTTTTAGTACATGAAGTTAGCCCTCAACTACATTGTTGCATAATAAATTTGCAAGGAATACATTTTTTTATGAATCAGTTGTAAGAGTTGAACCTTGTTGGGGAATGCCCCATCCTTAACCCAATTGTAGAGATGGGTCCTCAGAGGGCCAGCCACAAAGTGACTTTGTGACTGGGCTTTGTGATGACGTGAATCTACCATCGGGTTGAGGATGGCCATTGGGGAAGTAATGTGGCCATCCCAGGGTAGTTGGAGAAGATAATGAGTTTAGCTACAATCATCACTTTTGTGAACATTATGTGGAGAATAATAGGTCACGAAGGCAACCAGCCATGATATTGTTACTATATACAAATATCGATCTCTGTAACTCATCGGTTTCCTTAAAGAAGCAAAAACCCCAAAAGGTTCCTCCATTTTTAACGTTATTTTGTTCTGTTTTCTTCTATACTGAACTTTCAAGGCTTCCAAGATGGGTTTTGATGTGATTATGGATCTATGGCTGATTTTGATATCAATCAATGCCTAACAATCAATTGATATCTTTTTATGTATGAAAGAAAGAGTTAGGTTCTTCTTTTTGATACAGGGAAAATTGTGATAGAACTGAAAAGTGATAATAAGGGGTAAAGCTTTGTCCAGGGAAAATTGTCCTAGAACTGCAAAGTGATAATAAGGGGTAAAGCTTTGTCTAGTAACTACTTCCTTGCTTGTTTAACCAGTAATGCTGGCTCAACGTGGTTGGATCCCATTCATATAGATGAATGGAGGTGTGAGATAAATGGGTAAGAGGAGTAAGAAATGAGGTTCTTTAATGGGGATGATAAATGTATTTTTGTCAATTAGGTTTTGAGGTGAGCAATCATTGTAAGCATGGATCATAATCATACTAGTGTATAACAGATCATGGATAACCAGAATTCAGTTTGGATTTCTACACCCATTGTTAATTTACAGGATATCCTATATATTTGTATTACCATATTGCCTTCCAAACTTTTCATATATCCCTCCTAGATGATAAATATGCTGACATGAAGGAATGTATGACAAATTTAACTTTCAAGTTCAATATCCAGTGCCTTACATTAGAAGTACTCCAATGTAGCAATAGGGAAATATGTCACTGTTATTCTTTTGAGATTTTGGTATTGTCGTAAAATTCATCACCTATGCTTAATATTCAACGGTTACATTTTTACCTTAAAAATACAGAAACATTCATATTAAGCCTACAATTAATACCAAGAAAGTAGAGCATTTTTAGGAGAAATGTTTCTGAATGTGACCAATATTGAAAAAGAAAGCCTATAATGTAGACCAATCTTGAAAAAGAAAGCCATCCTTCCTTCTTGATGAGCTTTCCTTATATGGTTCTTCAAAGGAATTGTTCTTCAAAACCCTTATATGGTTCTTCAAGATGATGAAAAAATGAATAACTCTATCAGTTCAAGTCAAAACAACCCAATTTTTGATGTGAAAGAACCAATGGTGAATGTAAAGGATGTAGATTATTTGGTACTGGGATGCAATACCAATTCCAAAGGTTGTTCAAAACATCCTTTGGATGATGTTAATACTAGGGTGTTTTCAACAGAACCTAAAGATGGTGTCACTGACCCAGAACTCGTGGATGATCATGATCCGAGAGGCTTCTCAGAAGAATCAAATCTTAATACCATAGTTTCTCCAGAAGAGCTTACTTATGGCATTAATTCAATGCATATCTCAAAAGCACCTGTGGATCCTGTTGATGCAGTAGTGTTGTCAGAAGAGCAGGCTAACATTGTAGGTCCATTGCAAGTTAACAATGTCCCTTCCCTTATAAAACGAAATATTTCAATATTGAATACAGAAGAGCACAAGACAATGTCAAATAGACACATATGAAACATTGATTTCAGAGTGACTGAAAACTCTTCCAGGGACTTTCCTATACCAATAGACAACTGTACAGATATTGCTGTCACAAATAAAGCTGCAGCATTTTTGGAAATTTCCAGTTCCCTATCCTTGAAGTTAGTGAGGGAATGTGAAGGAGAATCACATTCTATTTCTATGATGCCCAATTCAGAAATTGTTAGTCAAGTCTCTGAATTTCATGAGAGGCGTGATAATGTACATTTGGATACTATAAATGTCGGGTGCTTAGATCCAAATCAGAAAGATGAGGATTTGTGTGGTGAGGCTGGAATTCAGCAGGATGAATCACCTGGAAATATAGAGACATCTCTGGAAAATGCAGTTGAGTCAGTTGATTCTAAAATAGGCATACGGATTTTCAGTCCATATAATCTTCCTGGAAGTACACATTGAGACAATCGAAGTATTTTTTTCCCTCTTGTTGATGTCTTTCTTACTCATGTTATATTTCTTGCATGCATTCCTTGTATGTGTGGCCAAATTATGGAAATATGTCTCTTTCATAAAGTGCTTTTCATTGTACATATCTTGTTTCCTGTTTTTTTGCATGGTTTTGTTTGGACTGAGAAATTCAATCCACTTGCAGTATCTATTCTTTGAGGTAAGTATACTTTCTCTATTATTAAGTAACCTTTATGTAGTATTGGCAATGCTTTAGATTTAGTGATCAAGAAAACACTTGTATTAGAATTGCTAGTCGTCCTATGTTAAATAACATCATCTTCTGCTAGCTGTGGTCAAGTTTCTCAACTTTAATAATGTTACGAGTTAATACAGGAGCTAAAATTTTAATCTCTGTAAGTATGCTTAAAATACTTCTGTATCTTCATTACCATGTTTCCTAGTATGGCCTTCTTGTAGTCACTAACCTACATTTCAGTTAACCCATTTTGAGTATTCATATGAGGTTCCTTCGAAAAATGCCAGTATGATAGTTTTGCTTGAAATATTGAGAGTTTGATACCCGCTAAAATCTATAGATGGTATTTAGAATGTGATGAACAGACCATGGAACCATGAAATTCAACTATTAACGATTTTTCTTGAGCATATGTGCTGCTGGTTATGGCTTAAAACTATTTTTTAGTTGGGGTCTGATAATTCTTTCAACATGACTAGTAAGCTATCCTCTTAATCCACAATAATTACATTCTTGTTTTCTTTGCTGTGACACACATCCATCCGTTGCTTATGTGCGCTTGCATACTGAATCTTGACACTGAAGAAATTAATTTTAGGGTGAACCTTTTTAGTTTTTTCCTGGTTATTGGTCGTTTTGAATCACTTGACAGTCGATAACATGATGAGTGAACTTCTTCATGCATAAATTGAATAAATTATAGATGAAGTTGATCATGCAGCAACATTAAGTCAATGACCTCATACAAGGCATTGCAATTTCACCATTTATTCATTCCACTATTGTTAGTCTAATTTTCCAAATTTTGAAGAAAATTAAGTTTATTTTTCCATGACTCCAGACATTCAGCTTTTTTATACCTTTATTCAGCAATACATTCTATTTTCTAAATGATATTGTGGAAGCTAGTGGATGGAGTGGATCTGCAACTACCTAATTTTATGAGATACTAATGTTGTTACTCAACATCATATCGGAGTCATTTATGAAAAAGTCATTGGTTAATAAATTTGTGTTCCAAATTTTGGAAAGTTATAGTAAGTTTACATTATCACACATTTCCTTCTTTATTGTGATTCGTTAGTTGTTTTGAGGGAGCTTTGAATTTGTATATGTAATTTGTTGCTACCCTACTTACACTAGTGATTATCACCTTATATTTTTAATATTTTTGGATGTATTTATTGCCTAGAGCTGAATTGGTATGTAGACTTGCATTGAACACATTTACTGCTACTTATATATGCCTTGTTATTGGTAATGATTTTTACATTTCTTGATTATATCTTGTTTTCGTAATTATTTACATTTTGAACTGTAAAATTGGCTTAAGATATGATCTTTCATCTACACTATGATTCCCTGTTGTTACAACAAAACCTAGCACCCGTAAAAGTATAAAGTCTCAATCACGATGGTGTTAGTTTTTTACAATGCAAGAATATTACCTACTCACTTTGAGTAGCTTTTCCTTTCTCTTTTGGTTGGATCTTCTTCAACTCAAGGGGGCATCCCTAAAAGGTGGGATTGCTAGGCTATAGAATGGGGGCACAAGGTGATTTAATAAGATGAGTGGTGGTTGTATTGTTGAAATAGGATGAAGAAACAAAAATGGAAAAAAGCAAGGAATGAATGAGAAGGAAGGAAATTGGTGCCTATCAGTTATGGGCTAATGGAGCCATAAGGAATTTGGATAAATGAGAGAACTTGTATGTCACAAACAACTACTTTGAAGCAGGTCATACGATAGAATATTTCTGATTGTCATTTTCTACCAATTAGTAGTTGAAGAAACAATTTGATACATTCATCTTTAAGGTGTGTACTTGAGATGAAAAGGGCCTAATGTATGCATTTGATCCTTATGTGTTTGCTGGAAAGGGCCTAATGTTCATATGTTATTTCTGTATGGCAAGATGTTCTCCAATCTTTAAATTGCCGAGGACAATTTAATTCTGGGTCCCTACTTTAGGGTCTTGAGACATGGTTTGCACACACTGAATTTTGAGCTCTTCTTAGCTATATTATGTGGGGGTTATGGATGGTTGGAACAAGTGGAATTTTGAGGATTTGGCAGAATAAGTGGACGGTTGGAATAAGATAGAGAATCTGGCAACGCATATAATTAGAATTTCCTATAAAGAAAGTTGCAAAGATAAAAAGCCAAAGGATTTTAAGATAAATCATAATGAAGCAAGGGTTTTTGATGGATCAAGGTATTCCAGAAGATGTGGATATGGTGTTGTTTTGTTTTTATCTCACCCATTACTCTACCTTAAAGTTTGGAGCTGATCAAGGGTTCAAATAAGAGGATAGAACTATTTGCCTTGTAGATTTTTTTGAAGTCTTCGTTTGCTTTAGAAAATGATATCAAATATTTGTAGGTACCAGGAGTTTCAAAGTTGAAAATGGCATTGGTTTATTGAGAAGTGTCAAATTAGATCTTTGCAACTACCAGGAGTTTCAAAGTTGAAAATTGCATTGGTTTAATGAGAAGTGACAAATCACTAATTTAGTGTTGTCTCCTTTGCTTCACAGAATTAGGGAGACAAGGTTCACTCTTTGGTCTGTTGCAACATCTGTATAGAGAATTTAAAAAATCAGCCAATGGACTCTCAAAAAATTTTATGGCATAACAAAAATGTTTGCTCTTGTTCAAGGAGTTCAAGGGGGAAGCAAGCTTCCCAGTGAGATATAAAATCCTCTATTGACTTAGAAGAACAATGGGAGGTGCTCTAGTTGACTTGTAACTCTTGTTGTCATGTATAGTGTATACCAATTGCAAAAGATGGATGTGGTATGTATTTGGGGTAAATCCAATGGTTAAGTTCCAATGTATTTAGACTAGTAGTTTTGTATGAAAGCGCAGACTTTTTCATGCATATTTTTCTTTCACACTTGAAATAGAAAACACAGTTTTTTCTTGGAAAAAAAATGTGTGTAAAAGACTAAAGATGTAAACAACTCAAAGATTTAGAGTCCATGAAGGGGGCGTATGAAAGAAATAATTCATACTTTTGATATTTGATATTTGATAGTGAAATTATAATATGTTTTTTTTTTCTTTTGTAAGTAAGCGAGAGTTGTATTATATTATAAAATTCTGAAGATTACATTTGACTTCAAATGTGCTCGGTTTGCCACACCTCATACCATTCCATAACATGTACAGAGTAATTAATTATTGTTCAGTTATTGAAATCACTGAAGATTATGTATCTTCAAGATTTAAATTGGGTTGCTTACCTAATGATATTTTTTCTTTAGCTATTATGTCACAATGAAATTAATCATAAATAGATACTCTCCAAAGATAATCATGAATTCATTATTTATTTGATTTTTTTCATAATTTTCTAACAGATTTGAAAAACCAACGGTCTACCAACAATGTCTGAATAATAAGAAGCTGTCTGGATTGATGGTTGGATATGGAAACTGTGCAACCCTAAGCAACGAACTGTAAGGGAAGGGGGGGTTTCCCATGTTACAACTTAACAACAGCCATGAATGAGGGGCACAAGAAAACTTGGGGAGTTTACATGTTCAAACTATATCCATTTTTGTACATACTGTAATGTAATGTTCACTTCAAGGTTTGGATAGTTGGCAATAAGTCAATTTCCATAACGACCAACATTAAAATTTTAGCCGGTCACTAAGGCTCCCTACCATATGCAGTTTTTTTCATTAATTTCTGATGTAAAATCAATTTCCTGATTTCTGGCAAGGACAAGTGCAAGTAAGTTGTTGATGGGTTGTTTGGTGTGTGAATAAAAAGTGGGACACCCCACACTTTGGAATTGTTTTATCATTATTAAAGTTCCTCCTTTTGTTTTACCATTATGGGAAGTTTCACTTTCTCTTATCATGAGTTGTGTTATGAATGTAATGAGAAGTTACACTTTCTCTTATCCTGAACTGTTTTATGAGTGGAGTGCATAATGTTCGTTTGATGGTATTTTTATATATTGGGATGTTGAATTCTTTAATTACAAGATAAAAAAATTAATACTACTTTGCCTCGTCAAACTTTTATTTTTAAAGTTTTTAGTCAAGCACCATCGCCGGTCAAACTTGTGAGAGGCCACTGTTGTGAGAGGCCTGGATTGTGTAATAGTTTTGTAACTGTTGGTGCCTGTTGGTGATTATATGCATGGAGGTGAGACGACCTCCATTGTTGCATTGGACTGTGGAGGGATGAGTTGAGCTTCATGAATTTATGATACTGCCCCCTTGAATTCCCCGATCCATTCCCACGAGAAAATTCTGCCATGAGCTGAGTCGGTTTGGATGTGCATAGTAGACAGTGAGGCACAACTGTCAGTTTGGAGGTGTGTTGGGATTGTTGTATTGATTCTGTTCATTAGTTATTAGCGTTTTAATTTTTGTTCGACTTGTTCTGCTCATTGAAGAAATCAGCAGAGGCATGGGCCTTTGTGTTGGAGGATTGTTGAAACAAAATGATCTACAAAGATCCCAATTTGTTGAAACTCCTCTCCAACCTCAATATCAGTGCTAGTAGTAGCATGAGCAACAACACTATGCTTAGCAGAACTAGAAGAACGCGTTTTCCAAACTGCGCGAGAACTACTTCCCTCATGAGTCACCATGTGCCATGCTTGGTCTCGGTGGTTCTCTTCCTTCTACTCATGGTTCAACTACCATATCTTCATTGGAACCAAAAACCCGAACTCCACTAGACAACGATTCACCATTTTGTAGTAGTGATTCGCCATGTTTTTACAAGATAATATAATCTCATGAGAGATTCGCCAAAAAATTATATATACATATTATATTATTAATAAAATCGCCTTCCATTTTTCCTATGTATCATGGGGATTCGCCTATTTATTATATATATAAATTTAGGGGGGTTCTTAAAATTTTCCCTGCCAGCTAGGGATTCTAGAGTGTTTTTCCAACCAAGGCTTCCAGGACTAGTAACTCAACCCACAATTTTCCGTCAGGCTTCTATAGATTTTTTCCAACCAAGGATTTTAGGAACTAATAACTCAACCCACATCTAAAGGAATCATAAGAACCAATCAAAAAATAATCAATGGAAATAAACCCACAACACCATGGATATCCAAGAAATGGCAAGGCTAGGAAAATCCACATGCATACACCATGCATGTCAAATATAGTGAGGAAAACATACATGCAAATCGGTACCTACATTCATAACTCGATGTACATGTTGATCTTGATGTTTTCTTGCACGTTCCTTCTCTTCCTTTGACTTCTTGCTTCAAATCACCAAGTTTCCACACTCTCCAATGGTGCTGCATGAAAACTATAAGTATACAAGAGTATGAGGGTGAAAGAGAATAATGAGAGAGCTCCAAAAATGCATTGACCAAAAGCTTTGAGAAAAATATTACCAACTGATCCTCATAAGCCTTTTTATCAATGAGGTCTTTATTTTCCCAATTTCCATTATTTTCCTTCATTTTCCTCCTCAAAAGAAACCTATGACCTTTCACCTTCCTTTTCTCCTATTTTCCATTATTTTCATAAATAAAATTATGATTAATGCCTTGTGACTTTCCAAAGCCTTTTCCTTTTACAATTTCCTTAGCCATATTAATCTAAATGAACACCCGCTACAATGTTTTTCCCACCATTCAGCTTGGAATATGTGTCCCATCAACCACGGTCTTATATTTTTACATGGATTTTTAACTAGGGTTGTTACAGTTTCCTAGGATCATCAAACTAAATCCTATCATGATAAGACTTTGGCAACCCATTGAGAGAATGGTGCATCTTCACTTTATCATCCTTGATGTATGGAACATAGTAATCCATGGCCAACTATCTCGACTTGAGTTCTAGAGCTCTCTAATCATACCATCATAGTACCTTTCTAACATGTAATTGTTTCAAAATATGTTTCAAATTATTTCCATGTGAGCTTGTTTTCATTGATTCCTTGGAATTTGTTTCCCACATAATTTTGTGCCCAAAATTACTTCTTCAATCCTAGAACTGATTCTTTTACTTCCTCATCTTTCTTAATTTTGCCATCAAAAGTAAGTGATTTGGCCTTCTTAAAATCTTTAGGTAAGAAATTCTTGGAATGTGTCTTCTTCCTCTTCTTGTGGGAAGTAG
Organism: Pinus albicaulis; assembly: GCA_034641835.2. Taxonomy (NCBI): domain Eukaryota; kingdom Viridiplantae; phylum Streptophyta; class Pinopsida; order Pinales; family Pinaceae; genus Pinus; species Pinus albicaulis. The sequence goes on from CM076579.1 coordinate 749,822,734, forward strand.
ACTTAGTTTCATTGCTTGAAAAATTTCCTAATCTAGTTTTGCTCTCATTAGAGGATTCTTCACTAGTTGTTTCTATTTTGGTATCTAGATGTCTTTTCTTGGATGAAATATTCCTTGTATTGCTAATAGTTGGCTCATGCTTTTGAATTTGTGATAGAATTTGTACCTTTCTAGAATATTGACTTTCTACATTAATTGCGGTTGGCCCTTTTTTGTGCATGCAATCCCTTCTGTAGACAAAAGTGATCCCTTTAGTCCTAATGATAGGATCTAACAACAAACAAGATAAATATATGCAAACTTTATTAACGTATGCTAGAAAAACACAAAGGAGGATAGATGTCCTACCTCTTTCTGATGTTAGTTCTTGACTTTGATGTCTATCTTGCTTCTTTCATTTCCATGCTCACGATCTATTGTCTATTGGCGAAGAAAAATTCCTACAAGGATGAAAAAGTGGAGACAACAAATGGATACAAAGCATGAAAATATTTGGTATAATATATGTCGTAAATCAAGGAGCACTACAATAAACATACAATAATAGGAATATTTATGTAAAGGAAACACACAATGTATTATTAATAAAATGATAAAGGTAGCAATACAACCAAAATCCTTGATGTTATATGCCTCTTTCTGGTGAGACTCCAAGTCCTAGCCTTCTCCTTCAAATAACTTCCTCCTTCACAGATTGGAAACAATTGGGCATGCTTCAGCTCATAGGATGGAAACCAACCATTAATGGATGGTAGAGGTTTCATTTATAGAGAAGGAGAGGGAGTTGAGGATCCATAAAAGGTAGGAGGAGTTTCACATCTTAAGGGAAATATCCATGGAAAGAGGATCCATGGCCATGAATTAGAGGTCTCTCTTCTATCATCAACAACCTAAAACCATGTCGTTGTTCTTGAGACTTCTAGTAAGGGAAGCTTCTCCACCATTTTTTGGAAAACTTCATGAAGAGAACCAACGCAGATTTTCCTGAAGAAATTCACACTACTGGTGCTAGACACAAGTGCTACAAAAGATGACAAGAACGGGTCATAAGTAGTGCAGAACGCGTTGGGATTTTCAAACAGGGTTTTTGACAAGATTTCCAGAATCTTTTTAAACCAAGTCTTCTTTCACTTCTTCAAGGCTATCCTAGACATGTTTGATGGGGAAAATATTTTGTGACACTGGTGGCATGACGAAACAAAGTGGAGTGTGAAAAAATATTGTATAAAATATTCCCCCTAAATCATGAAGTCAGAACAAGAAGTGATGGTTGAAGTGCTTTGCAAGTAAAGGCAAGGAATTTAGATAACCATCATCAGGAGACCTGCAAATGAAACATGATACAATATATATGACATGTTTGATGTAAGTATGCCTAGTAATACATATTTGAGAGGGCATCTCATAATACATGGATCCATAGCATGGATGCAACCATCCAACTGAAAAGGATCATGAATATATGAAGACATTAATCCACGGCATAAGCATAGCCATCCGACTAGATAAGATCATGTGTATAACAATGAGTAAATCCATGCAGCCTATATTTATCAAAGGAAACCCAAGCTCTTTGCCTCTATATTGAATCATCCAAAGTATGAATCTGGCCATATGAATAGACGTGTTGAAGTTGGACATAGTAGAAACTACATGATTACCATTCAATGATGTAAATTGTTATCAGGTACGAGAGAAACCACCAATGATGATGATGGCTCTCAAGTTACAGTAGCATAATCTACGAGTGTGAGCAATGGAGCTAAAGTTGAACACTCGCAGAATCATTCAATCAAATTCTAATGATGTGAACCTATAGTCGAATGCGAATATTGAGGCATGCAAGATCGAAGGTAATGAAAGGGAGTTTCTAGATCTTCTTCTTGGATAATCAGCCGGAGTCGATAGGAAGTGATCCGTTGAAGGCATTAGGGTAATTTTGAGCTCTAAGATGGGCCTCCTAAGGAAAATGTACAATCAAAATTCACTTTATGAGAACCAATCACATTTTAGGAGATGACATCATCCTCAATGGTTGAAGTGGCATTGCTTGAGTTAAAGGTACTTTCTTGTTACATTCTCAATGGTGGATAAAAAAATCATGGTTAACTATGGTAGAGCTCTAAGTACTTTTAAAGTCATAAATTAAAGTACTAATAATAAATGTCATTTCACACGTTTTGAATAAAATATTTTTATTGTCATTTCATATTTTTTGAAAGAAACAATGCGTATCATTACATAATCTTCATGTCTTTACATATTTTTCAATAAATATTATATTTGTAATTTTTTATATATTTATTTTTTAAATTATATATTCATCTCATTTTATTTAATATTATAATTTCAAATTAATTATAAGTTAATATCTATACATATATATTATACATATGAAATCGAAATAACTAAAAAGGTGACCTTGTAATTTTATGATAAAACAAATCTATGAATAATATTATTATAATATTAATAGCAATACAAAATTATTAAAATTAAAGAAAAAAAGTATATTAATTTTGTACGATGAAAAATGTACATTAGTTTTGTATGTTAAAAAAATGTATATTAGGTTCAACATAGTTTGGGGCAAAAACAAATCTAAAATTTGAATGTATATAAATCTTATATTATACTTATATATATATAAATTAAATATATTTCAACACTATTTTTTTATTTAATTTTAAATACAACTAAATTAATTTCATTATGGTTATATTAATATTATATATTATTATACATAATATTATGAAAAATAATCTAAATGTTATAGAATATATATTATATTCATTTTTATATTATATATTATTTTTTATTATGTTATAAATCAAATCAAATCAATATGTAATATTAAAAAAAAATACATAAAATAATATATTACATTTATTATATTATTTTATTTTATTTTTATATAGTATATTAATTACATGTTATTACATAATTTAAATAATATGAATTTTAATTAATATTATATTATATAATTAAGAAATTATAATTTATTTTAGGTTATTTAAGTATAAAGGACAAATGCATTAGTTGTTCATTGATAATGACATTTTGTTGAAAAGCTCATTCTTATTTATAGTCACATCAATACAATTTTTTTATTAATTTTATTTTTGGTACACCTTTTCAATTGAATTTAACCATGGTTATATAGATTGTGGTACAAAAGGTAAAATGCAAATTTATAAATATTATTTTATCAGTTTAGCTATTATTTTATTATTTCCTTAGGAGGCTCATTTTAAACCTCAAAATTCCTCGAATGAGGGCCATAATTTTTCCCACATCATCGACACGAAACATAAGATTTGCAGAGTTGATAAGTGTGATTCAGGATTGATGCAAAGGAGATCAAACAGGATATAAGTGGTTTGAATTTTCAGATAGGGACTTGTCTTGAACATATCGACAACACGAATCTGGAATTTGGCAACGTTTGACTCAAGATAGAATTAAAGGTCATGATGAAAAAAAGATATAACCAAATGAGAGGAAAATGGATTCCTAGAACCTAGTAAGACAAGTGACAAAGTGAGGATGTCCCAAACCCAACAAGAGATGCAGATAAGTGTCATGTTCAAAAGCAACATACTGCCTTTCTAGACAAAATACAGGATATGTGTTTCCTTCCATTTTCCCCACTATTTCTAGTGAGTACCTATTTATTTTTTGACGCAATATTGAAGATGATACCATATTCTTGTCGTATAATTTCACCCTTTGGATGAATCCATCCTAGTAATTTTAATGAGCCATAGGAAGGAGTAACTCGGTCTCATCATGGTGACAATTCCTTCATCGTTTAAGTTCGACGAAGAGGTAACTCGACATATTTTTAATGTTTAGGGAGTTTCAAAAAGAAGTGGAAAAGAAAACTCCAGATGTCCCTTTTCGTAATTATTCTCTTGACCTTGAAAAGGTAGAAAATAATATCCAAGAGCACCTCTTACATGTTTGACTAAGGTATTCCTTTTTCGTAATTAGTCTATCTCAGTCCATAAAAAGGTTAAATTTATACTAAGTAGCCGTCGATTCATTTACTTTTACGAGCTCAAAAGGACAAGTACTTGGCGATCTTTTCATTTTTAGAGAGTTAGAAAAGAGTTGAAAGATGACTCTAGGAGGTTTCCTTTTTTTTATTTTTCATGAGTCTGAAAAAGTGATAAAAAAACTTGTCAATTTATCCAAAATCAATTATTGTCACCAATTTGTAACCACATGTTGTTGCACATGTGAAAAAATGTTACCCAATTCGAGATAAAATATAATAATATAGGTAAAAATACATTTTAAATGGTAAAAATACTTTTAAAATTTTATATAAACCCAAAAAGTAAAAATAAAATTACCATTTGTCATCTGTGAATTTGGAGATAATTTTTACCAAAAATTACCCTGATCTTCAAGCGAGGAGTGTAATCGAACCAAGGTACCATTCGACGAGCCATCAGTCACAGGTAAAATATTTATCCTTCCTTTGCATTTTAATGGTATTTTTAAGTGTTTTACATCCATAGAGTAGGTGTATATGGGAGCTTGAAGAAAATAGAACTCATTGAAGATCGACGCGGGATTTACCCATCGGGACCGTGTTGCTCACCCTGAGCCCAAAAAGGTTAGCGCGGGAAAATTCATAGATAGTCACGCTAGCGCCAATTCATAATTTTTTTCAATCGAACGCAAAAAATACCCATTGATTTCCAAATTCCCCCCCATGAAGCATAGTTAATCTTTGTTTAATGATGTTTTTCAGGTAGTTTGTTGGAATAACCATTGAGTCGAAGGAAATAGTAGACCACCAGGAAGCACATGACGAAAATTGCATAAGGGATCTCGATTAATGTGGATTGCTCAATTTATTTCATACCCTTGGGATCAGAGCCTTGGTAGATTTATTGCATTACTTGGTGAGATGGTAGATTTATTACATTACTTGTTGATTGCTAGGCATTGTGCCCATGGTTCTTGCAAGAGAAAAAGCGTGAAATTTGTATCAAGGATATCAGGGATCTTGAATTGAAAATTGTTCTATTTACCATAGCTCGTGTGGTCGAAGTACAAGCTCTCCATGAGGTGAGAAAATTTAACCTTCAGTGCACAGTGGAATGCTTAAACCCTACCATATTCAGCTGGAGTGGGGGTCTACTAGCCAAATATGAAATACCAACTCACCAAATGAAAGATGGGGAAGTTGACGCAGTTTGGCTACGAACTAATTTTGGTTGTGTTCTTCCTAGAAAATGTCCCATTGTTCATGTGTCAGTGGTGGAGGTGGACATTCCCAGTCCCAAGGAACCACAATTATCATGGTGGGCGGATTTGATGCCTCGTCACGGAGGTGGTCAATAGATGCACTTCCCACCTACATTTTTTGTATGGCTCCAGCAACAGATGATCATGGAAGATGACTGAGCCTATGCAAAAATAGACTTCGCAAGAGATCTAGATCTCCCACTTCCACCAGGGACATGGTGGAATGACTCAGGTAAAGAACTATTTTTTTAAGCTTTTTCCAATTTTTTTTATTTTTTAGTTATGTGAACTGAGATTAAAACTTATGATATTCTGCAAATGTTGGACCAGAGAGACATCTAGGGGTTTCTCCAATAGCCAGGAGGGTGGAACCTCAGCTTAAGGATGCCCTATACATGTAGGGATTTTACCCTATGGTAGATGTGGAGCGTAACCTAGATTCCTTGACTAGAGGCATTCTGGAATACATTACTATTGATGATGTACCACTCTGGTACTAGAGGCACACCATGGGAGTGTTAGCTAGACTCTGACGACTATTAGGCTAAGTTGTTAGAGCTGTCACATGTCATCATGAGCACCATGTCAGTGGATAGACTTTTCCTTGGTCTTCATTTTTCTTTTATGTAGGCTCAAGGAGCCATGTGTCTCATGTTGGGGCTCCTTAGTTTCCCAAGGTTGAGAAAGGTAACCATAGACCAATTTTTAACTTGGCATCTAGCCCTACCAAATTATAGAGGGCTCTCTCAAAATCAACCTCACAACCAATGAAAATGACTGGAGCGTATTAGGGGTTTAGGCTAGTTATCAACTCAATAATGTTTGATTAGGGTTTGTTGAATAAATAAGCATCGGGTTTAGGAACTAGGAAAAGGTATTCCAAAGGATCAATTTCAGACATAGAATGAGGCAAGGTAGGTGTAAGTGGGTGTAATGTCACTTGTTTAGAAGATAAAACACATATGAAAATCTTAGACAAAGCAGAGCATTTGAGGCAATGTATTCTATTTAAAACTTAGGATATTAACACAAGAAGAACATAGATGCCTACTAGAACTACTTAATAATCAGATACATAAGGAAAACTAGAGAAAAACAGTGTCACTAACCACATTACAAGAATCCCATAAAAATAGCTACAACATACTGTATATTATTTCTGAAAAATGTCAAGTACACCAGTTCCAAAAAAAAGTGAACTTCAAGTATCCAACCTTTTCTTAGACTTGTTTCTAAGTACATATATAAGACAAAAAAGATTCTACCTCTAAGGGATCCAATCCTAATCCATAACAACTAATTCATGAACCTAATTACTCATTGCCAGATCCTAGGGAAGTTAGAAACAACTTTCCCCTTTTTTAGCTAATTGATTGAGATTATATCTCAAAGCATTGATCACAAGATTATTTATAATTATAATAATTAATAAACCTATTAATCATAAAATAACTCATGATTCAGCTATTACATCAACAAATTTTGACCTTTTACCTAAACACCGCAACTTTCTCAAGAACGCAAAAAATGTTTTTTAGCAGAAACACATCAACTTTGGCTTGATTTTTAAATGAATTGGAAGGGGTTATGAATGTTCCTGAAGGCTGGTGAAGAAATATTAGGATGTATACTATACCTTGGGACCATTAATTCATCCAAAATCATCATTTTAGCCCCCTCAAAGTTGATTTTAAAAGAAAGTGTCTATAAATGCAACAAATTTCTGAAAAGGTGGCAGAAAGGTATAAAAAATGAACTGTTTGATCATTTTCTTCAAAATAATGACTCTAAAAACATCCTAAAGTGATTTTATAATGTCCTTGTGTCATTAGTTGTCCAACCATGCTTGAAATTGTGGATTTTGATCCTCTAAGAAAAAGTGTAGCAACTAGTTGTTGTGTTTCTATAGGATTCTTTTTTCGTGTGTGCACAAAAACTTAAAAAATTAAAAATTGTGTCTCCTTTTCTTTGATTTCTAAGTTTCCTTCATACCACCAGTGATGCATCAAACAAAAGGTCTAGGATTTTCTTCATTTTGAGTGTCCTTAGGGTTCTTTTGAGTTTCTTATTCATATTTTTCACCCTAACCTTGCAAATAATGTTCCTAGCATTATAGTGCCTTGCCATATTTCTTTTCATGGTGGTATCCATGTTTGTTTTTTCTAGTAGCTTCTCCAAGTGTACATTCACTTTGTCAAGACAATACTCCTTGTCTTTCTCAAATTCAGTAGCTATGGTGTCATCTACGGTGTCTTGAGCTTGAGGAGGAGATGGAGCTTCTACATTTTGTTCCTTTCTAGCCATTGCTCTTGTCTTAGGTCTCCTAGGTTGTGTTTGAATGTTATTATCTTCTAGCTGATCTACATCAATGGTGGATTTACCTATTTCCTTTGCTGCCAAAACACATGTTTTACTTGCTGATGGAGGGTCTTATTATGACTTTCTTTGATGCATTAGATTTTGTCTAACTATCTATTTTCCTGTTGTAATAAAGCCACCATGAAATCAGATTTTGATAGGTCATCCTTTATCTCCCTAATTTGTGTCTCTTTCTCCTTAATGATGTCATATGTTGCCTTGTTTGTATGTTGTTCTCCTAGGTCAGCCATCTCAAGTTTTGGAAGTACCTCTTCTTTATTGTGAAATGGTGAATCATGTCTGCTTAGAGTTGGTTCCTCTCTCATGTTTTTAGTCAGCACTGCTTCTTCAATAACAATCTCCTTAGATAGTATTTTTGCTTCATACTTAGTTTTAGCCTTAGACCTAGGCATCTCCTCTTATGCTTCATGAACAAAAATCAAATTCTTAACTTTCTTGTCTATCCTTCAAATATTGTTCTAGGCTAATTTTTTGTCACATATGGCATGCTTGATGTTTCAAATCCCTGTGGTATAGATGATGATGAAGGAAAGCTTTGACTCTTTGACTGGTTTGAGACAGGTAAGAGATAAGTTTCTTCTAGGAAATATTCCCATGAGATGTTGATCTGTGTCAACTGGTGGAGAACTATTACCTTGACTAAATAATGATGAAAGATTCTTTCTTGATGATATATTCCTTTATACTACACCTTCTCTTTCATCTTCACAAAACTTCTAAACATATAGTTAGGTAGGTTTAGGGGCTTCTTAGAAGTGAAATGCATCAATAATCTGATATAATGATATAGTCTGCTAAACCTCCCCTCACAAGTGAAATAATTCATAAGAATATTCATCAAAGCGTTGTAATTTTCCAAAAATTTCCTGCTAGGAAAAGCATGAGAAGGGGACTCCTTGTACTATGGTTTCAAGAACATTTTGTAGTGTTCTAGGTCTAAATCCATTCCCTTAAACCAAATTTCACCTTGATTAGGGATAGTATTTGTTGAAGCTATAACCTTTTCTAACACTGGAAAACTAATCCCTGCTATATTTTCCTGATCCTTCTTGAAATTAATGGCAAAGGGGCTTGTTAAATCATGATGATAGCCTACCTCTTGCACCTTTCGAAAAAACCCTAGGTAGTCTGCCTGCTCAAATGATCTTCTAATAAATTTCGATGTATTTACCTCTTGCATATGAGTTGGTTCATATCTAGAGATATATCCTCTCTTATACCTCCTCCTTTCACTGGTCTACACCATATTTATAGCTTCAATTTTGATACAAAACCCTAATTTCAAACAAGGAAGGACAAGGGATTTGAGTTGAAAAATAGGGCTAGAAACACAACAACTTGAGGGAAGGGAATGGAGGGGATGGAGTTTAATAAAAAATATGAAAACATTATGGGAGGTAGGGGTAGGTTTTCGGGACACAATTAAAGTTAAATTTCTCAAAATGAGTGAGAAAAAAGGGGAGAAAAAGGAAAAACACAAATTTGTGCTAAAAGTGCAACAACAAGTTGGGTTTAATAAGGGAAAGGGTGAAATGAAGGTATTTTAGTGAGGGGAAGGGATTTGAATGTTTAATGAGGATAATGAAGGATGTATGGACCCATAAACAAGGATAATACCTCTCAACTAAATCTATAGAGCATTGGAAGAGAAAACGCAGCAAGAAAATGCAACAAACCCTAAGTATTGAGTTTGATCAATTTTCTGAAGAAAAAGACTGCATGGATGGTTTGCAAGGTTGGAATTACTTGTTAAAAGAGAATTTGAAGCACTAATATGATAATTGAACCCTTACTTTCTCCCTTTGGCCTCCAAATCAAAAGCACAACAAGACCCTCTAGAAACGCAAAAAACTAATGAAAGAACAGTGGTGGACAAAATTCGAAGTTTTGGTGGCTATGGCAAGTATCACAGTGACAGAGAGGAGCTCTTGAAGCTTGTGGAGGGATGGAATGAAGTTTTAAAATACTTTGGTGCTCCTTTATAACTTAAAAACTTGATCTTGGCTGGATAGTGGAGTGACATCATGTACTTTGACCAAATGACTTTATGGTGAGATTAGTAATGCATCATCACTTCTTCAATAGGAAGGTTACATCTCCAATGTCACATATATGTACCTATGATTAGTTTTAAAACACTTTATTCCCTAAGTGCTAACTCTCATGTTAACTTAGTAGTTTTGGATAATGATGACATGACTCCAAATGGAAATATGATGACACTCATAAAACTCTCATGATCAACCTTATGACACCATGACTCTTCCTTTTTAGATTATAAATAATGACACTTAATAAAGCAAAAGTGACCTATGGTGACCAAATAACTCATGAAACTGATTATGAATTGACCTTCATGACCATGTCATGAGAGTGGCATCACACTTAGACAATGACTTGACCATTTGACAACCAAAAGAGATGTCAAATTTTATTTGAAAATATAAAAATTTGACCATAAAACTCTAACTACAGTGAAAAGATTAAATTTTGATCATTGTGACTATTAGTCACTAACATTGGCTCCAATGGGGATGGCAGCTCGTTTAGGAGGTGTTAATAACACCGTAGACCAAGTAGACTTATTCATTGGGCAATGGAGTCACATACGAAAACTTGAAACTCAAATGACTGACTAACTAAACTGAGAAAACAAAATTTTTTTACTTGAATTGACTCAAAAAATGACTTCAATTTTAGAATTTAAAAGGAAAACTGGAGTTGATCAAAGAATCCTTATGGATTTCTCCTCGAGCTTCAAACTTCTTTCATATCTCCTTCACTCTTTGACAAAAAATAAAATTTTATTTACAATGGAAGTGAAACCTTTTCTTCAAGATAAGTTCAAATAGTGTTTGAGGAGCCTACCATTCACCGGTCCTCCAAGAAGTGCTTGCCCATCAATATCTTCTAATATGTAAGCATTATTCCCTTTGAATGCTAAAATCTTGTAGGGTCCTTTCCATAAGTTTTCGAACTTACCATGTTTTCCTTTATCCTCATTTTGGGCATCCCATCGGAGAAAAATTTCTACCAAGTTAAAATCACCAGCCTTTGTTTTCTTATCATAAATATTCTTAATCTTATCCTAGAGATTTGAAGTGTTATTGAAAACTTATTCCCTGGACTACTGCAAGTGGATCATTTGATTAATTCTTCATGGAATGTCATTTGGATCACTATCAATACCTTGTATGATTTTCATCATCAACACTACTAGGGAAGTTGTAAGAATTGTATCTACACTATAAAATAGTTGAAAGGGTGATATGCCGATAGATTTCTTTGTGCTAACTTTGTCTGCCCATAGAGCATTAAGTTACTTTTTGTGTGAATTCCTTTTGTTCTCTTGCAACAAATTTTTGATTATGTTTACCAATGAATTGTTTAATGGTTCTATTAGCCCATTGACTTGAGGGAAATATGTTCTTGAATTCTAGAGTATTATGTGATATTTATCACAAAAATCTATCATCTTTTTGGATTTGAAGGTTGTTGCATTGTCAGAATGATTTTCCATGGGTAGCCAAAACGAGATAGAATAGTACTCTCCATAAGTTGGATAATTACCGTGTATGTAGCTTACCTCATGGGAATGGCCTCAATCCACTTTGTAAAGTATTCAGTGGCAGTGAGTATCCACTTATGTTGAGCTGATGATGGAGGATGAATCTCATCGAAGAAGTCAAGCCCCCACTGTTGGAAGGGTGCTCGAACTGCAATTTGTTGCAAGGGTAGCTGTAACAATTTTTTCTTTCCTTGAAAAAATTATCACTCATGACAGCTCATGAATATTTTATATACATCTGGAAACAAACTTGACCAATAGAATCCATCCCTCAATATCTTATTTGATTTAGTTTTCCAAAAATTATGACCACCACAATCACCTTTATGGAAATCATTCATCACTTTCTCAGATTCACTTTCTACCAAACAATTTAATAAAACCCCTCTCGGATCTTTCCAATATAAGGCATTATTAAGAATACAATACCTAATAGCCTTCACTTTCAGAGATATACCTGTTTGGTCAATTTAGTGTGTCCTAAATTGCTACATTTAATTTGTCAATCCGAGAATCGTAAGCTGATGAAGTGCGGCGCACTATATGTGCAAGATAACCTATTTCTTAACTTTTGTCGTTTTTGGTTTTTCTAAGGTGAAATAGAAATTCTAAAATGAAAACAAGTTTGGTTATATTTGTTCAAGGAAGTGATATTCCCTATAATGATTTACCAACTTGAAACTTTAAAAGCAAATTGAAAATTACAATGACAAGACTTGAAAGAAAGTAAAAGTGTACTGCTGAAATGAAAAGGTGCTGCTAATCTAATGAATCAAAACAGTAAACTAGTGAACATGAAAACCAAACTATTCTTGCTGCCAACTAAAGACAAAAGAAACTATGCTTTAGGAAATTCAAAATTGCAACAAAATAAATCTAAATCAGATTACATCAATTCATTTTCTGACCCTTCATCATTAGACCAGCTATGATTTTCGGAAGTAATCATAAACAACTTGTGTAACTGATATTTAATTTGCCGAAAGTAAACTAATACTAAACCATACACTCATGATTCAATCCCTCGCCATCAGTCCAGCTGTGGCTTTGGGCTGTGAAGATGTGTGCAGTTTATCTGTCTAAGTTTGCAGAAAAGAAACTAATACTAAACTACACATTTCATAATGCGGTCCCTCACCATCAGTCCAGCTGTGGCTTTCGGAGGCAACTGAAGACGCTATGAGCAGCTTAATATATCTAAATTTAACTACTGAATCAGATAAGCAAAACTGAAATGTACAAAGCAAGGCTGAAGTTAAACAAAAGCTATGAAAAGCAAACTAGCAGCAGAACAATGTTAGTTTCATGTCATTAGTCAAAATGCTATAAAAATGCCCGGGCTGTCTACCTAAAACCTGCACAAGAAAACTGATCAGTGATTAACAATCATAAAACATATAAGACAGAAATGAAATGGAAATTATGGAAATCTATAAACAGAAATGAAACAACTACAAAGTATGAACATATGGATGGATTATGATACAATGACTTTTAAAAGAAATGAAATGAGAAATGTACACTAATACACAAAACCTTAGCTGAGCAGGGGCCCTCTACACAGCTTTGGTAACGATCCTCAAACACGAATTAAGTTGAAAAACAGAGTCTTCTCATATTAACAAACAGTTCATTATAGAATGGTAGTGTTACGGCTCAAGGGCAGCGTAATCACTACAAAGCAAACTAACAGATAACAGAGTTTATTCACGAACATCAACTATCAACTAACAACTGTCAACTAACTTTATGTGCGTATGCAAACGCTCTATATATAACAATAAACTGTAACTGTCTCCTAAAGTTCATGATGGTAGAGAGCACGTAGACCACTACGCCCACGGATATAGAAGTATGGCCGTGTTGGAAAGCGAATCTACGGAAGGTGGATGCTTGAATTCAACTCCAGAGCTCTTCACAGATGTCGATTTAACCTCCGCAAGCTTAGAAACGGCCGTATGGATGTTTATGTGCCACGAAACAGAGTCCGGCCGACATGAAACTCCATAGTTGACCTCCACGTGGACGCCTTTGACCGCGGCTTCTTTGGACGAGTTTGCTTGAGCCAATAGGACACGAACCATGTCCACGTCATTCCTAGCCTGCCCATGTGGCTCGTTTCCCTTGTAGACACCTGTAGCATATAGTTCCACAAAATAGCTGCGGAAAGTTGCAGCAGCTGCGGAAAGTGGCAAGTTTCCGCAGCTGTATGAACAAAATCTAGATCAAATATAAAACACAAAAACATAATTAAAAACCATGTTAGATACCCTTTTGCACATGATATTGACAATTTTGGAGGTTTAGGTGAGTGAAAAAGGTATGGAAAAGTGTATGGAAAAGATACAAATTCGGGACTCAACATACCCCCACTGTGAAGGTGTTGCATGTCCTCATGCAACCAAAATTTTGATACTCTTTGTTCAGTTCATGTGCCTTGATACTTCAGCCAGCACATCCAACCCCCTTCTCTTCTTCTTTGGTACTACCATCATTCTGGGTTTCTTCATTAAGCACCTAAATTTGATATTCACAAGTGCTCTGCTCAATTTTTGGCATTTCCTTTTTAATTTCTTATTCTTCTTTTTCCAAATACCCAAATGTAACATAGTATTATCATGGATGATCTTGTCCAGTTTGCCTTGTTCTTTTAGTGTTTCATTTTCATTTTTGATATGCCGATTCAAAAGCTCAAGCTCAAAAATTTCCTGTTTTAATGACTAAACTAAATCATCCTGCAATGTATGAGGCTGAATGGAAGAGGTACTTGGACCTGTGGCTGCCTTCTCCAAGGACTCTATATAGTCATATACCTCCTGCTGCTTGGGATCTACTTCCGGTGTCTTTTTCATTGGGCTGTCCCCAAAATGCTGCAAGGGAGAATTATGTTCAAAATCTGGCCGAGGAGGACTTACATCAATATTTTGTTGAGAATAAGATGGAGTATGCTCATTGTCTGATTGGGAGTGAAAGGAGTCAGGTTCACTAACTGACTGAAATGGACTATGGTCAGTTGGAGACTGTTCAGATGTCTCCTCACCCAAATCAATGAAATCAGGACCTTTAATTTGTGTTTTTCTCAATTTTCCCTTAAACCTGCTGCTTCTCCTCACATGTTGTGGTACACTACCCTTTTGTTCTTGTTTTCCTGTCTCTGCCTTCTTGGATATAGATGACCGTTTTTGAAGAAAAACTAATCTTTCAGATAGTATTTGGTGATCTTCTTCTTCAGAAGAAGGAGTTTTATGGACAGCCTCAATAATTTCTTTCCCTTTTGGTATTATTGGCTTCTTAGCTTTAATTTCCTTCTTCTTCCTTTTTACCGATCTCTCTTCCCTATCAGTTTTTTTCATAGTAGTAGTAGAAGTATTTTGGATTTCATCTATTGTTCTTTTCCTTCTACTTCTTTTTACTGTGCTAGCTGCGGGAATTTCCTGTGTAGGAGCAATTTGGGTTTCAACATTCATTCTCTTTCTTCTACTCCTCCTAATTGAACTACCTTCAGGAATTTCCTGAGGTTCTTCAAAGAAGTTTCTAACTAGGAATTGTTCCCATGTATCTTTTCTTTCCTTTAGCTCCTTTTCAATCAGAATTTTTATAAGGCCGTGATGATAAAGATGAGGCTCTACATCTCCCAAGTGTTTTTGAACAGTCACATCCATTTTCTTTAAGCTATTGAATAGAAAATAAGGGAGATTGAGAGTTTGGTTTTCAAGAAAATTCATCAATAGCCTAGTATGGTACATGTACATAGAGCCAAAACGGCCTTCACATGTAATAAATTTCTGAACAATGAGTAGTAAAGTGGCCCATTCATATTTTATTGCATGCACAGGGATGCCTCTTTTAAAAACAGTGATATCCATACCTTGATTCCGTAGGATTGTTCTCCATGCCTCATCACTGATACTTTTATTTTTGAACCAACGTTCTCCTTCTTGAAGAAGCTCTGTGGCTGTTGCTATTGATGCTTCATTGACCAAAAACTTGAGGTCTCCAACTTCTGCTTCCGAGCCATCAAATGATCTTGCAAACGCTTTTGTAACTTCTCTATGGTAACCCCTGAATTTCTGAATAAAACGCAGCCATTTAGCTTTTCTCAACATCTCTTTTGCTTGCGGAAATCCCTCTATAAACTTTAGTCCTTCCGGCTCTGCCCTTAATAATTTTCCCATTTCACTTCTCTGTGCTTCACAAGTTTGCCTCTGTGAGGGTTTAAGTGGAAATGGAACGATGGAATACATAGGATCGAGCACAATACTGTGGGGATGTTATCATAAAATGGAAATGAGCACCATAAACGGAATGGAGTAAGACTGTGGGTAGATATACGGGAGTGAGAATGAGCAAAAGGAATGAAATGGAGTGAAACAGGGAGTGAGAATGAGTAGAGCGGGGTTTTGTAAACACGACAGAGACACGACAAAGAGGTTAACAAAGTATAATGCATTCAGCCGCGTTTTGAATTTTGGTGGTTGTGTAATAAATATGAACACGTTTCAATCAATGATTATGAAGTTATGCGGCTTGTAAGAGTCCTTTGTCAACTCAAATACGTCTCATTATCTACGGTGGGATATTGGAACATGAGTGAGAATCAGAATTTCAATGATGAAACCGTTTGTGAATAAATGCAAGAGGATAACATGGAAATCGTGGAAGGTTACGGGACTGTCAATATAATCATTGCGCGTTATGGGTAGAGCTCATAGTTTAAAATTATATAAAAATGTGTTTTTCAATACTATTTTAAATAAACTTTATTCATACCTTTGGAATCCTTGCTTTTGCCCTTGGTCTTCAACTGATTGATCTTCATTAGTGTCTTGAATGTTCCATTGATCCTCTCTCTTGCATTTTATTTCATAATTATGGAAATAACAACTGACTGTACATTCTCTTTGAAAACAGAGTAGTAGCTGCGGAATCTGCTTCTGGCTGCGGAAACTGGAGTCAGCTGCGGAAACAGATGTCAGCTGCGGAAACTGACACAACTATTACTTAGTTGAATAGAAATGAACAAATGACAGATGACCAGGTGGAAATGGTCATAAAAAAGATTTTTATTGATGGAATGGGTGAAATGAAGTGGAGTGAAGTGAAATGAAATGAAATGAGATGAAATGAAGTGGAATGAAATGGAGTGGGTGGTGAAATGAAATGAAATGAAAGACAGATTTTTTGGAAAATATAGAGTGTCAGGTGTCCCTGATTTTCACCCCATATTTTCTGTATAAGACTGCCAATCAATGATTGGTTTTCAGGCTTATACCATTTTTTTTCTTCTTTTTTTTTTTTTTTTTTTTTAAACTTGAAAAACAAAAGCTAGGCTGGTGGAGAAGAAGAATTCTTCTGTACCAGCCTGATTGCAGAACTTTCTTGAAACAACTTGACAAAATCCTCCTTAGAGAGTGGCTTATGATAAACTTTCAATCTATGGCCATTCACAATAAGAGGATTTTGAAACTCATCAATGGTCTTGATTCTTATAGCTCCATTGCTAAAGATCTTGTCAATCTCATATGGCCCAAGCCAATGAGTCTGAAATTTCCCTTGAAAATCTTTAAACTTGGAGTCAAATAACAATGCCCAATCTCCTTCTTGAAACTTCTTTTCTTTGATATATTTTTCATGCCATTTAGTTCTTTGATATTGAACTAGATCAGTTCTTAGAATTGCTTCTTGTCTGATCTCATCTAGCTCATTCAATTGCTCCATTCTATGCTTTTGGGCTTCTGATAAGTCCATCCCCAACTGAACTGCTATCTTGAAGGTCTTGGCTTGGAACTCAATGGGGAGCAAGACTTCTTTCCCATAAACAAGTTCATAGGGAGAATGTCCTGTTGTATTCCTCCATGTAGTTCTGTAGGCCCACAAGGCTTCTGGAAGCCTTTCTGCCCAATCTCTTCTATGTAGATGAACATTTTTGGTGATGATACTTTCAAGAACTTTGTTTGTGGACTCCACTTGACCATTTTCTTGTGGATGGTAAGGAGTAGATCTTTTGTGCTTGATTTTGTATTCTTCCATCAACTTCTCCACCAAATTTGATGTGAATTGGCTCCCCTGATCTGTTACAATTTCTCTTGGAACACCAAAGCGAGTAAAAATATCCTCATAAAGAAAATGAACAACTGAATTTTCAGTAGCAGATACTAATGCTTTAGCTTCTACCCATTTAGTAACATAATCGGTGCAAACCAATATATACTTCTTTTGCTTAGATGGTGGATTAATAGGTCCAATGAAATCTAAAGCCCATTTTTCAAAGGGTTCAATGAGTACCTGTGTTTGCAATGGCATTTCATTTGAAAAGGTAGGTTTCCCTACTCTTTGGCAGCTGTCACACCTTTTGACATATTGTTTTGCATCTTTGAAGAGGGAAGGCCAATAATATCCTAAAGAGAGGATTTTATAGGCCGTCCTTTTGTCTGCAAAGTGTCCGCCGCATGGTTCATCATGACATGCCTTAAGAATATCAGGCATTTCATCTTCCCTGATACATCTTCTGATCACAAGATCTGGCCCTGTTTTAAACAATTCGTTAGAAATCCATGAATATTTTGAACTCTCCTGAATAATTTTTCGTTTTTCACTTGGAAATAAATGTGAAGGTAGTTTCTCTGTAACCAAATAGTTAGCAATATCTGCATACCAAGGGGTCTTAATAGTTACTGCAAACAAGTATTCATCAGGAAACTTATCCTCTACAGGAGAATCTTCTTTAGTATTCGGAATCCTAGACAAGAAATCAGCTACTGTATTTTGTTTTCCTGGTCTATCCAACACAGTAATATTGAATTCTTGCAAAAGTAAAAGCCATCTTGTCACTCTGCCATTAGTAACAGGTTTGTTCATTAAATATCTAATTGCAGAATGGTCAGTATGAATAAAAGTTTCATAGCCTGTTATGTAATGTCTAAACTTGTTAATTGCATGAACAACAGCTAAAAACTCTTTTTCAGTCACAGTATAGTTTAACTCTGTGGGAGTCAAATTTTTACTGGTGTAATAAATGGCATAAGGAATTAAATCTTTTTGACCCAACACAGCTCCAAGAGCTGTATCTGAAGCATCTGTAGAAATATGAAAAGGAAGTTTCCAATTTGGTCCTCTCAAGATAGGTGCTTTAGATATTCTTGTTTTCAAAGTTTCAAAAGCTGATTGACAATCGGGATCCCATTTAAATTCACAGTCTTTTGTAAGCAATTTGAAGAGTGGAGATGCTATTTTAGTGAAGTTTTCTATAAATCTTCTATAATAACTAGTAAATCCCAGAAAACTTCTAACATCTCTTTGACAATTTGGAATAGGCAACTTGGAGATGACTTCAACTTTTGATCTATCAACCTTAATCCCATCTCCTAAAATATGATGTCCTAAAACAATCCCTTCAGTAAACATCATAAAGCATTTTTCATGGCTTAATGAAAGGTTTGTTTCTTTACATCTTATGAGAACTTTTTTCAAATTTTCTAATGCCTCTTCAAATGAATTACCATAAACTGTAAAATCATCCATATAAACCTCTACACAATCATGGATTAGATCAGAAAAAATTCCTAGTACTGCTCTTTGGAATGTTGCTGGTGCATTACATAACCCAAAAGGAAGCACTCGGTAGGGAAAAGTTCCCCATGGACAAGTAAATGTGGTCTTATCTTGATCTTCAGGTGCTACCTGAATTTGATTATAGCCACTAAAACCATCCAAAAATGAAAAGTACTTTTAACCTGCTAATGTATCTAATACCTGATCAATAAAAGGCAAAGGAAAGTGATCCTTCAAAGTTGCTTTGTTCAACTCCCTGTAATCAATGCATACTCTCCATTTACCATTCTTTTAGGTACTATAACCAAAGGAGAAACCCATCGACTATCTGAAATTGGATAAATGAAGTTTACATTGAGAAGTTTTTGGAGCTCTTCTTTCACTATCTCTCTAAGATTTGGATTCATCCTTCTTTGAGGTTGTCTGATTGGTCTATTGTTTTCCTCAATATAGATATGATGGATGCAAGTCTTAGGATCAATACCCTTCATGTCAGTATACTCCCATGCAAATGCAGTAGAATGTTTTTGCAAGATTCTGGTTAATTCTTCTTGTTGTGACTTCTCCAGATGTTTGTTGATATTCAATGTCTTTTCTGGAAAAATCTCAAAAGAAGAATTACCAAACTCTTCCATAGAGTAGAGAGACATTTGTCTTGATGATAAATATTCTATGTCAGATTCCAACTGAAATTGTGTGGGGTCATATTCTGAAGTTATCTCAAAATTTTCTAATGTGTTCAGAATTTGACTATCCTCACTAATTTCGGAAATGGTAAAGACAGGTTGTATAGTGTTCTCATCATCGACCCATTCATTGTCTCCTATTTCTGTGATTGCTCTTGCTGGAGGATACAAATTGAATTTCTTTGTCGAATTACCATTTGAAATGTACATGTCTCCAGATCTACAACTAATAAAAGCATCAGCTGTGGCCAGCCAAGGTCTTCCTAAGATAATTGGATGTCCTCCTAGATTACTTTTGGGAGTGAAAATCATAAAGTCTACTGGATATTCCCAAGAATCTAAGGAGACTGAAATATCTTCTAATACACCATCTGGTTTAATAACCGATCGATCTGCAAGTTGCAATAAAGTAGGTGTAAAAAGAAGGTTAGGAAGTTTTAACTGTTCCATAGTCTGTCTACTCATAATGTTGATAGCGGCCCCTAAGTCAATCAATGTGTTTGGAATTTCTATCCCATTTATATGTGTCTTGACAATTGGACTTCCTGGATCTACATACTTCTGCATGGTAATTTTTCCCATCATAATGTCTGCAATCTTTCCTACCAGGTGGATTCTTCTTGTGTCTTTTAGCTTCCTTCCTGGTCTTTTGAAACTCGACTCCTTTATGGTTTTTGCTAGAATAGGAATTTCTCGAATGGCTTGTAGCAATGGAATCTTGATACAAACATTCTTCAATTCATCTAGAAAGTCATAGTTAGGCAACAAGATTTGTTTTTCCACCCCCTTGTCAATTTGTAGTCTTTCCGGAAAAGGAGGTGTAGATGAAGATACGGGTTGCTCAACTATAGGAGTTGTGGATGTTAGCTTTTCTTTTTCTTTTTGAATTTTTGAATTTTGAAGAGATTCTTCCTCAGAACCCTTATTGACTTGAAGAGAGTCCTCCTCAGAGGTATCTTGCTCTTGAATGTCTATAGAAGGTTTTTCTAAAACTCTACCGGATCTGAGTTGTACATCGTTGAGAGGAACAATCATATAGGTAGGAAATTGTTGTCCTTCTACCATATAAGTAGTTTGAGGATTCTTATTGTTAGGATTTGGCGATGGCTGAGCTGGAAGTTGATTTGTCTTCTGTTGGTATGGGAGCATGAGTTGAGGATTTGTATTTTGTTGAGAAGGTTGTTGTTGTGGAAATGGCAATGAAAGCTGTGGATTTTGGCTTGGAAATTGTGGAGCTTGTTGATTTTGAAAAGATGGAGGATATTGATAAAATTGAGCAAATCTCCCATAAGGATTTTGCATCCCTTGTACCCATGGCTGATATGAATTTTGATGTTTGGGCCAAGGTTGTTGCCAAGGAGTCCAATTTGGTGGGGTTTGAAGATTCATAGGGTTATTAAACCCTTGAGATTGTTGTCCCTGCCAAGGTCTCCTTGCGACAAAACAGAGAGATTCTACTGAATTTGGATCTTCTTGAAAAACAGCTTTGAGTCCAGGAATTGAAGGACAATCCTTGATCTCATGATTTTCTGAGCAAATCATACATGTTTCTACAACTTTTGCATCCAAGGGACATTCCCTTAAAGCATGTTTCTTCCTACATTTCGGACAAAAGATGGCTAAAGTATCTGTTTCTGCTTTCTGCTTGTTTTGGATTTTAAGGGTGTCTAGTTGTTCACTAAGGCTCCCTAAGATATCAGTTTTGAACTCATCAAGCATATTACCAATCTATGCCCTACTTACTGATCCAGTTGCAGATTTGTTAGCCCTAATAAGAGAAGGATCCCTAGGCCCTTTTCCTGTTTTAGATTTTCCTCTTGAGAGATGGACACATAGTTCTGTTATGTCACGAAGTGGAAGTTGAGAAATGTCTCCTTTCCCATCATGTTTAAAATATCTATCCATTCATCTCTAATGGCTTTTAATATGAGGGCTTTCAAGGTTTCATCATCTAAGTTGCTCATCTTTGCTCTTTTCGAGTTGTATTGAAATCTTTCAAGTAAGTCTTCCAAATTTTCATCTTCTTTTTGCATCATTTTGAATACCTCATCCTTGTGATTGGTGGGCATACAATAGTCAAAGTATCTATCCAAAAATGTTTGTTTCATATCATTCCAAGTCCTAATAGATTGAGTGGCTAATCCCATGAACCATTTCAAAGCAGATCCCTTCAATGTTGAAGGAAACGGTTTGAGTTTTTGAGAATCTTCCATATAGTCATAAGTTCGGCACACTACTTCAAACTCAAACAGAAATGTTTCAGGATCCTCACTTCGCAATCCATAAAAGTTAGGGAGAACAGATGGTGAGATATTTTTTATTGTTGCATGAGTTTCCTCATCAACTATAGGGAATCCAAGCAAATTGTCCCTATTTCTACCATCATTTCCTTCACCATTGTTATCTCCATTATCTCCTCCTCTTCTACCTCCACCTCTATTTATTACTTCCTTTGCCATGATAGTTTCTTTAGAGTCCTTATAGTCCTCTAGTTCTTCTACCAAGGAAGGATGAGAGAAAGTCTCTTTGTTTTCTAAGTGGGTTTTAGTAGGTGGTATAGGAGAATCCTCTAATTCAGCTGTTCCTTGACTTCCAAAAATCTTAAGGCTAGGGGTAGATGGTGGTGAATGTGGTCTATGCCTTGAAGAAGATGGAGTTATGAAAATCGAACTCTTGGCTTTAGCTATAAACCTTCCCCTAGAATCTCTTGCTCTATGCATGTCATTTTTTATTTTTTAAAAAGTTGGGCTAATAATTCTCTTTCTGATCTTCCAGATCACACTAAGTGCAGGAAGAGAGCATACTTAAGAAATTACTAAACCAATAACTCTCTTTTCTGATCCTCCAGATCACACTAGGTGCAAGAGGAGAGCATACTTCAAGAAGTTATCAAGTTTCCCTTCTTTTATGATTTTATGTTTTTTTTTTTTAAGAAATTGGCTACCTAGTTACACTTCCCCGGCAACGACGCCAAAATGTTTGGTCAATTTAGTGTGTCCTAAATTGCTGCATTTAATTTGTCAATCCGGGAATCGTAAGCTGATGAAGTGCGGCGCACTATATGTGCAAGATAACCTATTTCTTAACTTTTGTCATTTTTGGTTTTTCTAAGGTGAAATGGAAATTCTAAAATGAAAACAAGTTTGGTTATATTTTTTCAAGGAAGTGATATCCCCTATAATGATTTACCAACTTGAAACTTTAAAATCAAATTGAAAATTACAATGACAAGACTTGAAAGAAAGTAAAAGTGTACTGCTGAAATGAAAAGGTGCTGCTAATCTAATGAATCAAAACAGGAAACTAGTGAACATGAAAACCAAACTATTCTTGCTGCCAACTAAACACAAAAGAAACTATGCTTAAGGAAATTTGAAATTGCAACAAAAATAAATCTAAATCAGATTACATCAATTCATTTTCTGACCCTTCATCATTAGACCAGCTATGACTTTCGGAAGTAATCATAAACAACTTGTGTAACTGATATTTAATTTGCAGAAAGTAAACTAATACTAAACCATACACTCATGATTCAATCCCTCGCCATCAGTCCAGCTGTGGCTTTCGGAGGCAACTGAAGATGTCATAAATGATTTAATATATCTAAATTTGCAGAAAAGAAACTAATTAAACTACATTTCATAATGCGAGTCCCTCACACCATCGGTCCCTAATTGGCTTTTCGGAGAGCAGCGAAGGCGCTATGAAGCGGCTTAATATATCTAAATTTAACTACGAGATGGATAATAAGGATTAATGTGCAAACAGGTAGTGGTGTATTCAGCTATAGAAAAAGAAAACTGTGACGGAGAACAATGTTAGTTTCATGTCATTAGTCAAAATACTATGAAAATGCCCGGGCTGTCTACCTAAAACCTGCACAAGAAAACTGATCAGTGACTAACAATCATAAAAACATGAAAGACAGAAATGAAATGGAAATTGTGGAAATGTATAAACAGAAATGAAACAACTACAAAGTATGAACATATGATGGATTATGATACAATGACTTCTAAAAGAAATGAAATGAGAAATGTACACTAATACACAAAACCTTGGTTGAGCAGGGGCCCTCTACACAGCTTTGGTAACGATCCTCAAACACGAATTAAGTTGAAAAACAGAGTCTTCTCATATTAACAAGCAGTTCATTACAGAATGGTAGTATTACGGCTCAAGGGCAGTGTAATCACTACAAAACAAACTAACAGATAACAGAGTTTATTCACGAACATCAACTATCAACTAACAACTAACTTTTTGTGCGTATGCAAACGCTCTATATAAAAACAATAAACTGTAACTGTCTCCTAAAGTTCCTGATGGCAGAGAGCACGTAGACCACTACGTCCACAGATATAGAAGTATGGCCGTGTTGGAAAGTAGATCTACGGAAGGTGGATGCTTGAATTCGACTCCAGAACTCTGCACAGATGTCGATTTAACCTCCGCAGGCTTAGAAACGGCCGTATGGATCTTTATGTGCCACGAAACAGAGTCCGGCCGACATGAAACTCCATGGTTGACTTCCATGTGGACGCCTTTGACCGCGGCTTCTTTGGACGAGTTTTCTTAAACCAATGGGACACGAACCATGTCCACGTCATTCCTAGCCTGCCCATGTGGCTCGTTTCCCTTGTAGACACCTGTAGCATAGAGATTTACAAAATAGCTGCGGAAAGTTGCAGCAGCTGCGGAAAGTGGCAAGATTCCGCAGCTGTATGAACAAAATCTAGATCAAATAGAAAACACAAAAAAATAATTAAAAACCATGTTAGATACCCTTTTGCACATGATATTGACAATTTTGGAGGTTTAGGTGAGTGAAAAAGGTATGGAAAAGTGTATGGAAAAGATGCAAATTCGGGACTCAACAATACCTTTACTCTTGGGACAACCCAGTGGAGGATTCAAATGTTGCAGCAAATGAACTATATATGAATACCATGGTAATGAAATAAAAAATTGAGATACCTGAGGGAATGAATTAGCCTCCTGATCCTTGGAAAGTGCAGCAATAAAGTTGATTTCTAAGGCATGTAATTTAGAGTCTGCCATGAGCTTAGATAAGCCTTATCCTTTGATCATTTTTGTTGGTATGATTTTTGAATCATATTCCAGCATAGCAACTATCCACTTACCACACCTACCTTCATGATCATTCTTTGTTAACACATCCTTGACAAAAAAAATCAAAACATAGGCAAGAACATGGGAATGAAGGATATAAAGTCAGAAATACTTCAAAGCTTAAACTAGTGTCAATGTCTGCTTTTCAATGATATGATATTTCAAAGCCCCGTCCCTTATTGTCCCACTAAAGAAGGCAATCTATTGATCTGTTTTATGATATTTCTTCTACATGAGGACAAAAGCTAATGTATGTTCAAAGGAAAAGGAAAAGATAATAAAATCAAATGTATAATATTGGTTGATAAGAATGGGAGCATGAGACAATGCAAACTTCACTTGATTAAATGATTTTCTCTCCCCATCGGGTCATTTCATCTCATTGTATTTCTGTTAATTTTTAGAAACTAGGTCCAAACTCCATGTTGTGATGCTCATATGACGATGCCAATATTTTTATTGGATTCCTCTTTCGGAGGGGTGCAAGATCGATCTAAATATCATCTTGATCAGATGAGAAGAACATGTATTTTGAATTTATTCCACATGTGCAAGGTCGGCCTGATTTATCCCACATGCATAAGAGATGTGTCTCACACCCCCACAGATGCCTATATATTAGAGAGACTTGGAGTTCATTTTACACACATTTTGTGGAGTCATTTTTCTTCTATCTTGGATGGTGATGGAGTAGTGTTCTTGGTTCTGCGTTTAGGGCTTCTTGGTGCAGCGTCTTGGTGGAGTATTCTTGATGAGACGTCTTGGGGTTTTTATGACACATGTGGGAAGCTGACCTTATGAAGAATTTGTTGGTTGAAGCATCCTGCTGATCATCGTAACGCCACCATTCTTTATCTCTTTTTTTGTCTTATCTTCCATCGATCTATTGATATTTTCTATCTGCATCTTACTTTCGTTGTGCCCTAGAAGTTCAAAGTATATTTGCATCTAAGCATAGAAAATCTTTAGAATTTAACATGGTTTCAGAGCTAAGGAGAAGACAAAGACCATAAGGGAGATAAGGATTGTTTTTAGTGGTAGGCCGCAGGCCATATCACCACAGAAAGTGATAGTGTGGGATTTTTTTGGACTATTTTGTGCCTTAAATTTTAGCGTGGAGGAGCCAACAAGGGCATCGTGGATTTTCTAAGTGATGTAGATAACAGTGTGAGAAAAAAAAGGACTGTTTGAGGCATGGTAAAGGGTTGTTATTAGGTGCATTTTTAGGTCAGGAATGGTGCAACTTAAAGGAATGTGTTAATATTGTTTTAGGCAGAATTGCAGACTGTTTGGAAGGGACTGTAGGTATATTCCACTGTTGGGCTAGGCCGCAGGCCATAGCCAGCAGTTGGAATCCTTTAGGAGCTGCGTTCTAGGTGAACAACATCATTGAAGAGCAGCGAATGCATGGAGGACCTATCCTAAGGTGGACCGCAACCTATAGAAGCTTGTGTACTAAACTACGTGGAGATTGAGAGCAGCATGGCGTGCCCTAACCAGGGTTGTCACAAATGCAGAAGAAACTTGTTTTTTGGAGGTGTGTCCCAGGATCACTTTGAGATCCAAATTGCTATGAGCTTGAGGCCGAGATTTTTTTATATAAATTCTAGGCTCATTTATTTCAGGTCCGAGTTTGAGCATAGAGGAAGTCGCATTTGTTAAGGGATATTTGATGATGTTTTGGGCATAATCTCGGGTGGGACTTCTCTACTGTAAATCACAGATTGCTACAAGAAGGTAGCATGAAAATGTAGGAGACAACCAGAGTTTTTTTTTGAGTGGTTGAATTACAGATAAAACTCAAACTAGCTCAGGATATTCACTAAATTTCTCTCTTTGTCTCAGAATATTCTAAAGAGACCTGATTAATTTTAATCTAATTAAAACTCTGTAGATATGGCTAGCGGCAGATGACTCTCTATAGTTTATTCTATGCTTAAAATAAACTTGATAACTGGGCATTTTGGGGCTATTTGACAAAGCAGTTGAAGGTAGGTGCCTTCCTGGAAGTGATATTAACAAATTCTTGTGAGAAAACATTTGAATATTTGTTATCAATCCATTAATCTATTTTATATCTAAAAAATTGACTCCATACTTGATGGCTATCCCTGCCAAGACATCCATTTTTGAGATTGAGTTGTTTTGCACAAATTTTAATTTAGAAATAGAGATCAGGTTGGAGGAATTTCATGGCAGAAGTTGAGGGAAAGGCTGCATACATTTCCAAGTTGCATTCTGATCAAATTTTTGGGGTCACTCCCGTAGCAGTCAACAAGACATTCGGGATAGTGGAAGAGAAATAGGCATCACAAAAATCAAGGATATGAAAGCTCACATTTCAGTACAGGTTTCTAGTATATCGGTGTATATTCCAAACACAAGATAGCCTCACTTTGGGTTGTTTCCTTAAATCTGGGCATTATATCTTTTTTGGGGTTGAATTTTCCACATCTAGGCTATCTCGGGATCATTTTTTGTGGAAGAGGGATAAAGCATCACATTATTATTTCTAGAGAAGTTTTTTTTAAGGTTCAGTTTGCATTAACCGAAGTCTCTCATAAACCATTGTTGAGCATATTTCCTCACTGTGGATCATCTCTGGGTGTGCTAAAGTCTGTCTTTCTGCCATCATAGGATGAGTTTACTCAGACCTTGTTATCATGTGGTTGAGTTTACTCATCACGAGGGGATGATGTCTGGAGCATATTTGAGGAAGTTGTTTTTGAAATAATCTAGCCCAAGGTAGGGCCCCTTCTAAGCACACACAACTCTGTCCTAGAGTCTGATATTCTCTATGATAGGGTCACAAAGCCTCATTAAAATGCGCTTTAACCCTGTGGTATTGTATGATCCAAGATAAAGGCAGATTCTTTGAAGTTGTTTTGGGAAAGTCTATCCTTAAATGTTGAATAGCACAAAGTGATCACTGAGTTGAAACCATTGATAGAATCTCGTGATCAGTGATGTTGAAGCAACTCTATTGTTTGAAGGAAGACTTGCAGAGATGATATTTACAGTGCTTTGAAAAACTAATATAAGAAGACAGACAAAATAAGAGGTACGTAAAATTGATTCTTACATGGAAAGTTTGTTAAAATATGTTTGTCTTTGAATGATGTTTAAAGAAATCTAAGGATAATATCAATGGATGTTCGATGATCCTTAGAACAGTGACATGTGGAAAAGTATATATGACCTTACTGTATATGGCAGAGTCTATATGAATTCGATCTGTGGTATCTTTAGAGGCATATATATATAACCATGAAGTTTGATATCTTCAGTACTATACGGTAGTATGACAGTGATAAATATGATAGTGATGTATATGATAATATTACGACAGCACTGTAATTTTTTATCACAAAATTAGACCTGATAGGCCGCTCATCAAACTAATCTTGTGCAACTATTTCAAACCAATATTTTGGTTGAGGCTTAGCCTCCTAAACCTGAGATGGCTCTCTCAAGGATTTAATATTTTTGATAAATATGTAGATGGATAACTCTATATGGGATAAAAACAGATAAATGATATAAACTTGTTGTAAATCACATTAGAAAGTATACATTCGGCTTATGGATTCATAATTTCTTCAACAAAACCAAAATAATCTACCTAGCATGGAAGTCAAGGCATATCAGAGTTCAAGTCAAGCAAAAAACATGTAGAACAACGAAATACACAGTCGGTTTGTCTATGAAGGAAGTTAGAGAATCATTTATGAATTCTGAGTAACATAAGAAAACACCACTATAATAGAATAATGAAAATATGCCATCAGAACAAGAACATACAAGAACTCCTTATGAATCTTGAGTTGTCAAAGTAGAAATTATGAATTAGGCTGAAAATATTTACTTTCATAAAACAGAGTCTTTTTGCTAACAAATGTCCAACCCTTTCTATTTCGACTCCTTGATCTTTTACAGATCATTTACATCATAAGATAAGCTTATCCACAACTAGATACATCGAATTCCTATGCTTTGACACCTATTCTAAACTTAATAGCTTTATCTAAAGAAAATATCCACATCATAAGAAAATAGCTTGATCTAAACTTAATTACATAATTTTCTGCCTATCTTTCCATTAAGTCAAATATTGATGATGAGCTCCAACCTGTTATGACCATAATGCTAATGGTGTTGATCTCCTGCAATTTAGGAAACTACTCCCCTGTTTTTAGGCTTACGATTCGTTTAGTTTCTTGAGATATTCTGACCACTTCTAACCCATAAATTTGAGGCTAATTGATATCAGGAACATGATTATCATATTTCCCAAGTCATCCCTTCATGCTAGCTATGCAAAACCACTTTGAATTTCTCAAAATAGTGAAAACAGACTTGTGCTACGAAAGCATCACAGTTTTGTAGTGCTTTTAGTAGTGAAGTATTTTTACCCATTTTCCTTCAAAATTTAGCTTCCTTTCCTTCAAGGTTGCTTTGATACTCACTTGAAATAGCTTCCTTAGAAATTTCAAGTCAAAATACATGGTCTTCCTTCCAAAATTTGATAAGGAAAAGGGTGAAAAAGCTGCTACAACAGTTTCGTAGTGTAATGTTCCTAAATTAGCTTAAGCTAATTTGGAACGTTAATTTTGCCTTATTTCTTTTGTATTTCATGATTAATGAATAGATGGTAAAGGAGGATGTCTAATCCTCTTGCAAATCAAGAATAAATCAGTGCCTATGTGAAAAGAGACATATTTAGGCGATTGGAATAAAATCTTGCAGGTGTGAAAGGGCCAAAACCACCAAAGGAGATCCTATTTGACCAAGTCAACAATGCTATCTAGGTTCATTGAACCTCCTTGATGGACAATTTTGTTCTAGAAGGGGTTTCCAAGTGTGAAAGGAACCAAATAATGAAAGTGGTTTAGGGTTTTCCAAGAGACTCAAATGTTATAAAAGGAGGATGAAGGCTCATGAGGAGGTTGTTGATCATATTTCATTTTCTGAGCTTGCTAAGGCAACTCCATTTCTCTTTGTTGTTTAGCAAGAGAGACAGAGGATCTCCTGTTTAAGAATCCTCCATCCTTCTTTGAGTAGCTCTTGGAGGGAAGTGTGCTATATTGAACCACTATCAGGTTGGAGGCCAAACTATGCTTGCATAGACAACGCTGGCTCACTGAGGGTTTTGCTGCTGCTGTAACTGTAGTAAGTGGGATTCTAGATTTGAAAGGATCTAGTTGTTTTTGGGGTCTCCTCTCAGGGAGAATGTCTTGTGACTACTTGGAAGAGGGTCTCTATCATATCTTTGCTTCAGATCTGTAATTTTTATCTGCTG
This sequence comes from Pinus albicaulis, assembly GCA_034641835.2. Taxonomy (NCBI): domain Eukaryota; kingdom Viridiplantae; phylum Streptophyta; class Pinopsida; order Pinales; family Pinaceae; genus Pinus; species Pinus albicaulis. Next base: position 749,852,615 of record CM076579.1, read on the forward strand.
TAACATTCCATTCAAGTGACTACGCAGTCTCCTTGGATAACTGTGTTATTTCCTATGTACTGCTTCACTATTGTTTAGGTCTTTCATTGTACTTGTTTCTGGTGATTGAGGCTTGCCTCTCACCTTGAAGATTTATGAAGTAGCTTGCTGATATCTCATATTCAGATCTATTGTATATTATGAATAAATTCATCTTTAGAAATTACTGAATCTTTCTGTAGTTCTGTGTACAAAAAGTTAGATCTACACTTTCTTGTGCATTATCTTGTAAAAACCTTAAGGGGATCTTGATTAGAAGGTTGAGTAGTTTCCAGATCTGATATGGATCTAATGATTCAGCTATGAATTTTATGTAGATATTTAATCTAATATTATAATGCTGAGGCACACTTAGAGGGACGTTGTCTATTCATTTCTGCACCTTTTACATACATTGCAGGTCCTATTTTTGAAGATTTTTTGCTTATTTCCTCATGTAATTCACTGTATTTCTTGATAATATTCATTAAAAGTATGATTTTATGCTACTATACTGTAATAAATGTCTTATATCTGATTTACAGTGACTCTCTTCTGAAACTGCGCAATTATGAAGTGGGTTTCTCTTGGTTCCATCAACTCTTCTCCTTAGCTGATTTTTAACTAGTCAGCTTCATGGGAGATCTGTTTAAGGCCCTTAAACCCATTTTTTTTTCCTAAAATTCAGCATGGATGTCCCACACAGCCGATAATAATGGAACCCATCCCTATTCAGTGTTATTATTGTACCATTTTTCTTATACAATGTTACCCTTGAGCCTCTTGCAGTTTTTCCCGGAAGTGGAATTTCCCTCTCCTTGCTTGTTTGGTTTTTGGGTCCTCTTTTGGATCCATTATTTAGATATGTATATATAAGGATCCCAAGGTCAGAAAAATCCAAGAGGAGTGTGTTTTTCCCACACTTTTTGTGTTTCATAAGTTTTCTATAGACATAGTCTGCAACGGGCCAGGAAGCCTCTGGTTTTCACCCTCTCTTTAGAGGTGATATAACCAGTAAATTCCCTACCAGTCTATCTCTAGTTTATAATTGCTGGTTTTTTTACATACTATTGTGAATCCATAGTGGAATACCTTAAGATATTCCCTACTGAGCTTATTCTTCCCCATTTGGAACATTACAGGCAGCGCTTTTCGTAGCGCATATTAATTTATAACTTTCTCCCACCTCGTAATGAATTTGACGAAACTGAGAGAGGTTATTTTAGATAGGTATATTAGGAATAAAATCCTCTTTCATTCTTCCTAGATTCGTTTTCAGTTTCTCCTAAACCTCTTTTTAAGTTGACTAGTCAAAACTAGAAAACATATTTTTTTGGCTTCATGACTTTCAGTAGTTTCATAGCACTTTTTGCCTTTTTTACACTATAGGCACTACGAAACTACTGTGTAAGCCATTTTAACCAGTTTTTATTCAAAATTTGAAACAAAAAGATGCTATAACTTTAGAAAATAAATGGCCTCATCAAAAACCATCAGCTATATGAACTAAAAACATAACCTTCACAAAATTTAATCCTCTTTTTCCATTTTGAGTTTGCTTTGAATTTTTCGTTTTGTACCTCTACTCTTTAGTTCATATTGAGATTATTTTAATTGTAGCTCCAAATCCTCCACTTGGCCTCTTAGCTTTCTATTACTGGCTCTCAAATGGGTGTTGATCACTCTAACAAATTTTACTTCTTTAATGGTTGGAACTGTCCATGTAAATAACTATTGTGCATTAATTAGGATCTCTGACCTAGCAACTATTTGACCTTCCCAAACACCCTTCATCCTCTTGAATTCTGTCTTTTCAATGCTGTACTTTCTGGCCCTCTTTCTCATCATTTCCATCTCTTGATTTTCTAGCTTCAACCTTTCTTCCAGTAGTTGACACTCTGACATGTGTTCCTTTCCCTTCATTATATTGCTAGTTGCATGCTCTACTGCTGGTGATGAGAGGTCAACTACCTCTTTAGGTACATTGATTGTTTCACTAGCTTCTTGGACCTCCTTACTATGTTCTTTGAGCTTTTTAATATGCCTAGTCAAAGGCTTCCTAGCTTGAAAGACAAAGAATGCATTCTTACCTTCAAATTCTAATTTCTTTGTTGATTTCACTTTTTTCTATTTGTGTTCATTTGTTCCAATAAAATCAGCTTGCACAATAGGTGAATTTTCTATATCAATTGCATGTAAGATGTCATCTAAGTTTCCTTTCATGAATGAGCTGTCATCTGAACCTGGAACCATTGTTTTTCCTTTTGATGATGCTTCTTGGCTTCTTGTTACTCTTTGGATTTCCTGCTTGCTGGCCACTTGTTTTTGTTTTGCCACTTTGACACTTTCTAACCTCTGTCATGCTTCTTGGAAAAACCTATTAGCTTCTATAGAATCTATAAAAAAACCTCACTTGATTAAGATATGAAACAACCTCGCTTGATTAAATGAACAGAATCGCTTGAGAATGATGAAGGTTGCCTTTGCATAGAACAACCACATACTTATCTCAACTGATTCAGAGCTCAGACAGTTGTGTGAAGGTAAATGAATCAAAGATGACTCAATTAGGAAAAAAATCAAATTTGAGATGTCACCTCATGACTGAATGATGCTACATTGATATCCTATCATGACTATGATGATTATAGGATATGTAAGTACATCGAATCTAGTAACAAACTAACTCACCATACCCGTATCATATCATTCCCCAACTAAATCTAACAAATTTTGGCTTATTTGACACGACAGCTAAGAAACTGCACTTTCGTAGCTCTCACAGTTTAATTTTCACAGCTTGCGCTATGAAAGTACAACACTTTCGTAGTGCGTTTCCTCTTTTTTTAACTAGCGGTGCTACGAAACGGTGGATTCCTGGCTAATTGCAGAAATTTAGCTAGAAAATTAATTGAATGACCCTTAAATGGAAAATGTGAGTATTTGACCATGGAATGGAATTCTAAAGACTTTATTTGAATTCAATGATGACCTTTAAACTCATAAAAACTCTAACCTACCCTTAACCAAAATCTAAAATGACTTTCAAATGTATTTTGAGGCCATGATCAAAAACAAAGTTGAAAGAATGATGTTTTGAAATTTTTTGGGTGATAACAATGGCTCCACTTGGGATAGTGTGCCCCTGTGGTACACTAAGAACCAATAGTTCCAGTGCTGCTATCCATTTTTCTTGAAAAAAATAGAGAAACTTTGAAATTGCTCAAATTTGTACCTACTCAGAAAAATTTGTACCTACTGAAAAGATGCTCAGTCAACTTTGAGCTTATTCACATACTCCTACCTACCCTATCAGCTGCAATCTCCACTTTAACTCAAACAACATGAAACTTCCAATGAAGCCAGTCATTTATCTTATCGGTCATTTGAAACTCTTGACTGCACTTGAACCAAAAATAAACATGATATTGGAATGACCAAGGCAACATAAGACACATCTGATCTTCATAATGAAAATATAACTGGAAATATGGACTATGGAACCTTTCTATGTAATCAGCTATAGGATCAAAGAAGACATGATCTATTTGATATTTATCATGACATTCTGCAGCTTTCGACAACTCATCCATGTTTTCAAAAACCACATAAAACTTCAGTTGTGTGCTCTCAAACATTTTTTCAAACTGATTTTAAAAACTAATGTATTATTCTTCAAAATCAAAGGAGAAAGGTGACAGCAACACCCCCTCCTTGTGTTCTAGAATTAATAACTCTTGAAAAAATTGATCTTGATCATGAAGCCTATAAGGCTGAATTTGATCTTTTAAAACTTCAATATCTTTTTCACTATTCTCTGCAACTTCATCCACAAACTAAATCTTATCTTCTAACTTGCACTCAAATGATTCCAGATTAGAAGACAAGGATAAAGAAAAATTTTCACCCACTTCTTCATTAATGTAATCATCATTTGATATAGAGTGATATAAGAAATGACATGAAGAATCAACCTTTTCCTGTACCTGAGGATTGTAGCAAGCATTTTCCAATATTTCCTCTTGTTGTTTGAAATGATTCTCATACTCCCGATGATCAAAAGACTAACCAATCTGCTGCAATTTTTCATCAGACTCAGAGGATGTATCATATTTTTCATAAATAAACTCCTGTTGGGTTTCATTTTCATCTAAGGAAGAGGCTATACTTTCTTCTTGGTGATGAAAGGGATTGTCATGAAGGACTTCTAAAATTTCCTCATCCATGAACTCATCATCTTCATAACAATTATCCAAATATTCAGTAAAACTCACACAGTGTTTATAGTAGTCTTTAACCAGCAATAAGGAGGGATGACACTCTTCATACATCTCATAAAATACAACATGGAAATAAGCAAGAGAATATAATGAATCATTTGGCAAACTTTCATACCAAGACCGTGCTTTTCCTTCCAAAGTGGCCATAAACATCTTCATGAGACAATCTTCAAGGAACTGAACCTTAAGACTATGTACATGCATATGGAATCTAACCAAATGAAGAGCATCATTGTCTTTCTTTTCATCCTTGAATATAGGAAGATCGGTTAACCATTCAACCTTTGGCATAAGATTTGGAAAACCAGGGATATGAGACCGATTCATAGGGCCATACCTGGCATATTTTCTTGCAATGGAACTCATTCTAAAACTTCATCAAGCTACTGATCTTCAAGCAGTGGAGTCACCTTCCAATTGATTATTTGATGTGTGGAGTCGCCAAGGTAGATGTAGCCTTGAAAAGCTTCTTGAGCTCCTACTACCTTCATAATTTCAACTTCAAAATTTCGGGAAAGTATAATCTTTAGGCTCCCGGCAGACACACCAAAATGCTATCACAAAATCAGACCTGATAGGCTACTCATCAAACCAATCTTGTGCAACAATTTCAAACCAATATTTTCGTTGAGGCTTAGCCTCCTCAACCCGAGAGCGCTCTCTCAAGGATTTATGATTTTTGATAAATATGTAGATGGCTAACTCTATATGGATAAAAATAGATAAACGATGTAAACTGGTTGTAAATCACATTAGCAAGTATACATTGGGATTATGGAGCCATAATTTCTTCAGCAAAACCAAAATAATCTACCTAGCATGGAAGTCAAGGCATATGAGAGTTCAAGTCAAGGAATAAACATGTAGAATAGTGAAACACACATTTAGTTTGTCTATGAAGGAAGTCAGAGCATCATTGATGAATTTTGAGTAACATAAGCAAACACGACTGCAAAAGAATATTGAAAAGATGCCATCAGAACAAGAACACACAAGAACTCCTTATGAATCTTGAATTGTCAAAGTAGAAATTCTGAATTAGGCTGAAAATAGTCACTTACATAAAACATAGTCTTTTTGCTAACAAAAGTCCAACCCTTTCTATTTTTACTCCTCGATCTTTCATAATTCATTTAAATCATAAGATAATCTTATCCACAACTATATACATCGAATTCCTATGCTTTGACACCTATTCTAACCAGAAAACATGGTATTTATTACAAACACAACAGTAAAACTGATGTAGAGTCCTATTACAAATAGCATTAGAACTCTTTTGATTCCACTCAAAACAGCTTTATCTAAACTTAATTACATAATTTCTACCTATATTTCCAATAAGTCAAATCTTGATGATGAACTCCAACCTGTTGTGACCATAATGCTGATGGTGTTGATCTCCTGCAATTTAGGAAACTACTCCCCCGTTTTTAGGCTTAGGATTCTTTTAGTTTCTTGAGATATTCTAACCACTTCTAACCCATAACTTCAAGGCTAATTTATGTCAGGATTAGCATATGTCCCAAGTCATCCCTTCATGCTAGCTGTGGAAAACCACTTTGAATTTCTCAAAATAGTGAAAATAGACTTGCGCTAAGAAAGCAGCATAGTTTCGTAGCGCTTTTTGTAGTATAGTCTTTTTACCCATTTTCCTTAAAAATTTAGCTTCCTTTCCTTCAGGGTTTCTTTGATACTCACTTGAAATAGCTTCCTTAGAAATTTCAATTCAAAATACATGGTCTTCCTTCCAAAATTTGAGAAGGAAAAGGGTGAAAAAGCTCCTACAGCAGTTTCGTAGCGCTTTTCATAACGCATTTTAATTTATAAATTTCTCCCACCTCGTAATGAATTTGAAGAAACTGAGAGAGATTTTTGTATTTAGGTCTGTTAGGAAGAAACCTCTTTCATTTTTCCCAAATTCGTTTTCAGTTGCTTAGAAACCTCTTTGGAAGTTGACTGGTGAAAACCAGAAAACAATTTTTTTTGGCTTCATGACTTTCAGCAGTTTCGTAGCGCTTTCTGCCTTTTTTACACTGCAGGCGCTACGAAACTGTTGTATAAGCAGTTTTAACCAATTTTTCTTCAAAATTTGAAACAAAAAGATGCTATAACTTTATAAAATCACTGGCCTCATCAAAACCATCAACTATATGAACTAAAAACACAACCTTCACAAAATTTAATCCTCTTTTTCCATTTTGAGTTTTCTTTGAATTTTTCGTTTTGTACCTCTACTCTTTTGTTCATCTTGAGAGTATTTTAATTGTAGCTCCAAATCCTCCACTTGGCCTCTTAGCTTTCTATTACTGGCTCTCAAATGGGTGTTGATCACTCTAACAAATTTTGCTTCTTTAATGGCTGGAACTGTCCATGTAAAGAATAGTTGTACACTGCTTGGGATCTCTGACCTAGCAACAGTTTGACCTTCCCAAACAACCTTCATTCTCTTGAATTTTGTCTTTTCAATGTTGTGCTTTCTATCCCTCTTTCTCATCATTTCCATCTCTTGATTTGCTAGCTTCAACCTTTCTTCCAGTAGTTGACACTCTGACATGTGTTCCTTTCCCTTCATTATATTGTTGGTTGCATGCTCTACTGCTGGTGATGAGAGGTCAACTACCTCTTTAGGTACTTTGACTGTTTCAGTAGATTCTTGGACCTCCTTAATATGTTCTTTGAGCTTTTTAGTATGTCTAGTCAAAGGCTTCCTAGCTTGAAAGACAAAGGCTTCTTTCTCACCTTCAAATTCTAATTTCTTTGCTGATTTCAATTTTTAATGTTTGTGTTCATCTATTCCAATAAAATCAACTTGAAAAATAGGTGACTTTTCTATATCAATTTAATGTAAGATTTCATCTAAGTTTCCTTTCATCAATGAGTTGTCATCTAAACCTAAAACCACTGTTTTTCCTTTTGATGATGTTGCTTGGCTTCTTGTTACTCTTTGGATTTCCTGCTTTCTGGCCACTTGTTTTTTTTTTGCCTCTTTGACACTTTCTAACCTCTGTCATGCTTCTTGGAAAAACCTGTTAGCTTCTCTAGAATATGTAAAATAGCCTCGCTTTATTAAGATATGAAACAACCTCACTTGATTAAATGAACAACCTCGCTTGAGAATGATGAAGCTTTCTTTTGCATAGAACAACCATAGACTTATCTTAACTGCTTCAGAGCTTAGACAGTTGTGTGAAGGTAAATTAATCAAAGATGACTCAATTAGGCAAAAATTCAAATTTGGGATGTCACCTCATGACTAAATTATGCTTCATTGATATCCTATCATGACTATGATGATTGTAGGACAGGTAAGTACATCGACTCTAGTAACAAACTAACTCACCATACCCCTATCTTGTCATTCCCCAACTGAATTTGACAAATTTTGGATTATTTGACACAACATCTAAGAAACCTGCTTTCGTAGTGATCATAGTGTAATTTTTGCATTTTGCGCTATGAAAGTAGCAGCGCTTTCATAGCGCATTTCCTCTTTTTTGAACTAGCAGCGCTACAGAATGGTGGATTCCTGGCTAATTTGAGAAATTTAGCCCGAAACTTAATTGAATGACCCTTAAATGGAAAATGTGAGTATTTGATCATGCGATGGACTTCTAAAGACTTTATTTGAATTCAATGATGACCTTTAAACTCATAAAAACTCTAACCTACCCTTAACCAAATCCTAAAATGACTTTCAAACCTATTTTGAGCCCATGATCTAAAACAGAGTTGACACAATGATGTTTTGAAATTTTTTGGGTGATAACAGTGGCTCCACTTGGGAGAGTGTGCCCCTGTGGTACACTAAGAACCAATAGTTCCAGCACTGCTATCCATTTGTCTTGACCACAACAGAGAAAATTTGAAATTTCTCAAATATGTACCTACTGAGAAAAATTTGTACCTACTGAAAAGATGCTCAGTAAACTTTGAGCTTATTCACATACTCCTACCTACACTATCAGCTGCAATCTCCACTTTAACTCAAACAACATGAAACTTCCAATGAAGCCAGTCATTTATCTTATCTGTCATTTGAAACTCTTGATTACACTTGAACCAAAAATAAACATGATATTGGAATGACCAAGCCAACATAAGATGCATCTGATCTTCATAATGAAAATATAACTGGAAATATGGACTATAGAACCTTTCCATGTAATCAACTATAGGATCAAATAAGACATGATCTATTTGATATTTCTTATGACATTCTATAGCTTTGGACAACTCATCCATGTTTTCATCAACCACATAAAACTTCATTTGTGTGCTCTCAAACTTCTTTTCAAACTTATTTTCAAAAACAATGTATTCTTCTTCAAACTCAAAGGAGAAAGGTGACAAAAACACCCCCTCATTATGTTCTAGCATTAACAACTCTTTAAAAAACTGATCTTGATCATGAATCCTATAATGCTGAATTTGATCTTTTAAAACTTCAATATATTTTTCACTGTTCTCTGCAACTTCATCCACAAACTGAATCTTATCTTCTGACTTGCACTCAAATGATTTCAGATTAGAAGACAAGGATATAGAAAAATTTTCACCCACTTCTTCATTAATGTAATCATCATTTGATATAGATTGATATAAGAAATGACACGAAGAATCAACTTTTTCCTTTACCTGAGGATTGTATCAAGCATTTTCCAATATTTCCTCTTGTTGTTTGAAATGATTCTCATACTCCCAATGATCAAAAGACTGACCAATCTGCTGCAATTTTTCATTAGACTCAGAGGATGTATCATAATTTTCATAAATAAACTCCCGCTGGGTTTCATTTTCATCCAAGGAAGAGGCTATCCTTTCTTCTTGGTGATGAAAGGGATTTTCACGAAGGGCTTCTAAAATTTCCTCATCCATGAACTCATCATCTTCATAACAATTCTCCAAATATTCAATAAAACTCACACAGTGTTTACAACAGTATTTAACCAGCAATAAGGAGGGATGACACTCTTCATACATCTCGTAAAATACAACATGGAAAACAACAAGAGAATATAATGAACCATTTGGAAAGCTTTCACACTAACACCATGATTTTCCTTCCAAAGTGGCCATAAACATCTTCATAAGACAATCTTTAGTGAACTGAACCTTAAGGCTGTGTGCATGCATATGGAATCTAATAAAATGAAAAGTAGCATTGTCTTTCTTTTCATCTTTGAATATAGCAATATCAGTTAAACATTCAACCTTTGGCATAGGATTTGGAAAACCAGGGATATGAGACCGATTCATAGGGCCATACCTGGCATTTATTCCTGCAATGGAACTCATTCGTAAACTTCATCAAGCTACTGATCTTCAAATAGTGGAGTCACCTTCCAATTGATTATTTTATGTGTGGAGTTGCCATGGTAGATGCAGTCTCGAAAAACTTCCTGAGCTCCTACTACCTTCAGAAGTTCAGCTTCAAAATTTTGGGAAAGTATAACCTTTTGGCTCCCGGCAGATGCACCAAAATGTTATCACAAAATCAGACCTGATAGGCTACTCATCAAACCAATATTGTGCAACTATTTCAAACCAATCTTTTGGTTGAGGCTTAGCCTCCTCAACCTGAGATGGCTCTCTCAAGGACTTATGATTTTTGATAAATATGTAGATGGATAACTCTATATGGGATAAAAATAGATAAATGATATAAACTGGTTGTAAATCACATTATCAAGTATAAATTGGGCTTATGGAGTCATAATTTCTTCAGCAAAACCAAAATAATCTACCTAGCATGGAAGTCAAGGCATATCAGAGTTCAAGTCAAAAAATAAACATGTAGAACAGTGAAACACACAGCTAATTTGTCTATGAAGGAAGTCAGAGAATCATTGATGAATTCTGAGTAACATAAGAAAAAACCACTGTAATCGAATATTTAAAATATGCCATCAGAACAAGAACATACAATAACTCCTTATGATTCTTGAGTTGTCAAATTAGAAATTCTGAATTAGGCTGAAAACAGTCACTTACATAAAACAAAGTCTTTTTGCTAACAAAAGTCCAACCCTTTCTATTTTGACTCCTCGATATTTCATAATTCATTTACATCATAAGATAATCCTATCCACAACTATATACATCGAATTCCTATGCTTTGACACCTATTCTAACCAGAAAACATGGTATTTATTACAAACACAGTTGTAAAACTAATATAGAGTCCTATTACAAATAGAATTAAAATTATTTTGATTCCACTCAAAAAAGTTTTATCTAAAATTAATTACATCATTTTCCACCTATATTTCCATTAATTCGAATCCTGATGATGAACTCCAACCTATTATGACCATAATGCTGATGGTGTTGATCTCCTGCAATTTAGGAAACTACTCCCCTGTTTTTAGGCTTAGGATTCTTTTAGTTTCTTGAGATATTCTGACCACTTCTAACCCATAAATTCGAGGCTAATTTATGTCAAGAAAATTATTCTTATATTTCCCAAGTCATCCCTTCATGCCAGCTATGCAAAACCACTTTGAATTTCTCAAAATAGTGAAAACAGACTTGCGCTATGAAAGCAGTACATTTTCGTAGCACTTTTCGTAGTGCAGTATTTTTACCCATTTTCCTTAAAAAATTAGCTTCCTTTCCTTTAGGGTTGCTTTTATAATCACTTGAAGTAGCTTCCTTAGAAATTTCAAGTCAAAATACATGGTCTTCCTTCCAAAATTTGATAAGGAAAAGGGTGAAAAAACTGCCACAACAGTTTCGTAGTGCTTTTCGTAGCGCATTTTAATTTATAACTTTCTACCACATCGTAATGAATTTGAAGAAACTGAGAGAATTTTTTGTATTTATGTCTATTAGGAAGAAAAACCTCTTTCATTTTTCCCAAATTCGTTTTCAGTTGCTCAGAAACCTCTTTGGAAGTTGACTGGGCAAAACCAGAAAACAATTTTTTTTGGCTTGATGACTTTCAGCAATTTTGTAGCGCTTTCTGCCTTTTTTACACTGCAAGCGCTACAAAACTGATGTATAAGCAGTTTTAACCAATTTTTCTTCAAAATTTGAAACAAAATTATGCTGTAACTTTAGAAAATCACTGGCCTCATCAAAACCATCAGCTATATGAACTAAAAACATAACCTTCACAAAATTTAATCCTCTTTTTCCATTTTGAGTTTTCTTTGAATTTTTCATTTTGTACCTCTACTCTTTTGTTCATCTTGAGAGTATTTTAATTGTAGCTCCAAATCCTCCACTTGGCCTCTTATCTTTCTATTACTGGCTCTCAAATGGGTGTTGATCACTCTAACAAATTTTACTTCTTTAATGGCTGGAACTGTCCATGTAAATAACTGTTGTGCACTGATTGGGATCTCTGACCTAACAACTGTTTGACCTTCCCAAACAACCTTCATCCTCTTGAATTATGTCTTTTCTATGTTGTGCTTTTTGGCCCTCTTTCTCATCATTTCCATCTCTTGATTTTCTAGCTTTAACCTTTCTTCCAGTAGTTGACACTCTGACATGTGTTCCTTTCCCTTCATTATATTGTTGGTTGCATGATCTACTACTGGTGATGAGAGGTCAACTACCTATTTAGGTACTTTGACTGTTTCAGTAGTTTCTTGGATCTCCTTACTATGTTCTTTGAGCTTTTTAGTACGCCTAGTCAAAGGCTTCCTAGCTTGAAAGACAAAGGCTGCATTCTCACCTTCAAATTCCAATTTCTTTGTTGATTTCACTTTTTTCTATGTGTTCATCTATTCCAATAAAATAATCTTGCACAATAGGTGAGTTTTCTGTATCAATTGCATGTAATATTTCATCTAAGTTGCCTTTCATCACTGAGCTTTCATCTGAACCTAAAACCATTGTTTTTCCTTTTGATGCTGCTGCTTGGCTTCTTGTTACTCTTTGGATTTCCTGCTTGCTGGCCACTTGTTTTTGTTTTGTTACTTTGACACTTTCTAACCTCTCTCGTGCTTCTTGGAAAAACGTATTAGATTCTATAGAATCTATAAAATATCCTTTCTTGATTAAGATATGAAACAACCTCACTTGATTAAATGAACAACCTCGCTTGAGAATGATGAAGGTTTCCTTTGCCTAGAACAACCACATAATTATCTTAACTGCTTCAGAGCTCAAAAGTTGTGTGAAGGTAAATGAATCAAAGATGACTCAATTAGGGAAAAAAAATAGAATTTGAGATGTCACCTCATAACTAAATGATGCTACATTGATATCCTATCATGATTATGATGACTGTATGACAGGTAAGTACATCGAATCTAGTAACAAACTGATTCACCATACCCGTATCCTATCATTCCCCAACTGAAACTAACATATTTTGGCTTATTTGACACGACAGCTAAGAAACCGCACTTTCGTAGCGCTCACAATGTAATTTTCGTAGCTTGCATTATGAAAGTACAGCGCTTTCGTAGCACATTTCCTCTTTTTTGAACTAGCGGCACTACAAAACGGTGGATTCCTGGCTAATTGCAGAAATTTAGCCCGAAACTTAATTGAATGACCCTTAAATGGAAAATGTGAGTATTTGATCATGGAATGGACTTCTAAAGACTTTATTTGAATTCAATGATGACCTATAAACTCATAAAAACTATAACCTACCCTTAACCAAAACCTAAATTGACTTTCAACTCTATTTTGAGGCCATGATCTAAAATAGAGTTGACACAATGATGTTTTGAAATTTTTTAGGTGATAACAGTGGCTCCACTTGGGATAGTGTGCCCCTGTGGTACACTAAGACCCAGTAGTTCCAGTGCTGCTATCTATTTTTCTTGACCAAAACAAAGAAACTTTGAAATTTCTCAAATCTGTACCTACTGAGAAAAATCTATACCTACTGAAAAGATGCTCAGTCAGCTTTGAGCTTATTCACATACTCCTACCTACCCTATCAGCTGCAATCTCGAATTTAACTCAAACAACATGAAACTTCCAATGAATCCAGTCATTTATCTTATCTTTCATTTGAAACTCTTGACTGAACTTGAACCAAAAATAAACATGATATTGGAATGACCAAGGCAACATAAGATGCATCTGATCTTCATAATGAAAATATAACTGGAAATCTGGACTGTGGAACCTTTCCATGTAATCAACTATAGGAGACATGATCTATTTGATATTTCTCATGACATTCTACAGCTTTGGACAACTCATCCATGTTTTCATAAACCACATAAAGCTTCAGTTCTGTGCTCTCAAACTGCTTTTCAAACTTATTTTAAAAAACAATGTATTCTTCTTCAAACTCAAAGGAGAAAGGTGACAGCAACACCCCGTCCTTGTGTTCTAGCATTAACAACTCTTGAAAAAAATGATCTAGCTGAATTTGATCTTTTGAAACTTCAATATATTTTTCACTATTCTCTGCAACTTCATCCACAAACTGAATCTTATCTTCTGACTTTCACTCAAATGATTTCAAATTAGAAGACAAGGATAAAGAAAAAATTTCACACACTTCTTCATTAATGTAATCATCATTTGATATGGAGTGATATAAGAAATGACATGAAGAATCAACATTTTCCTGTACCTAAGGATTGTAGCAAGCATTTTCCAATATTTCCTCTTGTTGTTTGAAATGATTCTCATACTCTCGATGATCAAAAGACTGACCAGTCTGCTGCAATTTTTCATCAGACTCAGAGGATGTATCATAATTTTCATAAATAAACTCCTGCTGGGTTTCATTTTCATCCAAGGAAGAGGCTATCCTTTGTTCTCGGTGATGAAAGGGATTGTCATGAAGGTCTTCTAAAATTTCCTAATCCATGAACTCATCATCTTCATAACAATTCTCCAAATATTCAATAAAACTCGCATAGTGTTTACAATAGTCTTTAACCAACAATAAGGAGGGATGACACTCTTCATACATCTCATAAAATACAACATGGAAATCAGCAAGAGAATATAATGAACCATTTGGCAAGATTTCATACCAAGACCGTGCTTTTCCTTCCAAAGTGGCCATAAACATCTTCATGAGACAATATGGAATCTAAACAAATGAAGAACATCATTGTCTTTATTTTCATCTTTTAATATAGGAAGATCAGTTAACCATTCAACATTTTGGCATAGGATTTGGAAAACCAGGGATATGAGACCGATTCATAGAGCCATACTTGGCATTTATTCTTGCAATGGAAATCACTCTGAAACTTCATCAAGCTATTGATATTTAAGTAGTGGAGTCACCTTCCAATTGATTATTTGATGTGTGGAGTCACCAAGGTAGATGCAGCCTTGAAAAGCTTCCTGATCTCCTACTACCTTTAGAAGTTCAACTTAAAAATTTCAAGAAAGTATAATCTTCAGGCTCTTGGCAGACGCACCAAAATGTTATCACAAAATCATACCTGATAGGCTGCTCATCAAACCAATCTTGTGCAAATATTTCAAACCAATATTTTGGTTTAGGCTTAGCCTCCTCAACTTGAGAGGGCCCTCTCAAGGATTTATGATTTTTGATAAATATGTAGATGGCTAATTCTATATGGAATAAAAAAAGATAAATGATATAAACTAGTTGTAAATCACATTAGCAAATATACATTGGGATTATGGATTAATAATTGCTTCAGCAAAACCAAAATAATCTACCTAGCATGGAAGTCAAGGCATATCAGAGTTCAAGTCAAGGAATAAACATGTAGAACAGTGAAACACATAGTCAGTTTGTCTATGAAGGAAGTAAGAGCATCATTGATGAATTCTGAGTAACATAAGAAAACACCATTGCAATAGAATATTGAAAAGATGCCATCAGAACAAGAAAACACAAGAACTCCTTATGAATCTTGAGTTGCCAAAGTAGAAATTCTGAATTAGGCTGAAAACAGTCACTTACATAAAACAAAGTATTTTTGCTAAAAAATATCCAACCCTTTCTATTTCGAATCCTTGATATTTTATACATCATTTACATCATAAGATAATATTATCCACAACTAGATACATCGAATTCCTATGCTTTGACACCTATTCTAACCATAAAACATGGTATTTATTACAAACACGGCTGTAAAACTGATATAGAGTCCTATTACAAATAGAATTATAACTCTTTTGATTCCACTCAAAACAACGTTATCTAAACTTAATTACATCATTTTCCACCTATCTTTCCATTAATTCAAATCCTTATGATGAGCTCCAACCTGTTATGACCATAATGTTGATGGTGTTGATCTCCTGCAATTTAGGAAACTACTCCCCTGTTTTTAGGCTTAGGATTCTTTTAGTTTCTTGAGATATTCTGACCACTTCTAACCCATAACTTCGAGGCTAATTGATGTCAAGAACATGATTAGCATATTTCCCAAGTCATCCCTTCATGCCAGTTGTGAAAAACCACTTTGAATTTCTCAAAATAGTGAAAACAGACTTGCACTACGAAAGCAGCACAGTTTTGTAGTGCAGTCTTTTTACCCATTTTCCTTCAAAATTAGCTTCCTTTCCTTCAGGGTTGCTTTGATACTCACTTGAAAAAAATTCCTTAGAAATTTCAAGTCGAAATACATGGTCTTCCTTCCAAAATTTGATAAGGAATAGGGTGAAAAAGCTGCTACTGCAGTTTCGTAGCGCTTTTCGTAGCTCATTTTAATTTATAAAGTTATCCCACCTCATAATGAATTTGAAGAAACTGAGAGATATTTTTTTAGTTGCTTATGTTAGGAAGAAAAACCTCATTCAGTTTTCCCAAATTCGTTTTCAGTTTCTCATAAACCTCTTTGGAAGTTGACTGGTCAAAACCAAAAAACAGATTTTTTTGGCTTCATGACTTTCAGCAGTTTTGATAGCACTTTCTGCCTTTTTTACACTGCAGGCACTACGAAACTACTGTGTAAGCATTTTTAACCAGTTTTTATTCAAAATTTGAAATAAAAAATGCTATAACATTAGAAAATCATTGGCCTCATCAAAACCATCAGCTATATGAACTAAAAACATAACCTTCACAAACTTTAATCCTCTTTTTCCATTTTGAGTTTGCTTTGAATTTGTCGTTTTGTATCTCTGCTCTTTAGTTCATCTTGAGACTATTTTAATTGTAGCTCCAAATCCTCCACTTGGCCTCTTATCTTTCTTTTACTGGTTCTCAAATGGGTGTTGATCACTCTAACAAATTTTGCTTCTTTAATGGATGGAACTGTCGATGTAAAGAACTATTGTGCACTGCTTGGGATCTCTGACCTAGCAATTGTTTGACCTTCCTAAGCATAATTCATCCTCTTGAATTTTTCCTTTTCAATGTTGTGCTTTCTGGCCCTTTTTCTCATCATTTCCATCTCTTGATTTGCTAGCTTCAAACTTTCTTCCAGTAGTTGACACTCTGACATGTGTTCCTTTCCCTTCATTATATTCTTGGTTGCATGCTCTACTATTGGTGATGAGAGGTCAACTACCTCTTTAGGTACTTTGACTGTTTCAGTAGCTTCTTGGACCTCCTTACTATGTTCTTTGAGCTTTTTAGTATGCCTAGTCAAAGGCTTCCTAGCTTGAAAGACAAAGGCTGCATTCTCACCTTTAAATTTCAGTTTCTTTGCTAATTTCATTTTTTCTGTTTGTTTTCATCTATTCCAATAAAATCAGCTTGCACAATAGGTGATTTTTATATATCAATTTCTTGTAAGATGTCATCTAAGTTCCCTTTCATCACTGAGCTTTCATCTAAACCTAAAACCATTGTTTTTCATTTTCATGCTGCTGCTTGGCTTCTTGTTAGTCTCTGATTTCCTGCTTGTTGGCCACTTTTTTTTTTTTGCCTCTTTGACACTTTCTAACCTCAGTCATTCTTCTTGGAAAAACCTATTAGTTTCTCTAGAATATGTAAAACAGCCTCCCCTGATTAAGATATGAAACAACCTCGCTTGATTAAATGAATAGACTCAATTGAGAATGATGAAGGTTGCTTTTGCATAGAACAACCACAGACTTATCTTAACTGCTTCAGAGCTCAGACAGTTGTGTGAAGGTAAATGAATCAAAGATCACTCAATTAGGAAAAATTTCAAATTTGAGATGTCACCTCATGACTAAATGATGCTTCATTGATATCATACCATGACTATGATGACTATAGGATAGGTAAGTACACCAAATATAGTAACAAACTGACTCACCATACCCCTATCCTATTATTCCCCAACTGAATCTGACAAATTTTGGCTTATTTGTCACGACAGCTAAGATACCCTGCTTTCATAATGCTCTTGTAAACTCCTACTGGGTTTCATTTTCATCCTAGGAAGAGGCTATCATTTCTTCTTGGTGATGAAAGGGATTGTCATGAAGGGCTTCTAAAATTTCCTCATCCATGAACTCATCATCTTCATAAAGATTCTCCAAATATTCAATAAAACTCACACAGTGTTTACAACAGCCTTTAACCAGCAATAAGGAGTGATGACACTCTTCATACATCTCATAAAATACAACATGGAAATCAGAAAGAGAATATCATGAACCATTTGGCACGCTTTCATACCAAGACCATGCTTTTCCTTCCAAAGTGGCCATAAACATCTTCATGAGACAATCTTCAGGGAACTAAACCTTAAGACTGTGTACATGCATATGGAATCTAACCAAATGAAGAGCAACATTGTCTTTGATTTCATCTTTGAATATAGGAAGACCAGTTAACCATTCAACCTTTGGCATAGGATTTTAAAAACTAGGGATATGAGATTGATTCAACCTGAGAGGGCTCTCTCAAGGATTTATGATTTTTGATAAATATGTAGATGGCTAACTCTATATGGGATAAAAACAGATAAATTATATAAACTAGTTGTAAATCACATTAGCAAGTATACATCAGGCTTACAGAGTCATAATTGCTTCAACAAAACCAAAATAATCTACCTAGCATGGAAGTTAATGCATATCAGAGTTCAAGTCAAGGAATAAACATGTGGAAAAGTGAAACACACAGTCAGTTTGTCTATGAAGGAAGTCAGAGAATCATTGGTGAACTCTGAGTAACATAAGAAAACACCATTGCAATAGAATATTGAGAAGATTCCATAATAACAAGAACATACAAGAACTCCTTATGAATCTTGAGTTGTCAAAGTAGAAATTCTGAATTAGGCTGAAAACAGTCACTTACATAAAACAGAGCATTTTTGCTAACAAATGTCCAACCCTTTTTATTTCGACTCCTTGATATTTTATAGATCATTTACATCATAAGATAAGCTTATTCACAACTAGATACATCGAATTCTATGCTTTGATACCTATTCTAACCATAAAACATGGTATTTATTACAAATACAGCAGTAAAACTGATATAGGGTCCTATTACAAATAGAATTAGAACTCTTTTTATTTTCCACCTATCTTTCCATTAAGTCGAATCCTGATGAGTAGCTCCAACCTGTTATGACCATAATGTTGATGGTGTTGATATCCTGCAATTTAGGAAGCTACTCCCCTATTTTTAGGCTTAGGATTCTTTTAGTTTCTTGAGATATTCTGACCACTTCTAACCCATAAATTCGAGGCTAATTGATGTCAGGAACATGATTATCCTATGTCCCAAGTCATCCCTTCATGCCAGCTGTGCAAAACCACTTTGAATTTCTCAAAATAGTGAAAATAGACTTGCGCTACGAAAGCAGCACAGTTTCGTAGCGCTTTTCGTAGCACAGTATTTTTACCCATTTTCCTTCAAAATTTAGCTTCCTTTCCTTCAGTGTTTCTTTGATACTCACTTGACATAGCTTCCTTAGAAATTTCAAGTCAAAATACATGGTATTTCTTCCAAAATTTGATAAGGAAAAGGGTGAAAAAGCTGCTAAAGCAGTTCTGTAGCGCTTTTCGTAGCGCATTTTAATTTATAAATTTCTCCCATCTCGTAATGAATTTGAAGAAACTGAGAGATAAGTTTTTAGTTATGTCTATTAGGAATAAAAACCTCTTTAATTTTTCCCAAATTTGTTTTCAGTTGCTCAGAAACCTCTTTGGAAGTTGACTGGTCAAAACCAGAAAACAGATTTTTTTGGCTTCATGACTTTCAACAGTTTCGTAGCACTTTCTGCCTTTTTTACACTGCAGGCACTACAAAACTGATGTGTAAGAAATTTTAACTATTTTTTCTTCAAAATTTGAAACAAAAATATGCTATAACTTTAGAAAATCACTGGCCTCATCAAAACCATCAGCGATATGAACTAAAAACATAACCTTCACAAAATTTAATCCTCTTTTTCCATTTTGAGTTTGCTTTGAATTTGTCATTTTGAACCTCTGCTCTTTAGTTCATCTTGAGACTATCTTAATTTTAGATCCAAATCCTCCACTTGCCCTCTTAGCTTTCTATTACTGGCTCTCAAATGGGTGTTGATCACTCTAATAAATTTTGCTTCTTTAATGGCTATAAATGTCCATGTAAAGAACTGTTGTGCACTGCTTGGGATCTCTGACCTAGCAACTGTTTGACCTTCCAAAATAGCCTTCATCCTCTTAAATTTTGTCTTTTCAAGGTTGTGATTTTTGGCCCTCTTTCTCATCATTTCCATCTCTTTATTTGCTAGCTTCAACCTTTCTTCCAGTAGTTGACACTCTAACATGTGTTCCTTTCCTTTCATTATATTGCTGGCTGCATGCTCTATTGCTGGTGATGAGAGGTCAAATACCTCTTTAGGTACTTTGACTGTTCCAGTAGCTTCTTGGACCTCCTTTCTATGTTCTTTGAGCTTTTTAGTATGCCTAGTCAAAGGCAACATTCTCACCGTCAAATTCCAATTTCTTTGTTGATTTCAATTTTTTCTATTTGTGTTCATTTGTTCCAATAAAATCAGCTTGCACAATAGGTGAATTTTCTATATCAATTGCATGTAAGATTTCATCTAAGTTGCCTTTCATCGCTGAGTTGTCATTTGAACCTGAAACCACTGTTTTTCATTTTGATGTTGTTTCTTGGCTTCTTGTTACTCTCTAGATTTCCTGCTTGTTGGCCACTTGTTTTTGTTTTGCCTCTTTGACACTTTATAACCTTTTTCAAGCTTCTTGGAAAAACCTATTAGCTTCTCTAGAATTTGTAAAATAGCCTCGCTTGATTAATATATGAAACAACCTTGCTTGATTAAATGAACAACCTCGATTGAGAATGATGAAGGAGCTCAGACAGTTGTGTGAAGGTAAATGAATAAAAAAGAATCAATTAGGAAAAAATTCGAATTTGAGATGTCATCTCATGACTAAATGATGCTTCATTGATATCCTATCATGACTATGATGACTCTAGGACAGGTAAGTACATCGAATCTAGTAACAAACTCAGTCACCATACCCCTATCATATCATTCCCCAACTGAATTTGACAAATTTCGGCTTATTTGACACGAAAATTAAGATACCGCACTTTCGTAGTGCTCACAATGTAATTTTTGTATTTTACGCTACGAAAGTAACATCACTTTCATAGCGCATTTCTTCTTTTTTGAACTAGCGACACTACGAAACAGTGGATTCCTGGCTAATTGCAGAAATTTAGCTCGAAACTTAATTAAATGACCCTTAAATGGAAAATGTGAGTATTTTATCATGGAATGGACTTCTAAAGACTTTATTTGAATTCAATGATGACCTCTAAACTCATAAAAACTCTAACCTACCCTTAACCAAAACCTAAAATTACTTTCAAACCTATTTTGAGGCCATGATAAAAAACAGAGTTGACACAATGATGTTTTGAAATTTTTTGGGTGATAACAGTGGCTCCACTTGGGATAGTGTGCCCCTATGGTACACTAAGAACCAATAGTTCTAGTGCTTCTATCCATTTTTCTTGACCAGAACAGAGAAACTTTGAAATTGCTCAAATCTGTACCTACTGAAAATATGCTCAGTCAACTTTGAGCTTATTCACATACTCCTACCTACCCTATCAGATGCAATCTCCACTTTAACTCAAACAACATGAAACTTCCAATGAAGCCAATCATTTATCTTATCTATCATTTGAAACTCTTGATTGCACTTGAACCAAAAATAAACATGATATTGGAATGACCAAGGAAACATAATATGCATCTGATATTCATAATGAAAATATAACTGGAAATATGGACTGTGGAACCTTTCCATGTAATCAAATATAGGATCAAAGAATACATGATATATTTGATATTTATCATGACATTCTGCAGCTTTGGACAACTCATCCATGTTTTCATCAACCACATAAAACTTCAGTTGTGTGCTCTCAAACTTCTTTTCAAACCGATTTTCAAAAACAATCTAATATTCTTCAAACTCAAAGGAGAAAGGTGACATCAACACCCCCTCCTTATGTTCTAGCATTAACAACTCCTGAAAAAAATGAACTTGATCATGAAGCCTATAAGGCTGAATTTTATATTTTAAAACTTCAATATCTTTTTCATTGTTCTCTGCAACTCCATCCAATTCTTCATTAATGTAATCATCATTTGATATAGAGTGATATAAGATATGACATGAAGAATCAACTTTTTCCTGTACCTGAGGATTGTTGCAAGCATTTTCCAATATTTCCTCTTGCTGTTTGAAATGATTCTCATACTCCAGATGATCAAAAAACTGACCAATCTACTGCAATTTTTCATCAGACAAAAAGGATGTATCATGATTTTCATAAATAAAATTCTATTGGGTTTCATTTTCATCCAAGGAAGAGGCTATCATTTCTTCTTGGTGATGAAAGGGATTGCCATGAAGGGCTTCTAAAATTTCCTCATCCATGAACTCATCATCTTCATAACAATTCTCCAAATATTCAATAAAACTCACACAGTGTTTACATCTGTCTTTAACCAGTAATAAGGAGGGATGACACTCTTCATACATCTTATAAAATACAACATGGAAATCAGCAAGAGAATATAATGAACCATTTGGCAAGCTTTCATACCAAGACCGTGCTTTTCCTTCCAAAGTGGCCATAAACATCTTCACGAGACAATCTTCGGGGAACTGAACCTTAAGATTGTGTACATGCATATGGAATCTAACCAAATGAAGAGCAACATTTTCTTTCTTTTCATCTTTGAATATAGGAAGATCAGTTAACCATTCAAACTTTGGCATAGGATTTGGAAAACCAAGGATATGAGACCGATTCATAGGGCCATACCTAGAATTTATTCTTGCAATGGAACTCATTCTGAAAATTCACCAAGCTACTGAACTTCAAGCAGTGGATTAACCTTCCAATTGATTATTTGATGTGTGGAGTTGCCAAGGTAGATGCAGCCTCAAAAATCTTCCTGAGCTCCTACTACCTTTAGAAGTTCAGCTTCAAAATTCCGGGAAAGTATAATCTTCAGGTTCCCGGCAGACGCACCAAAATGTTATCACAAAATTAGACTTGATAGGTTTCTCATCAAACCAATCTTGTGCAAATATTTCAAACCAATATTTTGGTTGAGGCTTAGCCTCCTCAACCTGAGAGGTCTCTCTCAAGGATTTATGATTTTTGATAAATATGTAGATGGCTAACTCTATATGGGCTAAAAACAGATAAATGATATAAACTGGTTGTAAATCAGATTATCAAGTATACATTGGGCTTACGGAGTCATAATTCATTCAACAAAACCAAAATAATCTACCTAGCATGGAAGTCAAGGCATATCAAAGTTCAAGTCAAGGAATAAACAAGTAGAACAATGAAACACACAGTTAGTTTGACTATGAAGGAAGTTAGAGAATCACTGATGAATTCTGAGTAACATAAGAAAAAACCACTACAATAGAATATTGAAAATATTCCATCAGAACAAGAACATACAAGAACTCCTTATGAATCCTTAGTTGTCAAAGTAGAAATTCTGAATTAGGCTGAAAACAATCACTTACATAAAACAGAGCATTTTTTCTAAAAAATGTCCAACCCTTTCTATTTCGACTCCTCGATATTTTATAGATCATTTACATCATAAGATAAGCTTATCTACAACTAGATACATCAAATTTCTATGCTTTGACACCTATTCTAACAATAAAACATGGTATTTATTACAAGCACAACTGTAAACCTGATATAGATTCCTATTACAAATAGAATTAGAACTCTTTTGATTCCACTCAAAAAAGCTTTATCTAAACTTAATTAAATCATTTTCCACCTATATTTCCATTAAGTCAAATCCTGATGCTAAGCTTTAACCTATTATGACCATAATGCTAATGGTGTTGATCTCCTGCAATTTAGGAAACTACTCCCCTGTTTGTAGGCTTAGGATTCTTTTAGTTTCTTGAGATATTATAACCACTTCTAAACCATAAATTCGAGGCTAATTGATGTCAGGAACATGATTAGCATATGTCCCAAGTCATTCCTTCATGCCAACTGTGCCAAACCACTTTGAATTTCTCAAAATAGTGAAAAACAGACTTGCTTTACGAAAGCAACATAGTTTCGTAGCGTAGTTTTTTTACCCATTTTCCTTCAAAATTTAGCTTCCTTTCCTTCAAGGTTGCTTTGATACTCACTTTAAATAGCTTCCTTAGAAATTTCAAGTTAAAAAACATGGCCTTCCTTCCAAAATTTGATAAGGAAAAGGGTGAAAAAGCTGTTACTACATTTTCGTAGCGCATTTCATAACACATTTTAATTTATAAATTTCTCCCACATCCTAATGAATTTGAAGAAACTGAGAGAGATATTGTAGTTAGGTCTATTTGGAATAAAAACCTATTTCATTTTTCCCAAATTCATTTTTAGTTGCTCAGAAACCTCTTTGGAAGTTGACTGGTTGAAACCAGAAAACAGATTTTTTTGGCTTCATGACTTTCAGCAGTTTCGTAGCACTTTCTGCCTTTTTTACACTGCAGGCACTATGAAACTGTTGTGTAAGAAGTTTTAACCATTTTTTCTTCAAAATTTGAAACAAAAAGATGTTATAACTTTATAAAATCACTGGCCTCATCAAAACCATCAGCTATATCAACTAAAAACATAACCTTCACAAAATTTAATCCTCTTTTTCCATTTTGAGTTTGCTTTGAATTTGTCATTTTGTAGCTCTGCTCTTTAGTTCATTTTTAGACTATTTTAATTGTAGCTCCAAATCCTCCACTTGGCCTCTTAGCTTTCTATTACTGGCTCTCAAATGGGTGTTGATCACTCTAAAAAATTTTGCTTCTTTAATGGCTGGAACTGTCCATGTAAAGAACTGTTGTGCACTACTTGGGATCTTTGACCTAGCAATTGTTTGACCTTCCGAAATAGCCTTCATCCTCTTTAATTTTGTCTTTTCAATGTTGTTTTTTCTAGCCCTCTTTCTCATCATTTCCATCTCTTGATTTTCTAGCTTCAACCTTTCTTCCAGTAGTTGACACTCTGACATGTGTTCCTTTCCCTTCATTATATTGTTGGCTACATGCTCTACTGCTGGTGATGAGAGGTCAACTACCTCTTTAGGTACTTTGACTGTTTCAGTAGCTTCTTGGACCTCCTTACTATTTTATTTGAGATTTTTAGTATGCGTAGTCAAAGGCTTCCTAGCTTGAAAGACAAAGGCTGCATTCTCACCTTCAAATTCCAATTTCTTTGCTGATTTCACTTTTTTTTCTTTGTGTTCATCTATTCGAATAAAATCATCTTGCACAATAGGTGACTTTTCTATATCAATTGCATGTAATATGTCATCTAAGTTTCATTTCATCACTAAGCGGTCATATGAGCCTGAAACCACTATTTTTCCTTTTGATGTTGTTGCTTGACTTCTTGTTACTCTGTGGATTTCCTGCTTGCTGGCCACTTGTTTTTGTTTTGCCTCTTTGACACTTTATATCCTCTATCATGCTTCTTGGAAAAACTTTTTAGCTTCTCTAGAATCTGCAAAACAGCCTCGCTTGATTAAGATATGAAACAACCTCGCTTGATTAAATGAACAGCCTTGCTTGAGAATGATGAAGGTTGTCTTTGCATAGATCAACCGCAAACTTATCTTAATTACTTCAGAGCTCAGACAGTTATGTGAAGGTAAATGAATCAAAGATGATTCAACTAGGAAAAAATTCAAATTTGAGATGTCACCTCATGACTAAATGATGCTTCATTGATATCCTATCATGACTATGATGATTGTAGGATAGGTAAGTGCATCAAATCTAGTAACAAAATGACTCACCATACCCCTATCCTATCATTCCCCAACAGAATCTTAAAATTTTTGTCTTATTTGACACGATAGATAAGAAACCGTGTTTTCATAGCGCTCACAGTGTAATTTTCACAGTTTGTGCTATGAAAGTAGCAGCACTTTCGTAGTGCATTTCCTCTTTTTTGAACTAGCGGTGCTACGAAACAGTGGATTCCTAACTAATTGCATAAATTTAGCCCGAAACTTAATTGAATGACCTTTAAATGGAAAATGTGAGTATTTGATCATGGAATGGACTTCTAAAGACTTTATTTGAATTCAATGATGACCTTTAAACTCATAAAAACTCTAACCTACCCTTAAACAAAACCTAAAATGACTTTCAAACCTATTTTCAGGCCATGATCAAAAATAGAGTTGAAACAATGATGTTTTGAAATTTTTTGAGTGATAACTATGGCTCCACTTGGGATAGTGTGCCCCTGTGGTACACTAAGAACCAATAGTTCTAGTGCTGATATCCATTTTTCTTGACCAAAACAGAGAAACTTTGAAATTTCTCAAATATGTACCTACTGAGAAAAATATATACCTACTGAAAAGATGCTCGGTCAACTTTGAGCTTATTCACATACTCCTACCTACCCTATCAGCTATAATCTCCACTTTAACTTAGACAACATGAAACTTCCAATGAAGCCAGTCATTTATCTTATCTGTCATTTGAAATTCTTGACTGCACTTGAACAAAAAATAAACATGATATTGGAATGACCAAGGCAACATACTATGAATCTGATATTCATAATGAAAATATAACTGGAAATATAGACAGTGGAACCTTTCCATGTAATCAGCTATAGGATCAAAGAAGACATGATCTAATTGATATTTCTCATGACATTTTGCAGCTTTGGACAACTCATCCATGTTTTCATCAACCACATAAAACTTTAGTTGTGTGCTCTCAAACTTCTTTTCAAACTGATTTTCAAAAAAAAAGTATTCTTCTTCAAACTCAAAGGAGAAAGGTGACATCAACACCCCCTCCTTGTGTTCTAGCATTAACAACTCTTGAAAAATCTGATCCCTATCATGAAGCCTATAAGGCTGAATTTGATCTTTTAAAACTTCAATATCTTTTTCATTGTTCTCTACAACTTCATCCACAAACTGAATCTTATCTTCTCACTTGCACTCAAATGATTTCAGATTAGAAGACAAGGATAAATAAAAAAATTTACCCACTTCTTCATTAATGTAATCAGCATTTGATATAGAGTGATATATGAAATGACATGAAGAATCAAATTTTTCCTATACCTGAGGATTGTAGCAAGAATTTTCCAATATGTCCTCTTGTTGTTTGAAATGATTCTCATACTCTCGATGATCAAAATATTGACCATTCTGCTACAATTTTTCATCAGACTCAAAGGATGTATCATAATTTTCATAAATAAACTCCTGTTTGGTTTCATTTTTATCCAAGGAAGAGGCTATCCTTTCTTCTTAGTGGTGAAATGGATTGTCATGAAGGGCTTCTAAAATTTCCTCATCCATGAACTCATCATCTTCATAACAATTCTCCAAATATTAAATAAAACTCACACAGTGTTTACAACAGCCTTTAACCAGCAATAAGGAGGGATGACACTCTTCATACATCTCATAAAATACAACATGGAAATCAACAAGAGAACATAATGAACCATTTGGCAAGCTTTCATACCAAGACCGTGCTTTTCCTTCCAAAGTGGCCATAAAAATCTTCATGAGAAAATATTCAGGGAACTGAACCTTAATACTGTGTACATGCATATGGAATCTAACCAAATGAAGAGAAACATTGTATTTCATTTCATCTTTGAATATAGTAAGATCAGTTAACAATTCAACCTTTGGCGTAGGATTTGGAAAACCAGGGATATGAAACTAATTCATAGGGCCATACCTAGCATTTATTCTTACAATGGAACTCATTTTGAAACTTCATCAAGATACTGATCTTCAAGAAGCCGAGTCACCTTCCAATTGATTATTTGATGTGTGGAGTCGCCAAGGTAGATGCAGCCTCGAAAATCTTCCTGAGCTCCTACTACCTTCAGAAGTTCAGCTTCAAAATTTCAGGAAAGTATAATCTTCAGGCTCCCGACAAACACACCAAAATGTTATCACAAAATCAGACCTGATAGGTTGCTCATCAAACCAATCTTGTACAAATATTTCAAGCCAATATTTTGGTTGAGGCTTAGCCTCCTCAACCTGAGATGGCTCTCTCAAGGATTTATGATTTTTGATAAATATGTATATGGCTAACTCTATATGGGATAAAAACAGATAAATGATATAAACTGGTTGTAAATCACATTAGCAAGTATACATTGGGCTTACAGAGTCATAATTTCTTCAACAAAACCAAAATAATCTACCTAGCATGGAAGTTAAGGCATATCAGAGTTCAAGTCAAGGAATAAACATAGAGAACAGTGTGACACATAGTCAGTTTTTTTATGAAGGAAGTCAGAGAATCATTGATGAATTCTGAGTAACATAAGAAAACACCACTGCAATATAATATTGAAAATATTCCATCAGAACAAGAACATGCAATAACTCCTTATGAATCTTGAGTTGTCAAAGTAGAAATTCTGAATTAGGCTGAAAACAATCACTTACATGAAATAGAGCATTTTTGCTAATAAATGTCCAACCCTTTATATTTCAACTCCTTGATATTTTATAGATCATTTAAATCATAAGATAAGCTTATCCACAACTAGATACATCGAATTCCTATGCTTTGACACCTATTCTAACCATAAAACATGGTATTTATTACAAACACAACTGTAAAACTGATATAGAGTCCTATTACAAATAGAATTAGAACTATTTTGATTCCACACAAAAGAACTTTATCTAAAATTAATTACATCATTTTCCACCTATATTTCCATTAAGTCAAATCCTGATGATGAGCTCCAACCTATTATGACCATAATGCTGATGGTGTTGATCTCCTACAATTTAGGAAACTACTCCCCTGTTTTTAGGCTTAGGATTCTTTTAGTTTCTTGAGATATTCTGATCACTTCTAACCCATAATTTCGAGGCTAATTTATTTCAGGAACATGATTAGCATATGTCCCAAGTCATCCCTTCACGCCAGCTATGTAAAACCACTTTGAATTTCTCAAAATAGTGAAAAAAGACTTGCGCTACGAAAGCAGCACAGTTTCATAGCGTTTTTCGTAGCACGATATTTTTACCCATTTTCCTTCAAAATTTAGCTTCCTTTCCTTCATTTTTGCTTTGATACTCACTTTACATATCTTCCTTAGAAATTTCAAGTCAAAATACATGTTCTTCCTTCCAAATTTTGATAAGGAAAAGGGTGAAAAAGTTGTTATAGCAGTTTCGTAGCGCTTTTCGTAGCACATTTTAATTTATAAATTTCTCCCACCTCATAATGAATTTGAAGAAAATGAGAGAGATATTTGTATTTATGTCTATTAGGAAGAAAAAACTCTTTCAGTTTTCCCAAATTCATTTTCAGTTGCTCAGAAACCTCTTTGGAAGTCGACTGGTCAAAACCAGAAAACAAATTTTTTTGGCTTGATGACTTTCAACAGTTTCATAGCACTCTATGACTTTTTCAAACTACAGGCCCTACAAAACTATTGTGTAAGCAGTTTTAACCAGTTTTTCTTCAAAATTTGAAACTAAAAGCTGCTATAAATTTAGAAAATCACTGGCCTCATCAAAACCATCAGCTATATGAACTAAAAACATAGCCTTCAAAAAATTTAATCCTCTTTTTCCATTTTGAGTTTGCTTTGAATTTTTCATTTTGTACCTCTGCTCTTTAGTTCATCTTGAGACTATTTTAATTGTAGCTCCAAATCCTCCACTTGGCCTCTTAGCTTTTTATTTCTGGCTCTCAAATTGGTGTTGATCACTCTAACAAATTTTGCTTCTTTAATGGTTAGAGTTGTCCATGTAAAGAACTGTTGTGCACTACTTGGGATCTCTGACCTAGCAATTGTTTGACCTTCCCAAACAACCTTCATCCTCTTGAATTTTGTCTTTTCAAGGTTGTGCTTTCTCAACCTCTTTATCATCATTTCCGTCTCTTGATTTGCTAGCTTCAACCTTTCTTCCAGTAGTTGACACTCTGACATGTGTTCCTTTCCCTTCATTATATTGCTGGCTGCATGCTCTACTACTGGTGATGAGAGGTCAACTACCTCTTTAGGTACTTTGACTGTTTTAGTAGATTCTTGGACCTCATTTCTATGTTCTTTGAGCTTTTTAGTATGCCTAGTCAAAGGCTTCCTAGCTTGAAAGACAAAGGTTGCATTCTCACCTTCAAATTCCAATTTATTTGCCAATTTCACTTTTTTCTGTTTGTGTTCATTTGTTCCAATAAAATAAAATTGCACAATATGTGACTTTTCTATATCAATTTCATGTAAGATGTCATCTAAGTTGCCTTTCATCGTTGAGCTATCATCTGAACCTGAAAACACTGTTTTTCCTTTTGATGCTACTGCTTGGCTTCTTGTTACTCTCTGGATTTCTTGCTTGTTGGCCACTTGTTTTTTTCCTCTTTGACACTTTCTAACCTCTGTCATGCTTCTTGGAAAAACCTGTTAGCTTCTCTAGAATATGTAAAACAGCCTCGCTTGATTAAGATACGAAACAACCTCGCTTGATTAAATGAACAACCTCGCTTGAGAATGATGAAGGTTTCCTTTGCATATAACAACCACGGAATTATCTTAACTATTTCAGAGCTCAGACAGTTGTGTGAAGGTAAACGAATCAAATATGACTCAATTAGGAAAAAAAATCAAATTTTAGATGTCACCTCATGACTAAATGATGCTTCATTGATATCATATCATGACTATGATGACTGTAGGACTGGTAAGTACATCGACTCTAGTAAGAAAATGACTCACCATACCCCTATACTATCATTCCCCAACTGAATCTGAAAATTTTTGGCTTATTTGACACGACAGCTAAGAAAACGCACTTTCGTAGTGCTCACAATGTAATTTTCGCAGTTTGCGCTACAAAATTAGCAGCGCTTTCGTAGCGCGTTTCCTCTTTTTTGAACTAGCGGTGCTATGAAACGGTGGATTCCTGGCTAATTGCAGAAATTTAGCTCGAAACTTAATTGAAAGACCCTTAAATGGAAAATGTGAGCATTTGATCATGGGATGGACTTATAAAGACTTTATTTGAATTCAATGATGACCTTTAAACTCATAAAAACTCTAACCTACCCTTAATCAAAACCTAAAATAACTTTCAAACCTATTTTGAGGCCATGAAATGACATGAAGAATCAAATTTTACTTGTACCTGAGGATTGTAGCAAGCATTTTCCAATATTTCCTCTTACTGTTTGAAATGATTCTCATACTCCCGATGATCAAAAGACTGACCAGTCTGCTGCAATTTTTCATCATACTCAGAGAATGTATCATAATTTTCATAAATAAACTCCTGCTGGGTTTCATTTTCATCCAAGTAAGAGGCTATCCTTTCTTCTTGGTGATTAAAGGGATTGTCATGAAGGGCTTCTAAAATTTCCTCATCCATGAACTCATCATCTTCATAACAATTCTCCAAATATTCAATGAAACTCACATAGTGTTTACAACAGTCTTTAACCAGCAATAAGGAGTAATGAAACTCTTCATACATCTCATAAAATACAACATGGAAATTAGCAAGAGAATATAATGAACCATTTGGCAAGCTTTCATACCAAGACCATGCTTTTCCTTCCAAAGTGGCCATAAACATCTTCATGAGAAAATCTTCAGGGAACTGAAGCTTAAGAATTTGTACATGCATATGGAATCTAACCAAATGAAGAGCAGCATTGTATTTCTTTTCATATTTTAATATAGGAAGATCAGTTAACCATTCAACCTTTGGCATAGGATTTGGAAAACTAGGGATATGAGACCGATTCATAGGGCCATACCTGGCATTTATTCTTGCAATGGAAATCATTCTAAAACTTCATCAAGCTACTGATATTCAAGAAGTGGAGTCATCTTCCAATTGATTATTTGATGTGTGGAGTCGCCAAGGTAGATGCAGCCTCAAAAAGCTTCTTGAGCTCCTACTACCTTCAGAAGTTCAACTTCAAAATTTCAGGAAAGTATAATCTTCAGGCTCCCAGCAGACACACCAAAATGTTATCACAAAATCAGATCTGATAGGCTACTCATCAAACCAATCTTGTGCAACTATTTCAAACCAATATTTTGGTTGAGGCTTAACCTCCTCAACCTGAGAGGGCTCTCTCAAGGATTTATGATTTTTGATAAATATGTAGATGGCTAAATCTATATGGGATAAAAATAGATAAATGATATGAAATGGTTTTAAATCACATTAGAAAGTATAAATTGGGCTTACGGATTCATAATTCATTCATCAAAACCAAAATAATCTACCTAGAATGGAAGTCAAGGCATATCAGAGTTCAAGTCAAGGAATAAACATGTAGAACAGTGAAACACACATTCAGTTTCTCTATGAAAGAATTCAAAGCATCATTGATGAATTTTGAGTAACATAAGCAAACACCACTACAATAGAATATTGAAAATATTCCATCAGAACAAGAACATACAAGAAATCCTTATGAATCTTGAGTTGTCAAAGTAGAAATTCTGAATTAGGCTGAAAATAGTCACTTACATAAAACAGAGCATTTTTGCTAACAAATGTCCAACCCTTTCTATTTCGACTCCTTGACATTTTATAGATTATTTACATCATAAGATAAGCTTATCCGCAACTAGATACATCGAATTCATATGCTTTGACACCTATTCTAACCATAAAACATGGTATTTATTACAAACGCAGCTGTAAAACTGCTATAGAGTCCTATTACAAATAGAATTAGAACTCTTTTTATTCCACTCAAAACAACTTTATCTAAACTTAATTAAATCATTTTCCACCTATATTTCCATTAAGTTGAATCCTGATGATGAGCTCCAACCTATTATGACCATAATGCTGATGGTGTTGATCTCCTGCAATTTAGGAAACTACTCCCTTGTTTTTAGGCTTAGGATTCTTTTTGTTTCTTGAGATATTCTGACCACATATAACCCATAAATTCAAGGCTAATTGATGTCATGAACATGATTATAATATTTCCCAAGTCATCCCTTCATGTCAGCTGTGCAAAAACACTTTGAATTTCTAAAAATAGTGAAAATAGACTTGCGCTATGAAAGAAGCACAGTTTCGTAGCGCTTTTCATAGCGCAGTCTTTTTACCAATTTTCATTTAAAATTTAGCCTCCTTTCCTTCAGGGTTGCTTAGATAATCACTTGAAATAGCTTCCTTAGAAATTCTAGTAAAAATACATGGTATTCCTTCCAAAATTTGATAAGGAAAAGGGTGAAAAAGCTACTACAGCAGTTTCGTAGCGCTTTTTGTAGTGCATTTTAATTTATAAAGCTCTCCCACCTCATAATGAATTTGAAGAAAATGAGAGAAATTTTTTAGTTAGTTTTGTTAGGAAGAAAAACCTCTTTTAGTTTTCCCAAATTCATTTTTAGTTGCTCAGAAACCTCTTTGGAAGTTGACTGGTGAAAACCAGAAAACATATTTTTTTGGCTTCATGACTTTCAGCGGTTTCGTAGCACTTTCTGCCTTTTTTACACTACAGGCACTACGAAACTACTGTGTAAGCATTTTTAACCAGTTTTTATTCAAAATTTGAAACAAAAATATGCTATAACATTAGAAAATCATTGGCCTCATCAAAACCATCAACTATATGAACTAAAAACATAACCTTCACAAAATTTAATCCTCTTTTTCCATTTTGATTTTTCTTTGAATTTTTCATTTTGTACCTTTTCTCTTTAGTTCATCTTGAGACTATTTTAATTGTAGCTCCAAATCCTCCACTTGGACTCTTAGCTTTCTTTTACTAGTTCTCAAATGGGTGTTGATCACTCTAACAATTTTTGCTTATTTAATGGATGGAACTGTCCATGTAAAGAACTGTTGTGCACTGCTTGGGATCTCTGGCCTAGAAACTGTTTGACCTTCCCAAACAGCCTTCATCCTCTTGAATTTTGTCTTTTCAATGTTTTTCTTTCTGGTCCTCTTTCTCATCATTTACATCTCTTGGTTTTCTAGCTTCAACCTTTCTTCTAGTAGTTGACACTTTGACATGTGTTCCTTTCCCTTCATTATGTTGTTGGTTGCATGCTCTACTGCTGGTGATGAGAGGTCAAATACCTCTTTAGGTACTTTGACTGTTTCAGTAGCTTCTTGGACCTCCTTACTATGTTCTTTGAGATTTTTAGTATGCCTAGTCAAAGGCTTCCTAGCTTGAAACACAAAGGCTACATTCTCACCTTCAAATTCCAATTTCTTTGCTAATTTCACTTTTTTCTATTTGTATTCATCTATTTCAATAAAATCAGCTTGCACAATAGGTGAATTTTCTATATCAATATCATGTAAGATTTCGTTTAAGTTGCCTTCATCACTAAGCTTTCATCTAAACCTAAAACCACTGTTTTTCTTTTTGATGCTGTTGCTTGGCTTCTTGTTACTCTCTGGATTTCCTGCTTGCTGGCCACTTATTTTTGTTTTTCCTCTTTGAAACTTTCTAACCTTTGTCATGCTTCTTGGAAAAACATGTTAGCTTCTCTAGAATCTGTAAAACAGCCTCGCCTAATTAAGATATGAAACAACCTCACTTGATTAAATGAACATACTCGCTTGAGAATGATGAAGGTTGCCTTTGCATAGAACAACCACAGACTTATCTTAACTGCTTCAAAGCTCAGACAGTTGTGTTAAGGTACATTAATCAAAGATGACTCAATAAGGCAAAAATTTGAATTTGAGATGTCACCTCATGACTAAATGATGCTTCATTGATATCCTATCATGACTATGATGACTATAGGATAGGTAAGTACATCGAATCTAGTAACAAATTGACTCACCATACCCCTATCCTATCATTCCCCAACTGAATCTGACAAATTTTGGCTTATTTGACACGACAGCTAAGAAACCGCACTTCTGTAGCGCTCACAGTGTAATTTTCGCAGTTTGTGCTATGAAAGTAGCAACGCTTTCGTAGCGCATTTCCTCTTTTTTGAACTAGCAGGGCTACGAAATGGTGGATTCCTGGCTGATTGCAAAAATTTAGCCCAAAACTTAATTGAATGACCCTTAAATGGAAAATGTGAGTATTTCATCATGTAATGGACATCTAAAGACTTTATTTGAATTCAATGATGACCTTTAAACTCATAAAAAATCTAACCTACCCTTAACCAAAACCTAAAATGATTTTCAAACCTGTTTGAAGGCCATGATAAAAAAACAGAGTTGACACAATGATGTTTTGAAATTTTTTGAGTGATAACAGTAGCTCCACTTGAGATAGTGTGCCCCTATGGTACACTAAGAACCAATAGTTCCAGTGTTGTTATCCATTTTTCTTGACCAAAACAGAGAAACTTTGAAATTGCTCAAATATGTACCTACTGAGAAAAATTTGTACCTACTGAAAAGATGCTCAGTCAACTTTGAGCTTATTCACATACTCCTGCCTACCCTATCAACTGCAATCTCAAATTTAACTCAAACTACATGAAACTTCCAATGAAGCCAGTCATTTATCTTATCTGTCATTTGAAACTCTTGACTACACTTGAACTAAAAATAAACATGATATTGGAATGACCAAGGCAACATAAGATGCATCTGATCTTCATAATGAAAATATATCTGGAAATCTGGACTGTGGAACGTTTCCATGTAATAAGCTATAGGATCAAAGAATACATGATCTATTTGATATTTATCATGACATTCTGCAGCTTTGGACAACTCATCCATGTTTTCATCAACCACATAAAATTTTAGTTGTGTGCTCTCAAACTTATTTTCAAAAAAAATGTATTCTTCTTCAAACTCAAAGGGGAAAGGTGACAGCAACACCCCCTCCTTGTGTTCTAGCATTAACAACTCTTGAAAAAATTTATCTTGATCATGAAGCCTATAAGGTTGAATTTGATCTTTTAAAACATCAATATATTTTTCATTGTTCTCTGCAACTTCATCTACAAACTGAATCTTATCTTCTAACTTGCACTCAAATGATTTCAGATTAGAACACAAGGATAAATAAAAAATTTCACCCACTTCTTCATTAATGTAATCATCATTTGATATAGAGTGATATAAGAAATGACATGAAGAATCAAAATTTTCCTGTACCTGAGGATTGTAGCAAGCGTTTTCCAATATTTCCTCTTGCTGTTTGAAATGATTCTCATACTCCCGATGATAAAAACATTGACCAGTCTGCTAAAATATTTCATCAGACTCAGAGGATGTATCATAATTTTCATAAATAAACTCCTGTTGGGTTTCATTTTCATCCAAGGAAGAGGCTATCCTTTCTTCTTGGTTATGAAATGGATTCTCATGAAGGGCTTCTAAAATTTCCTCATCCATGAACTCATCATCTTCATAACAATTCTCCAAATATTCAATAAAACTCACACAGTGTTTACAACAGTCTTTAACCAGCAATAAGGAGGGATGAAACTCTTCATACATCTCATAAAATACAACATGGAAATCAACAAGAGATTATAATTAACTATTTGGCAAGCTTTCATACCAAGACCGTGATTTTCCTTCGAAAGTGGCCATGAACATCTTCATGAGACAATATTTAGGGAACTGAACCTTAAGACTGTGTACATGCATATGGAATCTAAGAAAATGAAGAGAGGCATTGTCTTTCTTTTCATCTTTGAATATAGGAAGATTAGTTAACCATTCAACCTTTGGCATAGGATTCAGAAAACCAGGGATAAGAGACCGAATCATAGGGCCATACCTAGCATTTATTGTTGTAATGGAACTCATTCTAAAAATTCATCAAGCTACTTATCTTCAAGTTGTGGATTCACCTTCCAATTTATTATTTGAATTGTGGAGTCACCAAGGTAGATGCAGCCTCGAAAAGCTTCCTGAGCTCCTACTACCTTCAGAAGTTCAGCTTCAAAATTTCGAGACAGTATAATCTTCAGGCTCCCGACAGACGCACTAAAATGTTATCACAAAATCAGACCTGATAGGCTGCTCATCAAACCAAACTTGTGCAATTATTTCAAACCAATATTTTGGTTGAGGCTTAGCCTCCTCAACCTGAGAGGGCTCTTTCAAGGATTTATGATTTTTGATAAATATGTAGATGGCTAGGTCTATATGGGATAAAAACAGATAAAACATATAAACTGGTTGTAAATCACATTAGCAAGTATACATTTGGCTTACGGAGTTATAATTTCTTCAACAAAACCAAAATAATCTACCTAGCATGGAAGTCAAGGCATATCAGAGTTCAAGTCAAGGAGTAAACATGTATAACAGTGAAACACACAGTTAGTTTGTCTATGAAGGAAGTCAGAGCATCATTGATGAATTCTTAGTAACATAAGCAATCACCACTGCAATATAATATTGAAAATATGCCATCAGAACAAGAACATACAAGAAATCCTTATGAATATTGAGTTGTCAAAGTAGAAATTCTGAATTAGGCTGAAAATATTCACTTACATAAAATAAAGCATTTTTGCTAGAAAATGTCCAACCCTTTCTATTTCGACTCCTTGATATTTTATAGATCATTTACATCATAATATAAGCGTATCCACAACTAGATACATCGAATTCCTATGCTTTGACACCTATTCTAACCATAAAACATGGTATTTATTACAAACACAGCTGTAAAACTGATATAGATTCCTATTACAAATAGAATTAGAACTCTTTTGATTCCACTCAAAAAAATTTTATCTAAACATAATTACATCATTTGCCACCTATATTTCCATTAAGTTGAATCCTGATGATGAGCTCCAACCTGTTATGACCATAATGTTGATGGTGTTGATCTCCTACAATTTAGGAAACTACTCCCATGTTTTTAGGCTTAGGATTCTTTTAGTTTCTTGAGATATTCTGACCACTTCTAACCCATAACATCGAGGCTAATTGATTTTAGGAACATGATTAGCATATTTCCCAAGTCACCCCTTCATTCCAGTTGTGCAAAACCACTTTGAATTTCTCAAAATAGTGAAAATAGACTTACGCTAAGAAGGCATCGCAGTTTCGTAACGCTTTTCATAGCACAATATTTTTACCAATTTTCCTTCAAAATTTAACTTCCTTTCCTTCAGGGTTTCTTTGAAACTCACTTGACATAGCTTCCTTAGAAATTTCAAGTCAAAATACATGGTCTTCCTACCAAAATTTGATAAGGAAAAGGGTGAAAAAGATGCTACAGCAGTTTCATAGCGCATTTTAATTTACAAATTTCTCCCAAATCGTAATGAATTTGAAGAAACTGAGAGAGATTTTGTAGTTAGGTCTATTAGGAAGAAAAACCTCTTTTAGTTTTAACAATGTTACCGATGAAATAGGTAACCTCATTGTTACCTACTTTTTGAAGTATCAAGAAAAACACCTGATTTTGAAAAAGTGGCGATGCAGAATCAAGAAAAAATAAATTTGAGCATGTTTTTGGCACTTTAAGTTTTTTTCATTTTGTGTTTTTTTTTTAAGTGATGTTTTTTATGTCGATTTTGAATAGTGGTGGTGTATCATCACCAACGTTTTTTTATAGGATTGATTTTGACACTATAGATTTTCTAATGTCTTCTTCTTCTGTGAGATGTTTATTTTTAAGTGCATTTATGTACTTGTGTTTTAAAAATAAAAATAATAGTAATAATTTTTTTTAAATAAAATCTTGTAATGATATCTTCACTTTTTCACATACATAAAATATGGAAAAAGGGTCAATATTCTAAAGTTTATATTTTCTACATGTTTATGTATTGTTAAATAATTTTTAAATGCACATCAAAAAATTGTCACTAAAAAACCAATATTTTGAACCATATGACAAAAAAATACATTTTTTCAACATAAATACAATGCAAAAAATACACTTTTACAGAGTTTTTTGTTGGAAAAAACATGTTAAATAAACTAATTTTTTGGGAGAATCTTAACAAAAAAACTTAAGAAAACAACATTTTTATTGAATTTTATGTCAAAAAATAATAGCAATCACATGTTTTTTGCAAAAAAAAGGGTTGTTCTCATAAAATATCAAAGTCTAAACATTACAAGTAAAACTGATTAATAGTTCTAAAAATAAGCTTTGTTTGCAAGCATAACTTAAACATCATCAACAATATCAACTAATACATCTTCAACATCATCTAGAACAACATTGATGGCTTCTTCCACAACATTTTCCTTCTTCATTTTGATCATTGTCATCTTCTAATGGATCTTTCATGTCAGCAAATCTTCCAAAGTGTCCCTTTCCAATCATTCCATATAATGGTGGTTGAGGTTCCTTTGTTTTTTTTGCCACACGTGATTCATTAAAATCTCCTTTCCTCAAACCAACTTCTTGCTTCACATCTGGAAGGAATTTAAGAGCGTTAATTCTTTGTTGAATAAATTTGCATTGAACTGGGTCTTTCTCAATGGCAATGCAATTTCTTCCTTTTCGTAGACAACATGCTAGTGTTGTACCTAATCATCAAGCACAAAAAAATAAGTAAGAAAATTAGTATGGAGACATAAAAAGTAAAAAAGACAATATTTAAATTTAAATTTGTATAATAAAACTTACCTGAACCTGAGAATAAATCCAAAACCCATTCTCATTCATTTGAACATAGATCTATAAGATAGTTAATCAATGCTTGTGGTTTTTGATAAATGTTAACTATATCTCCTTTTGCATCTTTATCCTCATATGTTAGTTTTCTTACAACTGCATCATAAACCAATACTTGACTATGACTCTTCCCATCTACTCAATTCATAATAATATGCTTATAGCTATCATATTTTGTCCAACATTCAACATGGATGAACTCACAATCATTTATAATAGGTTGATCTTCGGAAGAAACAATATTTGACTTTTTCCTGTAACATAACATAGTAAAAGTTCAATTAAATTTTACATGAATAAAAAAAATTAGGAGGAATCAAACATACAATTTCAAAGTCTTACCATGTAAGTTGCATCCTTGAGTTTTCTTTACCCTTGAAGCTTGTTAATAACATTGGAAACTGTGTGTCTAAATGAAATGTCACAAATCGCCAAAGTGGTGATGTTGTCACTTCTTGAAAACCCATAACCACTTTATTAAAAGCTTGATAAGTATATGGTTCTCTATCATATTCAATGTCTGGGAAATTGAAACCATGAGGAATATCTGCAATAACTAGGCCATATTCCCTTTTAGGTATTAGTGATGCAATGTCTTCATAGTCACCTTGTATTATTTGATATTAGACACTTGAGCCCATTCCAAATGTAATGATTAAGAGTAGGATCAAGTTCAACATTCATAAGACGCTTCCTTCTCATGTTCTCCATCTTAATTTTTTCAATAAAGCTTTTGAAAGTATCTGGTACTCCATTTCCATCCTTCTTCGACATCTTTAATGACATATATATATATATATATATATAAGTAATAAAATAAAAATAGTTAAAATATGAATAAAATAAATTTATAAATCAACATACCTTATTTAATGCAATATAAAACTCTTTTAGTGTTGATGTAGAACTTGCTTCTGGGTAGTTGCGTACAACATCATCCCAACTGTCTTCATTCAACATTTTAACCATGTGTTCTTGTATTTTCATAAAAATTTTCTAACTGAATAAATCAAGTTAAAAGCATTAATATACTAACATGTATAACAAATTCTACCAACATCATTATGTTTTATTTAAAAGAAAATTATAATGAAAGAAAAATAAGAAATAATTCAAGAAACTTACTTTTGAAATTCTGCACACATTTCTTCCATTGATAATTCACCCGACTTCACACGGCCTAATACTGATTTGACTAATTTATCATCCTTCACACCTTGCATTGTTCTCCAAGGTGTGATAGTCATATCCTCTGGAAGTTGCTTCATTTCAGGACCCCTCTTACTGTTGGTACATATTATGGGTTTACTCTTTCTAACCTTTTGATTTTTTATGGAAATATTCTCCCACCGATCAAAAATCTCATAAATCAAATCCCAGACCTCCCTAGTTCTAAATGCCAACTGAAAAATGTTATCTGTGCCTCTGAAGAAATTTGTATTCAATTTTCCATCTTTTTCTTTTTTTTTCATCAATTTGATAACCTGTTTCCATTAAACATTCCTTTCGAAATGTTACACTAATTTGTGTCTTATCCCCACCACATTTTTCTATGAATTCATTATGAATAAATCTGACCCTTTGGATGAAAGTCATTTTCATTCTGTACTCATTATCTGCATTATGATCCCATGCTAATAAATTTGATTCTATTTCTGTTAAGCCAACATAAATGATGCATTTCACTGATTGAAAAAGATAGTTATTGGGATATTCTGCAATCAATTGTCTCTTAGCCTCTATCAAATGGTTCCCTCCAATTACATAATATTTATAATCAAAACATTTTGTCTGGTCAAATGCTTGTTTATTGGGAACCTGACATGGATCAACAAGAACCATATAATCCACCACATGCACATATGGATTGAACCTGAACAATGTTTTCAGATTATGTACATGTAGGTGATGGGCCTTTCTAATTTGATATTGAGATTGTCCTTCATCTGGGCCATAAAATTGGTTAACATTAAGCTCAAATTTTTGGCCACCAAGAATCAATTTATTCTTCCTCAACTCTTGTCGAATAGCATTTTGTTTTGTTTTAATAATGCCATCCTCTAACTCAACACCTGGTGTTATGATTTCTCTGCTTCCGTGAGAGCTTTCAATTTTTTCTTCACTATTGCTCATGACCTTTACAGGTTCACCAATATTTGATTTCCTAGTCTTATTGGATAACATATCAGTTTTTTTATAAACAAGCTCTCCTTCATGAGGTAAAAGAGAGACATCTTTGGCAATTTTTCTTTTTGGTGTTTGATCCGTTTTCTCTTTTGCACAACAGTTCTAATCTCCTCCTCACTAATTCTATCATAATTTTCTGTTTCATGTTCGACACCTTCAAAAGAAACATGTTTAATTTTACTAGATTGACCCACCTTAGTGACTCTTGGTTGATCCCCTCTTTGTACTGTTGCAGTGTCACGAGCTATTACTCTTTGCTTCAATCTCCTTTCCTCTGCTTTGTCTTTGTGGAAAGTGTTGATCACATCCATAACATTTGGCACCAACATATAAATACCTTCAAACATGTTTGAAAGACTCGGAACAAAATCCTATGAAACAAAATAAAACATGTCAATGATCAATAATTTATAAAAAATTGAATCATCCCTTACAATAATGCATAGAGGAAATAAAAATAAGCATACTTACAATGTTATTTGCAATGTTGCTTGATATTTCTTCAGAAAATTTTGAAGATATTTCATCTATGTCATACTTGACGATTGATAGACGATATCTAACCTTCTCATGTTTCTGAGCCTTCCTTGCAAGAACATAAATAGTGTTTGTATTCGGGACCATACATATGTCTCGTACTCTGCCCATCACATCATATGGCTCATTTAAGTCAATCATACCACAAATCAGATAGATGTGTATATCAGCCTCCGTTTCATTGTCTTCAAGATACCATGAGAAATCGGTTTTATCTATTTCCTCGGCGTTCTTCCAATCAGAAATAAGCTTTAATGAACCTGGTGCCCCACTTGCTTGACTTTTATTAGTGTGTGCAACAATGTCCTTATTGCGTCCAACAGTGTCCATAGTGCGTCCAGCTGCAACTTTAGATTTGGGAGTTGTATCCATAGTGCGTCGAGCTGCTGCTGTAGATTTGGGAGCTACTACCCTAGGTGCAGAAACATTCATAGAAATCTTTTTCGATGCCATTTTCCTGATAATATATATGTGTGTGTGTGTGTGTGTGTGTATGTGTATTAGTTAATGGAAAAATATTGCGGATAAAATAAATTTAATAAACAAAATTTATTTCTAAAACTAAATAGCTTGAAATTAAAGCAGTAAAATTAACTATAAATTTTTTTATTTAAAAACAAAATATTATAAATCATATGTATATATATCTATATAATATGTTTTGAATACATTTTACAAAAAAATTAAAAATGTGCTTAAATTGTATAAAACAATTAAAAAAAATAAACTATTATTTTCAAACTTCAGTTTTTGTTTAATATTTAAAAAAAAACAAAAAAATTACTAACTATTTATAACAAATGTTAAAATTAATTTTTTTTTTTTTTAAGGCAATGATTTTATTAAAAAAACTTATAATCTTTTAATATATTTTAAAATTTTAAAATTTAATTTTACATTACATAGCAATTGAATAAAAATAAACAAAATAAAATAAAATAAAAATTTATTTTACTTTACATAGCAATTAAATAAAAAATTATAAACTTAAAATTATAAAAAATTAATATAAAAGTTTATAAATTTATATAATCTTTTAATATATTTGAAAATTACAAATTTCT
The DNA here is from genome assembly GCA_034641835.2 of Pinus albicaulis. Lineage (NCBI taxonomy): Eukaryota > Viridiplantae > Streptophyta > Pinopsida > Pinales > Pinaceae > Pinus > Pinus albicaulis. The sequence goes on from CM076579.1 coordinate 749,895,639, forward strand.
ATTTCACATTACATAGTAATTAAATAAAATAAACAAAATAAAATAAAAGCAATTAAACAAAATAAAAGAAAAAATTAAATTTTTTATAATGTTGTTTTAATACTTAAATTTAAAAAAAAAAAAAAAAAAATTTAAATATGTAAATGTTAAAAACAAATGTTATAATATTATATATATATATATATTTTTTATTTTTTTAATTGTATAGTTATATGTTTTTTTTTTATTAATTTATTATATTGTTATATTAAAACAAATGTTTTTTTTTTTTTAAATTTTTTTTTTTTAATATAATGTTTAAAAACAAAACATAATTGTTATTTAATAATTTTTTTTTTACTTTTTTATTTTTATATATTTGTTATATTTTGAGATTTTTAACAATTATTATATAACAATGTTTTTATTAATTTTTAACTGTTTTATTAAAACAAATTATTTAAAAAAAAAAAAAATTCATGCACTGCTGTTTGACCGTGCCCGCGGGATGCCGGAGGCCGGACGGGCAGCGCCACGGGAGCACGGTCAAACGGCAGCGCATGAATTTTTTTTTTTTTTTTTTTTATTTTTTTATTTTTTTTATATTGTATTTTTTTTTCTTTAATTATATAATGTTTAAAAACAAAACATAATTGTTATTTAATAAAATGTTTTTTATTTTTTTATTTTTATATATTTGTTATATTTTGATATTTTTAACAATTATTATATAACAATGTTTTTATTATATTATATAACAATTTTTTTATTATTTTTATATATAACAATGTTTTTATTAATTTTTAATTGTTTTATTAAAACAAATTATTTAAAAAAAAAAAAAATTCATGCACTGCTGTTTCACCATGCCCGCGGGATGCCGGAGGCTGGACGGGCGGCGCCACGGGAGCACGGTCAAATGGAAGCACATGAATTATTTTTTAATTTTTTTTTTAAATTTTGTATTTTAATTTTTTTTTTTTTAAATTTCGTTTTTAAATTTTTTTTTAATATAATATAATTAATAAATAATTATTTAAAATTTATTTAAAAATAAAAAAAAAATTGTTAAAAATATCAAAATATAAAAAAAAAATAAAAAATAAAAAAATAAAAAAATTATTAAATAACAATTATGTCTTGTTTCTAAACATTATATAATTAAAAGAAAAAAAAAACAATATAATAAAAAAAAAAAACATTTGTTTTAATATAACAATACAATAAATTAAAAAAAAAAACTATATAACAATACAATTATATATATATATATATATATAACAAAACAATAAAGAAAAAAAAAATGAAGATTTAAAATTAAAAAGAATAAAACTAAGATTTAAAATTAAAAAAATAAAATAAAATAGAATATAAAATCAAAAAATTCTCAAATAAAAACAAAAAAAAATATTTAAATAATGAAACCACTGATATATTTATGATAAAAAAAAAAAAAAAAAAAAATGTTATAATATTACTATTTTTTTTATGTGCATGGTCGATTTATGGATTTTTCTGTCTAGATGAACCTATAAGTCTTAAAAAAGAAAAAAAATTCTAAATTTTTGTCCTTAAAACCCTAAAAAATTTAGTTCTTTTTGCATTTTCTTTACTAAAAAAATATAAAAAAATTAAGGTTTTTGAACCTAAAAACCCTAAAAAAGTAGTTTTTGGACACAAAAAACTAGTGTCCAAAAAACTATAGAAAAACAGATTTTCTCCAAAATCGTTTTTAAATTGACAGAATAGAAGGAAAACTAACCTTTGAAATGCAAAAAGTTGCTGTCACCAATGCCAGCACAACGCCTCCACAAAATTACGAATAGCAACACAATGCCTCCAATGCCAATGCAATGCCTTCACGAAGTTACCAATGCCAATGCAACACCTCCACAAAATTACCAATAGCGACACAATGCCTCCAATGCCAATGCAATGCCTCCATGAAGTTACCAATGCCAACGCAACACCTCCAGAAATTTGCTCTAACAAATACCAGAAAACTTGATGTGATGTGATGAATAGAAACAATCATTCCTTTTATATAGCGAATATTGTCTGATTGGTTTACTGTTTAACGAATGTGGGATTAAAATTTCAAATTTAAAATATTTACATTTAGTTTATTATAGTTCATACTATAGTTAAAATACTTATTATTTGCATGTAGTTATCATAGTTAATATTTTATTTAATATTTACATGTACTGAATGTTGAATAATTTAAATATAATCTCAGATTAAAAATTAAAATATGAAATACTTATATGTAGTTAATTATAGTTAATATTATAGATAAAATAGTTAATATTTGCATTTAGTTATCATAGTTAATATTTACATGTAATCAATGTTTAAAATCATAGGATTAAATTTTAAAATCTAAAATATTTACATGTAGTTAATTATAGTTTAAATAGTTAATATTTACATGTTGTTATTTTTGTAAATATTTACATGTAGTCAATCTTAAACCATTCAAATAAGAAAATTATTTTAGTTTCGAAGACATGCATGAAAGGAATATTTTGTGGATATTTTGAATAGAAAGTATGGTGAAATATTTGAAGACCAACAGTTTATTAATAAAATTTGAAATATATTTTAGATGAATATAACGTAAGTTTAAAATTTAAAATTTAAAATATTTACATGTAGTCATTATAGTTAAAATAGTTAATATTTGCATGTAGGTATTATAGTAATATTATAGTTAATACTTACATCTAGTCAATGTTAAATCATCGAAATAATAACATTATTTTAGTTTGGAAGGCATCCATGATAGAAATATTTTGTGGATATTTTGAATATAAATATCGGTAAAATATTTCAACACAAACAGTTTATTAAAAAAAAATGTTAAATACATTTTTTGACTAATTGTTACACTAAAAACTGTCACCTTGACATTCTGCTAACTGTATGAGCTCATTAACACTCATACATACCTCCTCTGCAAGTCTTACAACCTTTACTCCTCATGTCAAGCCCTGAAACAAGAAGAAAAACCCTAAAAACCTCTGAAATAATGGGTACACATGTAACATGAAGCTTGCCTGCTTTCTTGGCTTGGGTACGCAGGTAATGCATGGCTTACCTACGTTCTAGAATGCATTTTTCCTTAAGAATGCTTGCGTACCCCCTCCAAACTAAAAAAGGCGAGAAAGTAAAGTTAAAAAGTTGGTTTGAGGTCAATTCTAGAAGGTTCTAGATGAGATTTTTTGGGGATGAGTACGCTTTGATAAGGTGCATGTATCCCTCACCTTAAGGAACTAATCCCTTGATGTGAGGGGTCTATCCCTTTGAAGGAGGATTCTATCCCTTCAAAGGTGGAATCCTAACCTCCTCATCTGCTCTATAAAAGGAGGCATTGGGTAGCCTCAAATGGTTAGATTTTGGAGATTGAGAATTGGAGTTCAGGCTTTATGTGTGATTGAGTTGAAGCGCTGTTGAGATTTAGACTTCTTTCTGCTGAGATTTTGAGAGGAAATATCACATACCTCTTTATGCTCCTGGAGGAAGAGTGAAAGACTTATCAAAGTAGAGTAGACTCCTACTTCAGACCCCGGGAAGGCCTTTTCAAACATCAAGGCTAAGGTTGTAAGGTTCTTCTGTTATTTTAAGATTAATACAATCAAGTTTTGTTTTTCTTAATAAATTGTCGTTTGATTCTTTATTTCAATAAGCTGTCGTTTGATCGTTTATTTCATAGATTCCTTGATCACTATGATAGGTATATTTTAAGATTATTTGTTATACAGGTGCTATTTAATATTTGCTTGTTTGTGATTGCAGGTCGACAAAAGACGACACTTTCTTGCGACGAAATAACTCTTGTTGCGATGGAAGGATTATTGTTGCGATGAAAGAACTCTTGTTGCGACAGAAGAAATCTTGTTGCGATGAAGGATTATTGTTGCGACGGAAGCACTACGACCATAAATAAGCATTTTGATCAAAGGTAGGATCGACACCTTCATAGCATTTATTTGTAAAACGAATATATTTAGAGAAAGAAAAACTTAGTTGTTTGTTTGTTGCTAGATTGTCTTCTGACACTAGGGAGATCGGTCTTGTCCGCAAGAATGATTTATCCGGCCAACACTAATATTTGTATCAAATATTTGAAATGAAAATTTAGAGGGAAATTTTTTTGCAAATTTTTTTGGGGGGAAATTTTGGAGGGAAATTTTTTCGCAAATTTTTTTGGAGGGAAAATTTGGAGGGAAATTTTCAGTCTTTGAGCTATATATTGTAAGTGGGAGAGGAATTTGTATCATTCAACCTATTCTTGTTGAAAGTCATGGTTTCTTCTGATAGCGAAGTTTTTCTTTGTATAACATCAACATCTTCGTCACGCAACAACTCTATTCAGAGTGATGAATATAACGGGAGTTCGTTCACCATGAATAGAGAGTCAAAAAATCAACTTGGTCGTTATCCTAAAGATGATGAGAACAAAATTGATGAGGTGCAACAAAATGAAATTTCTGTAAATCGAGCGCCAGTTATACCACTTACTCTTAATCCTAAGGATTATGAAAGCAACAATGATGAAGGGCATGATGAAGAATTTCCGGAGTCAAAAGTTTCACTTCGTCCTAATCCCAAGGATTATGAGGACACCATTGATGAAGAGGGAGATGAAGAATATCCACTTCAGCTTTATCCTAAGGAATATGCGAGAAAAACAAATGAAGAGGGGAATGAAGAATCTGTAGAATCAAAATATCCACTCTGTCCTAATCCTGAGGAGTATGCCAGCACCACTGATGAAAAGGGGGATGTAAAATTTCCAGAGTCAAAATATCAAATTCATCCTAATCGTAAGGATTATGCGAACACCACTGATGAAGAGGGGAATGATAATGTTTCAGAGTCAAAACATCCACTTCGTCCCAATCCTAAGGATTATGCTAGCACCACTGATGAAGAGGGAAATGAAAAATTTATAGCGTCAAAATATCCACTCCATCCTAATCCTAAGGATTATGCAAGCACCACTGATGAAGAGGGGGACGAAAAAATTCCAGAGTCAAAATTTCCACTTCATCTTAATCCTAAGGATTATGTCAGCACCACAGATGAAGAGGGGAATGAAGAATTTGCAGAGTCAAAATATGCACTTCGTCCTAATCCTAAGGATTATGTCAGCACCACTGAGGAAGAGGGGAATGAAGAATTTGCAGCGTCAAAATATCCACTTCGTCCTAATCCTAAGGATTATGCCAGCACCACTGATGAAGACGAGGATTAATTTCCAAAGATAAAATTTTCACTTCATCCTAATCATAACGATTATAATTTAACCACCGATGAAGGGGGGGATGAAGAATTTCCAATAAATATAGATTCAAGGCATTCACTTATTCCTAATCCTAAGGATTATGAGAGCTTCAGTGAGGAAGGGGAGGGGCAAGATGAAGAAATTCTAGTGAATACAAATTCAAAGCTTCCACTTATGCCTAATCCCAAGGATTATGAGAACACCAATGAGGAAGGGGAGGATGAATAGTTTCTTGCAAATGATAATTTTAGAGGTACATATCTGAATATTGCATTTTCTCCAAGTGACCATTTCAAAGACACTCATGGTGATGAAGAATTGAATCCTCGTAGGGAAGAATTTGAAAGCATGGGTCAAGATGGTGAAGAATTTCTTTTGAGTCAGGGTTACAAAAGTGTCGATGATTCTTGTGAAATGTTTTCTTCAACTGATGATGGTAAAGAAAATTTTCCATGCAATGATGTTGATGAATTTCTTAACTATGTTGAGGATGATGATAGTGGGGATAATATTCCTCCTAATGGTGATGAAACTACTTTTAAAAAGGATGATGGAATGATGAAGCCGTTGCAAGCAAATATTGCAACTAGGAGTAGGAGTAGACCTTTTCATATCAATCCAAAGCATTCCAGTTATACAAGGGCGAGGACAAAATATCTCACAAAAAGAAGTTTTGTCGTTCATTTGATTTCAAGTGAATGTTGTCGAAGGGATTGCTTGAAAAATATGGATTTCAACTTTGTTTTGGAGAAAAGGAAAACATGTATGTCAATGAATAAAAGCATGCAAAATTCATATTTAGTGGGTTGCATGCAATCTACACTAGCAGGTTATGATTATCATATTGGGAATATATTGCTTTGCGGAAAGGCATTCAAAATGTTTCATTCAATTGGTAATTATCGTTTGTCAAGAATCCAGGATAGATTGGAAAGGGATCCCACATATTATTCAGAAGCACGTTATAAACGGGAGGTGGGGCCGTTTGCAAATACTGCTAAGACATGGATGAAAGACTTATTTTCAAATCATGGAGAGTGTATGCCAAATAAAGACACAATACATATTCCAGATAATTTTTCGAGACGAGAAATATTCATGTTATACAAAGATTATGCAGAAGTTGTTGAAGGAATTGGTAATTTTATTACATATTCTTATTTTACAAGGATATGGAAAACTGAATTCAACAACGTTTGTATTCCTAAGAAGACAAGGATGGGGATTTGCAGCACATGTGCTTCTCTTAAGGAAAAAAGAGATAAATGTCAAGGGGTAGAAAGAGGTATGTGTTCAAAACATTGTTTTTTAAAATTTAATACTTATCAACTATGAAAATATATTTATTCATATGTTTCTTTTATTTTATGTACAAATTTCGTTGTCAAAGAACTTCAAGACCATCTCAATCAGCAAACAAGTGAAAGACAAAAGTTGTATAAACATCGAAAGAAGTGTTATGATCATCCAAATAAATATTTGGGATTGATAATTGATGGTATGGACGAAAAGAAAACACTTCTTCCACATTTTGTCCACACGCCAAAAAATTACAGGAGGAAAATTTCATTCAGTTTCACTTGGTTGGTTGTATGGTATTTAATGAGAAGATTTTTCCAAGAGTTTTCTTCACAACTCCAAATATTCACAATGATGCAAATCTGACCATAACTATAATCCATGATGTGGTTACCCATTGGTCTTGGATTCTTCCTGAATTTTTGTATTTACAATTAGACAACACAAGTCGTGAGAACAAAAATCAAGTTCTTTTTGGGTATCTAAACATGCTCGTTGAATTGGAGATTTTTAAAAAGATAAAGGTTGGTTTCCTTCTTGTTGGGCATACTCATGATCATATTGATCAAATGTTCAGTCGTTTTTCAGTAACATTGAAGAGGAAAGGTGTTGGGAGCCTGCCATCATTAATTGAATGTATTAAGAAATCATACATTCCAGAGCCTGTTTTTCATGTGTTGGAATAAAATATTGACATGTGAAGGTTTATTTTTGGATCACATGGTGAGGAGAAATGCATTGAACAACTTAACAACATTAGCTTCCATCATCAATTTCGTATCAAAAAAATTGATGGGATAACGCTTATATGGGGCAAGAAGTATTCAACTGTTGAAGAATGGGGACCATCATCAGGTTTAGCATTTTTGAAATTCATTCCAGAGCGTCCAATATTTTCATCAAAGATATTGTTATTACAGTCAGTTGTTGAACTCCATAATGCACGAAGGCATAAGAGAGACATAAATTATTCTGAATGTCTAGAGGAAATTAAAAGATGTATTAGAGATACATATGAGTACTTTGATGTTGCTGATTCAGTTTGGTGGGAGTATTTTTTTAGTAATCAAAGTGATATGATTTCAAGATCAATAAATGAGGATACGCTTTTGAAGACTCCTTTTTTTTGGCCAAAAAATATGTCAAATGAACATGAACATCAGGAAACACACAATGTTGAACAACAACAGCCTCAAGCTATTATTAATTCCCCGCAGGTAGAGGAAAGAGAAATCTATATTGGTTCTAGAAGATCACGTGCACAACGTGAAGCCATGGAAGACCTTTACAGGGGTTCTGTGCAAGATCTTAAGGAGGGTTGCATGATAGCAGTGTTAGCAGATGAAGATCCACTTGGTTATCCATTCTAGATTGCCAAGGTTATAAAGGTCATTAATGAAAATGAAGAGATTACAGCTGTTGATGTACATTGGTATGCCATAAGTACCCACCCTTTCAATGGTGTGTACAAGCCAGAGATGGTAGTGGAAAAAATAATTGGCAGAAAGAGAAAAAGAAAGGCCACAAATATAAATCGTCGCCGCACAGATGTCTTAAAATTGGAGGATGTTGACATACTTGTGTATGACTTCAATTTGAAAAAGAGAGGAACTCTTCGGTTGTAGACCATAAATATTTTGAAGAAATTACTACCAGAACAATTACTATTGAGATGGGACTCTGCAGAATGTAGACGTAGATCTACAAGACTTTTGAACTCTGAAATGGTGGGCATGCATGTTGAATCAGATGGAGCACTAGTTGATGAAAGAGAAGAATATGGATCATCTTCATCTACATCGAGCCATTCATCTGAAGATGTAGGTTATGATGGTGTGCCAGAACCTATGGCTGATTTTGAATAACTATCTAAGACACTTTTATGTAATTGATGTTTGCATGGTAACTTGAAATAAAATTTTTGACTTCCATCTCATTTTTCATGAAGTTATGAGACATTTCTATGTTTGTTGGATTGTATGTTTTAATTATGAAGAATTCATCTCTTTAGAATATCGACAATGCAACAATGAATTATAAAAATAATTTATGTTATATTCAATGTACCAATGTTGATATTTTAATTATAAGTAAAATAGAAAATAGAAACTAATGTTGAATTTTTAGATTATGCAGTGATATTACCATGATATTATGTATTGTTACCATTTGGTATAAGATACTTTTAAAATTTTTAATAATAATATGCATCATTGAAAGGGAACACTTTGTTTTGATGCTTGATTTTTAGGTTTTGGTTGAAATTAGATTTAAATTTGTCTTATGCTAAGATTTGAAAAAAGATAATTTTTTATCCTTTAAAATTAAAATTACTCTTACTTGCATCTGTTCAATGATAATTTTTTCATTTACTTGTTCATTTTTCAAAATTGTTTAAGTCTTATAATTTCTCCATAATTTCATTGTTCAAGTATGTTGAAAACTTAAGATTGAAAAACTTTAGATTTACAACTTGTCATTAAGGTTTTTATGCGCTACCAAATTTTATCTTTAATGTTATGGTTGACAATAATTACAATTTTGGGGTTGTTTAAAGTCAAGATATTTTATGTTTAACAACATGGATGAAAATTGATCGAAATGATAAGCCTTTAGACATGTATTTTTTTATCTTTAACATTATCTATAAAAAATGTTAGAAATTTATGATTTTAAAAAATGTCCTAATATGTTTTCGTTAATTCCATTGTTACAAGTGTCAAAATTATGACACAATTTTTTTTTTTGTTATTCCAGCATCAACTGGTTTTGTTTTGAGGGTGTTTTTTCAATCCTTTTTTCAACAAACAATTTTGTTTTTAGCATAATTTTATAAAATGTTGAAATTTGACCTTCAAAAAAAACGAAGTGAGTTCTGGAAGACATACTTTTTGTTTTTGGGGTGTTTTTTCATGTTTTTTGAGACTTTTTGGGCTAGAGTTCCCGTTTTGAGGTCAAGTTACCTATTTCATCGGTAACAGTGTTTTTTCCAAAATTCATTTTCAGTTGCTCCGAAACCTCTTTGGAAGTTGACGGGTCAAAACCAGAAAATAGATTTTTTTGGCTTCATGACTTTCAGCAGTTTCGTAGCACTTTCTGTCGTTTTTACACTTAAGGTGCTACAAAACTATTCTGTAAGCAGTTTTAACCATTTTTTCTTCAGAATTTGAAACAAAAAGATGCTATAACTTTAGAAAATCACTGGCCTTATCAAAACCATCAGCTATATGAACTAAAAACATAACCTTCACAAAATTTAATCCTCTTTTTCCATTTTGAGTTTGCTTTGAATTTTTCATTTTGTACCTCTGCTCTTTAGTTCATCTTGAGACTATTTTAATTGTAGCTCCAAATCCTCCACTTGGCCTCTTATCTTTCTATTACTGGCTCTTAAATGGGTGTTGATCACTCTAACAAATTTTGCTTCTTTAATGGCTGGAACTGTCCATGTAAAGAACTATTGTGCACTGCCTGGGATCTATGACCTAGCAATTGTTTGACCTTCCCAAACAACCTTCATCCTCTTGAATTATGTCTTTTCAATTTTGTGCTTTCTGGCCCTCTTTCTCTTCATTTCCATCTCTTGATTTGCTAGCTTCAACCTTTCTTCCAGTAGTTGACACTCTGACATGTGTTCCTTTTCCTTCGTTATATTGTTGGCTGCATGCTCTACTGTTGGTGATGAGAGGTCAAATACCTCTTTAGTTAATTTGACTATTTCAGTAGCTTCTTGGACCTCCTTACTATTTTCTTTGAGATTTTTAGTATGCCTATTCAAAGGCTACCTAGCTTGAAAGACAAAAATTGCATGCTCACCTTCAAATTCCAATTTATTTGCTGATTTCACTTTTTTATGTTTGTGTTCATCTATTCCAATAAAACCAGCTTGCACAATATGTGAATTTTATATATCAATTACATGTAAGATGTCATCTAAGTTTCATTTCATCACTGAGCTATCATCTGAACCTGAAACCATTGTTTTTCCTTTTGATGCTACTGCTTGGCTTCTTGTTACTCTCTGGATTTCCTGCTTGCTGGCCACTTGTTTTTGTTTTGCCTCTTTGACACTTTCTAACCTCTATCATGCTTCTTGGAAAAACCTATTAGCTTATCTAGAATCTGTAAAACAGCCTTGCTTGATTAAGATATGAAACAACCTCGCTTGAGAATGATGAAGGTTACCTTTGCATAGAACAACCATAGACTTATATTAACTGCTTCAGAGCTCAGAGAGTTGTGTGAAGGTAAATGAATCAAAGATGACTCAATTAGGAAAAAATTCGAATTGAGATGTCACCTCATGAATAAATGATGCTTCATTGATATCCTATCATGACTATGATGACTGTAGGATAGGTAAGTACATCGAATCTAGTAACAAAATGACTCACCATACCCCTATCCTATCATTCCCCAACTGAATCTGACAAATTTTACCCTATTTGACACGGCAGCTAAGAAACCGTGCTTTCGTACCACTCACAGTGTAATTTTCACAGTTTGTGCTACGAAAGTAGCAGCGCTTTCGTAGCGCATTTACTCTTTTTTTAACTAGCGGTGCTACGAAACGGTGGATTCCTGGCTAATTGCAGAAATTTAGCCCGAAACTTAATTGAATGACCCTTAAATAGAAAATGTGAGTATTTGATCATGGAATTGACTTCTAAAGAATTTATTTGAATTCAATGATGACCTTTAAACCCATAAAAACTCTAACCTACCCTTAACCAAAACCTAAAATGACTTTCAAACCTATTTTGAGGCCATGATAAAAAACAGAGTTGACACAATGATGTTTTGAAATTTTTTGAGTGATAAAAGTGGCTCCATTTGGGATAGTGTGCCCCTGTGGTACACTAAGAACCAATAGTTCTAGTGCTACTATCCATTTTTCTTGACCAAAACAGAGAAACTTTGAAATTGCTCAAATTTGTACCTACTGAGAAAAATATGTACCTACTGAAAATATGCTCAGTCAAATTTGAGCTTATTCACATACTCATACCTACCCTATCAGCTGCAATCTCCACTTTAACTCAAACAACATGAAACTTCCAATGAAGCCAGTCATTTATCTTATCTATCATTTGAAACTCTTGACTGCACTTGAACCAAAAATAAACATGATATTGGAATGACCAAGGAAACATAAGATGAATTTGATCTTCATAATGAAAATATAACTGGAAATCTGGACTGTGGAATCTTTCCATGTAACCAGCTATGGGATCAAAGAAGACATGATATATTTGATATTTCTCATGACATTCTGCAACTTTGGACAACTCATCCATGTTTTCATCAACCACATGTGTGCTCTCAAATTTCTTTTCAAACTGATTTTCAAAAGCAATGTATTCTTCTTCAAACTCAAAGGAGAAAGGTGACAGCAACACCCCCTCCTTGTGTTCTAGAATTAACAACTCTTGAAAAAATTGATCTTGATCATGAAGCATATAAGGCTGAATTTGATCTTTTAAAACTTCAATATATTTTCCACTGTTCTCTGCAACTTCATCCACAAACTAAATCTTATCTTCTGACTTGCACTCAAATGATTTCAAATTAGAAGACAAGGATAAATAAAAAATTTTACCCACTTCTTCATTAATGTAATCATAATTTTATATAGAGTGATATAAGAAATGACATGAAGAATCAACTTTTTCCTGTACCTGAGGATTGTAGCAAGCATTTTATAATATTTCCTCTTACTGTTTGAAATGATTCTCATACTCCCGATGATCAAAATATTGACCAGTCTGCTGCAATTCTTCATTAGAATCAGAGGATGTATCATAATTTTCAAAAATAAACTCCTGCTGGGTTTCATTTTCATCCAAGGAAGAGGCTATCCTTTCTTCTTGGTGATGAAAGGGATTTTCATGAAGGGCTTCTAAAATTTCCTCATCCATGAACTCATCATCTTCATAAAAATTCTCCAAATATTCATTAAAATTCACACAGTGTTTACAATAGTCTTTAACTAGCAATAAGGAGGGATGAAACTCTTCATACATCTCATAAAATACAACATAGAAATCAGCAAGAGAATATAATGAACCATTTGGAAAGCTTTCATACCAAGACTATGATTTTCCTTCCAAAGTGGCCATAAACATCTTCATGAGACAATCTCCAGGGAACTGAACCTTAAGACTGTGTACATTCATATGGAATCTAACCAAATGAATATCAACATTCTCTTTCGTTCCATATTTGAATATAGGAATATCAGTTAAACATTCAACCTTTGGCATAGGATTTGGAAAACTAGGGATATGAGACCGATTTATAGGGCCATACCTGGCATTTATTCGTGCAACAGAACTCATTCTGAAACTTCATCAAGCTACTGATCTTCAAGCAGTGGGCTCACCTTCCAATTGATTATTTGATGTGTGGAGTCGCCAAGGTAGATGCAGCCTCGAAAAGCTTCCTGTGCTCTTACTACCTTCAGAAGTTCAGCTTCAAAATTTCGGGAAAGTATAATCTTCAGCCTCCCGGCAGATGCACCAAAATGTTATCATAAAATCAGACCTGATAGGCTGCTTATCAAACCAATCTTGTGCAAATATTTCAAACCAATATTTTGATTGAGGCTTAGCCTCCTCAACTTGAGAGGGCTCTCTCAAGGATTTTTGATTTTTGATAAATATGTAGATGGTTAACTCTATATGGGATAAAAATAGATAAATTATATAAACTGGTTGTAAATCACATTAGCAAGTATTCATTGGGCTTATGGAGTCATAATTGCTTCAGCAAAACCAAAATAATCTACCTAGCATGGAAGTCAAGGCATATCAGAGTTCAAGTCAAGGAATAAACATGTAGAACAGTGAAACACACAGTCAATTTGTCTATGAAGGAATTCAGAGCATCATTGATGAATTCTGAGTAACATAAGAAAACACCACTGCAATAATTGAAAATATGCCATCAGAACAAGAACATACAAGAACTCCTTATGAATCTTGAGTTGTCAAAGTAGAAATTCCGAATTAGGCTGAAAACAGTCACTTACATAAAACAGAGTCTTTTTGCTAACAAATGTCCAAACCTTTCTATTTTGAATCCTTGATATTTTATAGATCATTTAAATCATAATATAACATTATCCAAAACTAGAGACATCAAATTCCTACGCTTTGACACCTATTCTAACCATAAAACATGGTATTTATTACAAACACAGCTGTAAAACTGATATATAGAGTCCTATTACAAATAGAATTAGAACTCTTTTGATTCCACTCAAAACAACTTTATCTAAACTTAATTACATAATTTTCCACCTATCTCTTCATTAAGTCAAATCCTGATGATGAGCTCCAACCTGTTATGACCATAATGTTGATGATGTTGATCTCCTGCAATTTAGGAAACTACTTCCCTGTTTTTAGGCTTAGGATTCTTTTACTTTCTTGAGATATTCTGACCACTTATAACCCATAAATTCGAGGCTAATTGATATAAGGAACATTATTATCATATTTCCCAAGTAGTCCCTTCATGCCAGCTATGCAAAACCACTTTGAATTTCTCAAAATAGTGAAAACAAACTTGCACTACAAAAGAAGCACAGTTTCGTAGTGCTTTTCGTAGCGCAGTATTTTTACCCATTTTCCTTCAAAATTTAGCTTCCTTTCCTTCATGGTTTCTTTTATACTCACTTGACATAGGTTCCTTAGAAATTTCAAGTCAAAATACATGGTCTTCTTTCTAAAATAAGGAAAAGGGTGAAAAAGCTGCTACAACAGTTTCGTAGCACATTTTAATTTATAATTTTCTCCCACCTCATAATGAATTTGAAGAAACTAAGAGATTTTTTTGTAGTTAGGTCTGTTAGGAAAAAAAACCTCTTTCAATTTTCCCAAATTCATTTTCTGTTGCTCAGAAACCTCTTTGGAAGTTGACTGGTCAAAACCATAAAACAATTTTTTTTGGCTTCATGACTTTCAGCATTTTCGTAGCACTTTCTACCTTTTTTACACTGCAGGTGCTATGAAACTGCTGTGTAAGAAGTTTTTACCAGTTTTTCTTCAAAATTTGAAACAAAAATATGTTATAACTTTAGAAAATCACTGGCCTCATCAAAACCATCATCTATATGAACTAAAAACATAACCTTCACAAAATTTAATCCTCTTTTTCCTTTTTGAGTTTTCTTTGAATTTTTCATTTTGTACCTCTTCTCTTTAGTTCAGCTTGAGATTATTTTAATTGTAGCTTCAAATCCTCCACTTGGCCTCTTAGATTTCTATTACTGGCTCTCAAATGGGTGTTGATCACTCTAACAAATTTTGCTTCTTTAATGGCTGGAACTGTCCATGTAAAGAATTGTTGTGCACTTCTTGGGATATTTGACCTAGCAAGTGTTTGAACTTCCCAAACAGACTTCATCCTCTTGAATTATGTCTTTTCAATTCTGTGCTTTCTGGCCCTCTTTCTCATCATTTCCATCTCTTGATTTTCTAGTTTCAACCTTTCTTCCAGTAGTTGACACTCTGACATGTGTTCATTTCCCTTCATTATATTGCTGGCTGCATGCTCTACTATTGTTGATGAGAGGTCAACTACCTCTTTAGGTACTTTGACTATTTCAGTAGCTTCTTGGACCTCCTTGCTGTGTTCTTTGAGCTTTTTAGTATGCCTAGTCAAAGGCTTCCTAGCTTGACTGTTTGAATGTTGTGAAGCCAACTCCAAAAATAGAAGAAAAGAGATATCAACGCCTTAGAAATAAGCCACTTCGAGGGGGAAACCTCCAATACATTACATGAATGAAAAATTCTTAGATGATACAAATTAAAAAACCTCCTTTCTATATATAGGATTCCATGGAGCCATAATGTAATCCTAGTGGGGCCACAATGTAATCCTAGCCGACCTAACAATAATAATGTAAGGGCACAATAATAAAAATATTGGGGTTACATTGTGTTGGAGAGGTAAATCCCCTCTGCGGACAGAGGTGATCCCTATTAGCCCAGATTGGGTCTAGCAAGAATTAGACACGCACTGACGCAGGTCTCTAGTTACAAAAATGACAAAACATGATGAGTTTCCTACCTCAGGTCCTATGCAATGGTCATTGAGGAAAGGATGATGCTTCTCGTCCTCCACTTTGGCAGATCACGATCCT
Organism: Pinus albicaulis; assembly: GCA_034641835.2. NCBI lineage: Eukaryota > Viridiplantae > Streptophyta > Pinopsida > Pinales > Pinaceae > Pinus > Pinus albicaulis. The sequence continues at coordinate 749,911,355 of CM076579.1, forward strand.
TCCGCTTAACACATCTGAACACCTGCACACATGAAAAGAAACACAATGATACACAACATAGAATCTAAATCTTATAACCATACATCAGTCAGAGAGGATGTAATTCATTGCATCAAAAACAAAGACACATGAATGAAACCATAACCAAAGTCGTTTATCATTAATAATAACAAAGAAATATACAACCCAAGGCTCTAACGCTGGATATTCCTTTGGTGGGTCGACAACGGAGCACGCTCAATGAAGCTTGTCGGGAACGGGACAAAGCTCTCTCTCTTCGGCTTGGCTCTCAATGGCTGTCTGGCGATAGTCTCCTTGCTGCAGATTCAACTTTTGCTTCTATGACCACTAGCTTTCTAAGGGAAAATTGCAAGCTTATATAGATGGTGGAAGGGTAGTTGGGATCCCTACAATTGTGGGATTGGCCCTATCCTTAAAGAAGCTTCCATGATCGGTGGAAAACCACCTCCCATGCATGGAGATCCGGAGCCAAACCTCCCAACTCATTTTAGAGACTCATTCAAGAGTTTGTTGGAATCAAACTTCCACCATTTTTTTTTTTTTTTAAATCCTTATTAAGCTTGGTGCGAGAAATACACTGGGACAGAGCGCCATTTGGTGGGCCCTCTTTGGTGGATTTTCCCCATTGGCACGAGGGCTAAACTGGCTAGTCATGCCAAGGCCAAAAGATCAGTTTTTAGGGTTTTTTAAAGGAAACTTTCTTCAGAGAAATGATTGTCCTTGTAAAGGGGGATGCCATGAAAGTGGATTTAGGTTATGTCACTGCTCACAGGTCATGGAAAAGGCCCTCCAATGTGCAGGACGAGGGATTGAAAGGACGGTGACAAATTACTGTGTAACACAGGGGTACAACAATAACAATAAGGGGGGTTACACTAACATAATAAGGGACTACACTATTAATATAGGGACTTAACATGCCCCTCTCCTTCAAACAAGTGTTGTCCTCAACGCTTGATTATTTCTTGATGATTTTGTATAAAATTATCATCCTCCCATGTTGAATATTCTATAGGAAAATTCTTCCACTTGCTGAGATGCTCTGAAATTAATCGTACTTTTTGAGTTCTTGTTTTTGTGACTGCTTTAGAACTTCTTTCGATGTGATTTTGATCTTCCTGTTGTTTCATTAGATTCTCCACCAAAGTTAGGTTATCCTTTGAGAGTTGGAGAACTTGTTGTTGATGCTCGATGTGATCTTCCACTAATTTATCATCCATATTAACTATTATTTGATCCTTCAAATCATCCAACTTAGCCTCCATTTCTGATTTTAAACCATCTATGTCATCTTCGGTTGCTGTTCATAAGATCGAAATTTTTTTCACTTAGTACCGTAATTTTGATATCTCATATTGAAATTCTTCCTCTTCATGCGTTATAGTATAGATTTTTTAGTGCTTAATGGGTATGGAATTATTTTTTGGAGACATTATAGAACCTAATACTGATAAAAATTCTAAAATATGCCCTTGGAATCACTTCAAACTACTTTTTCAAACAAACGTTATGCAATTTGGAAACAAAATACACACATTTTTCTTGCTTTTGAGGAGCTCGATATTGAAATTGGATTATCTCTGTCATTGCAACACTTCAATATCTGAAATTTGGCAATGAGGTAGCCCTCTAAATTCTCTTTCGAATGCCATAGGTCTGACCAGATTTGGATTCTCCAAGACAAAGTTATGTCCAATCTCCCCAATGACCTAATTATGGACTGGTTCAGTAGAGCGAACTTGTATGACTTGCCATGTGTCATTGTTTCATATTTTGGCTCTGAAATTGATAGAACAAAAACTACAGTCTGTGTACTTGTGACCACTTTTTACAGCATTCCAATCTGATGCTCATATAGAGCTATGAATATTTTCCCACGATCACCTCTTTGAGATGAAATTTAGAAGCCTAAAAAAGCCCTAAATTCCACAGATCATATCTTCGAAAATTTTGTGAAAAAATATCTGAAATTTTGCGACAATGTTCCTCAAGATTTTGGCTTCGCACCCTAAAAATTTCATCTTCTAAAACTTCGCAGAAAAAATGTTATAGCGAAAATTCCACGATGACCTGTTTGGAGCAGCGAAACCCTAGAATCCAAAGCTCTGATACCAAATGTTGTGAAGCTAGCTCCAAAAATAGAAGAAAAGAGATATCAATGCCTTAGAAATAAGCCACTTTGAGGGGGCAACCTCCAATACATTACATGAATGAAAAATTCTTGGATGAGACAAATGACAAAACCTCCTTTCTATTTTTAGGAGTCCATGGAGCCACAATGTAATCCTAGTGGGGCCACAATGTAATCCTAGCCGACCTAACAATAATAATGTAAGGGCACAATAATAAAAATATTGGGGTTACAGGAGTACAACAATAACAATAAGGAGGGTTACACTAACATAATAAGGGACTAAAATATTAATATAGGGACTTAACAATCACTCTAACATATTTTTCTTCTTTAATGGCTGGAACTGTCCATGTAAATAATTGTTGTGCACTGCTTGGGATCTTTGACCTAGCAACTGTTTGACCTTCCCAAACAACCTTCATCCTCTTGAATTATGTCTTTTCAATGCTATGCTTTCTGGCCCTCTTTCTTATCATTTCCATCTCTTGATTTGCTAGTTTCAACCTTTCTTCCAGTAGTTGACACTCTGACATGTGTTCATTTCCCTTCATTATATTGTTGATTGCATGCTCTACTGCTTTTGATGAGATTTCAACTACCTCTTTAGGTACTTTCATTGTTTCAGTAGCTTCTTGGACCTCCTTACTATGTTCTTTGAGCTTTTTAGCATGCCTAGTCAAAGGCTTCCTAGCTTGAAAGACAAAGGCTGCATTCTCACCTTCAAATTCCAATTTCCTTGCTGATTTCACTTTTTTCTGTTTGTGTTGATATGTTCCAATAAAATAAGCTTGCACAATAGGTGAATTTTCTATATCAATTTCATGTAAAATGTCATCTAAGTTTCCTTTCATCACTTAGCTATCATCTGAACCTGAAACCAATGTTTTTCCTTTTGATGCTGCTGCTTGGCTTCTTTTTACTCTCTGGATTTCCTGCTTGTTGGCCACTTGTTTTTGTTTTTCCTCTTTGAAACTTCTTAACCTCTGTCATTCTTCTTGGAAAAACCTGTTAACTTCTCTAGAATCTGTAAAAAAACCTTGCTTGATTAAGATATGAAACAACCTCGCTTGAGAATGATAAAGGTTGCCTTTGCATAGAACGTTAGGTCCCTATATTACTAGTATAGTCCTTTATTGTTGTTAGTGTAACCCCCTTATTGTTATTATTGTACCCCTATAACCCCCATATTGTTATTATTGTGCCCTTAAATTATTATTGTTAGGTCGACTAGGATTACATTGTGGCCCCATGGACTCCTATATATAGAAAGGAGGTTTTGTAATTTGTGTCATCCAAGAATTATTCATTCATGTAATGTATTGGAGGTTTCCCCCTCGAATTAGTTTATTTCTAAGGCATTGATATCTCTTTTCTTCTATTCTTGGAGTTGGTTTCACAATATTTGGTATCAGAGCTTTGAGATTCTAGGGTTTCACTGCTCCAAACAAGTCATCGTGGAATTTTTACTATAACGTTTTTTCTACGAAGGTTCGTAATTTTAAATTTTTAGAGTGCGAAGCCAAAATCTAGAGGAACATCGTCGCAAAATTTTCGAGCTTTGTTCACAAAATTTTCGGAGATATCATCTATGCAAGTTAGGTCATTTTGCAGGCTCCTGAATTTAACCTAAACGGGTCATTGTGGTATTGTCATAATAAATTTTTTTCTACAAAGGTTCAGAAGATGAAATTTTTAGAGTGCGAATTTGAAATCCAGAGGAACATCATCGCAAAATTTTAGAGCTTGGTTCGCAATATTTTCGGAGATATGATTTGTGGAAGTTAAGGCTTTTGCAGGCTTCTGAATTTCATCTCAAAGAGGTGATCATGGGAAAATATTCATAGCTCTCTCTTTGAGCATCGGATTGGAATTATGTAAAAAGTGCCCACAATTGTACAAACTGTAGTTTTTGTTCTATCAAATTTAGAGCCAAAGGAGGAAACAGTGACACGTGGTAAGTCGTACAAGTTCGCTTTACTGAACCAGTCCAAAATTGGGTCATTGTGGGAGATTAGACATAACTTTGTCTTGAAGAATCAAAATCAGATCAGACCTATGGAATTTTAAATAAGCTTCAAAGGGCTACTACAGGGCTGAATTTCAGATATTTAGGATTCAAAATTATAGAGATAATTCAATTTCAATATCGAGCTTTTCAAAAGCAAGTAAAAGGTGTGTATTTTTTTTCTGAATTGCATAAGTCTTGTTTGAAGAATCAAGTTGAATTGATTCCAAGGGCATATTGTAGAATAGGTATCAGTATTGGATTCTAAAATGGCCCCTAAAAAGAATTCAACACCCATTAAGCCTTTAGAAGGCTCTACTATGACTCATGAAGACGAATAGTGGCAACATGACATATCAAAATTACAAGAGAAAGCGCAACAAATTTCGCTCTCGCAAAGAACAAAAAAAAATGAAATGGAAGTTTTGAAGAAAGGCGTGGAAACTAAGATGGATGGTTTAAAGAAAGGAGTGGAAGCTAATATTAATGGTTTGGAAGCTAATATGGATGGCATGGAAGTGGGCATGGAAGCTAAGATCGATGAAAAAATGAAAGACAACATGGAAAACATGAAGAAGGATCTAAAAGTAGACATCGAAGGTTCGGCAAAGTTGATACAAGAAATGTTTCCTAATGGTGAAAAGATAGTAGAGGAAACTTATGATGAGAAGAAAATAAATGTTAATCGTGATTTCCTAAACTCTAATGTTGGAGGCAAGAACCACCATATTCCAAAAATGGATATGAGGAAGTTTGATGGAAAGGATCGTATAACATGGATACTACAGATAGAGCAATATTTTGATCTCAATAATGTGAAAAACACACAAAAGGTACGCATTTAAAATTTACATTTAGAACAAAATACATTTGTATGGTATTGATGGCTTTGCTCTCGTAAAAAAATTGTCACTTGGTCAATTTTTACGGAGGAAATGATAGCACATTATGAGGATACAAAGAGAAACAATTTCTTTAGCCAATTGATAAATCTCAAACAAAAGTGTTCAGTGGGTGAGCACATTGAGGACTTCCAAAAATTGAATGTAAGGGTAACTGATCTTTCAGAGGAACGCAGGTTCGATCTCTTCATAGGTACTTTAAAGGATAACATCCAACATGAAGTTCGTGTTTTGGAACCTGATTCATTGGAGAAGGCATTCAGGTTGGCAAGAAAAAATGAATGTAAAATTATGGCGACAAGGAAGCCTACCACTCACTTCTATAAAGAAGGAAGTGTTGCTACTCCTATATTTCCACAACCTACAAGGTTGACACCACAACAATTGGAAGAAAAAATGGCAAAAGGAATTTGCTACAGTTGTGATAGAAAATACACTAAAGGTCATAAGTATGATGAGAAGAAATTATTTTACATAGATTGTGAAGAGGAAGAAGAAAATGAACAAGAAGAGGATATACGCCAGGAACCAGCCCTAAAAGAGGAAGAAATGAGTCTGACATATCGTGTAATGCATTGGCAGGAATTACCACTTCTCAAAATCTCAATATAGAAGGACATATAAAGAAGAAAAAGGTAATAGTGTTGATTGATTCAGGCAACACCCATAATTTTATTCATTGTAAGGTAGCCAAGGAATTGAATTGTTTCCTATACCCAGCACTAGAATGTCAAGTGATGGTTGCAAATGGAGGAACTATAAATTGCTCTTGTAAATGCCATAATATCAAGCTAATCATAGGGGAATATGTGTTGAATAGTCTAATGCTTTACATTCCTATGGGAGGTGCTGATGTTGTACTAGGAGTACAATGGTTACAATCTTTGGGGACGGTAGCTTTTAATTTTCAAGAACTTTTCTTGAATTTTTTTTCAGAAGGAAAGGAAGTCGAATTATGGGGTATTGCAGGGAAGCCGAGAAATATAATTAGCTCTAATGTCAAGACAAAGCTTCTAAATAAAGAACAATGAGGCGTAATTGCACAACCATGCTCACTAGAAGTTCCAACATCAAAATCATCTATTTCTGCAGATCTCCAAAAAGTCTTGGAAAATCATTCCAAGGTGTTTGAAAATCCCAAAGGACTCCCACCTATTCGTGATCATGATCATGCTATTCATTTTATTCCAGGAAGTGTTCCTCCCAATATCAGGCCTTATAGATATCCTTATGTCCAAAAGAGCGAAATTGAACGTATAATTGCAGAAATGTTAGAGGCAGGTATAATTCAACCTAGTCAAAGTTCTTTCTCTACTCATATAGTATTGGTACACAAGAAGGATGGATCATGGTGCATGTTTCTGGATTATAGGGAGCTCAATAAGCTCACCATTAAAGATAAATTTCCCATTCCTGTGATTGATGAATTATTGGATGAATTACATGGAGCAATTTATTTTACCAAGTTAGATCTTCATTCAGGATATCATCAAATTAGAATGAAGACTGAAGATATTCCGAAAACAGCATTTCGAACTCATGAGGGTCATTATGAATTTTTGGTCATGCCTTTTGGCCTTACCAATGCACCTTCTACATTTCAAGGGTTGATGAATTCCATTTTCAAACCCTTCCTTAGAAAATTTGTGCTAGTATTTTTTGATGATACTAATCTACAGCAGGTCTTGGAAGGATCATGTTGAACATGTTGACAGGGTGCTCAAACTATTGCAGGAGAAACAATTATATGCAAAAACATCCAAATGTTTCTTTGGAGTACAAGAGGTGGAATATCTGGATCATATTATATCTCACGAGGGTGTTAAAGTAGACCCTAACAAAATTAAAGCCATTAAGGAATGGAAAGTCCCCAAGACAATAAAGCAGTTGCGAGGATTTCTTGAGTTAATAGGCTATTATCGTAAGTTTGTTAAGAATTATGGGAGAATAGCAGCACCTCTAACAACATTATTGAAGAAAGATGCATTTTCATGGACTCCTGAAGCAACTAAGGCCTTTGAACATCTTAAAGAGGCAATGTGCCTAGCACCGGTCTTAACTACGCCAGAATTCACAAAAACCTTTATTGTGGAATGTGATGCCTCAGGAAATGGAATTGGTGCAGTTTTAATGCAGGAAGGAAGACCCATTGCTTTTGAAAGTCGTCCAATCAAAGGAAAGTATTTACAGAAACCTATTTATGAGAAGGAAATGTTAGCAATGCTACATGCACTAAAGAAATGGCGAACTTACCTAATGGGAAGACACTTCAAGGTAAAAACTAATCATGATAGTCTTAAACACTTTTTGGAACAAAGACTATCTTGAGAAGAGCAGCAAAAATGGGTCACAAAGATGTTGGGTTATGACTTTGAAATAATCTACAAAAAAGGGAAGCTAAATGTTGTTGCAGATGCACTCTCAAGAAAGAATGAAGAGGTGGAAGCATTGCTTTGTGCCATTTCTATTATCCAACCAGATTGGATAACCGAAGCAAGGGATGAATGGAAGAAGGACGAAAAAGTGTGGACACTCATTCAAAAGTTGCAGCAAGATCCTAGTACATCTGATAAATTTAGTTGGAAAAATGATTCCTTATGGTACAAAGATCGCTTATATATTTGTAAGAATTCCCAACTAAAACAAAAGATTCTTCTGGAATTGCACACTTCTCCTTTAGGAGAACACTCAGGATTTTTAAAAACTTACCACAGGGTGAAGAAAGAATTTTTTTTGGATGGCCTTAAATCTGATATTCAAAAGTTTGTGGCGGAATGTTTGGTTTGCCAGCAGAATAAAGTGGAAACAATTAAGACCCCGGGACTTCTACAACCTTTATCCATTCCAAGTCAACGTTGGGATGAGATTTCAATGGATTTTATCACAGGTTTACCTAAGTCCGAAGGAAAGAGTGTCATCATGGTGGTAGTTGATAGACTTACCAAGTATGCACACTTTTGTGAATTATCTCATCCATTTAAAGCAAGTACGGTTGCTACTACATTTATGGACACAATTCAAAAGCTACATGGAAACCCAAGGGTTATTGTGAGCGACAGAGATCCCATTTTTACTGGAAATTTTTGGACAGAGTTATTTTCTTGTTTTGGTACTCAATTAGCTCATAGCTCATCTTATCATCCTCAATCTGATGGTCAAACTGAGATAGTAAATAAATTTTTGGAAGGATATCTTCGTTATTTTGTATCTGATAAAAAAACACAATGGGTCAAGTGGTTACCTCTCGCTGAATGGTGGTATAACACTTCCTTCCATACTGCAGCAAAAATGACCCCATTTATGGCACTTTATGGATATCATCCACCATCCATAACATCATCTTTAAGAGAAAATTCGAAGGTTCAAGTAGTGGAAGATCACATCGAGCATCAACAAGAAGTTCTCCAACTCTTAAAGGATAACCTGAATTTGGCACAAAATTGAATGAAACAACAGGCAGATCAACATCGTAGCGAGAGAAGTTTTGATGTGGGAGATTGGGTATTTTTACGGCTACAACCATACAAACAAATGTCCCTCAAGCAAGCAAAGAAGGATAATAAATTATCGCCAAAGTACTATGGTCCTTACAAGGTGTTGCAAAAAATTGGTACTATGGCATACAAATTGGAGCTTCCTGCTTCTTCGCGAGTACATCCAGTTTTCCATGTTTCATGCTTAAAGAAGGTTATAGGTGAAAATATTCAGTTCAAACAATATTTCCAGAACTTGATGAGGAAGGAAAAATCATATTGGAACCGGAAGCGGTCACGGAAACAAGAACTCGACAACTACGGAATCGATCAATTTCAGAGTATCTCATCAAGTGGAAGAACTTACCCACTGAAGATTCTACATGGGAGGATGAGAATTTTATACAGAAGCACCCAGAGCTACTCAAGCTTTGAGGACAACACTTTTTTGAAGGAGAGGGGCATGTTAGGTCCCTATATTACTAGTATAGTCCCTTATTGTTGTTAGTGTAACCCCTTATTGTTATTATTGTACCCTTGTAACCCCCATATTGTTATTATTGTGCCCTTAAATTATTATTGTTAGGTCGGCTAAGTTACGAAATTACTAAGTTACATTGTATTTTTTATGGACTCCTATATATATAAAGGAGGTTTTGTAATTTGTATCATCCCAGAATTATTCATTCATGTAATGTATTGGAGGTTTCCCCCTCGAAGTGGCTTATTTCTAAGGCGTTGATATCTCTTTTCTTCTATTCTTGGAGCTTTTTTCACAACATAGAATAACCACATACTTATCTTAACTGCTTCAGAGCTCAGACAGTTGTGTGAAGGTAAATGAATCAAATATGACTCAATTAGGAAAAAATACGAATTTGAGATGTCACCTCATGACTAAATGATGCTTCATTGATATCCTATCATGACTATTATGACTGTAGGACAGGTAAGTACATCAAATCTAGTAAAAAACTGACTCACCATACCCCTATCCTATCATTCCCCAACTGAATCTAGCAAATTTTGGATTATTTGACATGACAGCTAAGAAACCACGCTTTCGTAGTGCTCATAGTGTAATTTTTGTAGTTTGCGCTATGAAAGTAGCAATGATTTCGTAGCGCATTTCCTCTTTTTGGAACTAGCGGTGCTACGAAACGGTGGATTCCTGGATAATTGCAGAAATTTAGCCTGAAACTTAATTGAATGACCCTTAAATGGAAAATGTGAGTATTTGATCATGGAATGGATTTCTAAAGACCTTATTTGAATTCAATGATGATATAAACTCGTAAAAACTCTAACCTACCCTTATCCAAAACCTAAAATGACTTTCAAACCTATTTTGAGGCCATGATAAAAAACAGAGTAGACACAATGATGTTTTGAAATTTTTTGGGTGATAACAGTGGCTCCACTTGGGATAGTGTGTCCCTGTGGTACACTAAGAACCAGTAGTTCTAGTGCTGCTATCCATTTTTCTTGACCAAAACAGAGAAAATTTGAAATTGCTCAAATCTGTACCTACTGAGAAAAATCCGTACCTACTAAAAATATTCTTAGTCAACTTTGAGCTTATTCACATACTCCTACCTACCCTATCAACTGCAATCTCCAATTTAACTCAAACAACATGAAAATTCCAATGAAGTTATTCATTTATCTTATTTTTCATTTGAAACTCTTGACTACACTTGAACCAAAAATAAACATGATATTGGAATGACCAAGGCAACATAAGATGCATCTGATCTTTATAATGAAAATATAACTGGAAATCTGGACTGTGGAACCTTCCCATGTAATCAGCTATAGGATCAAAGAATACATGATCTATTTGATATTTCTCATGACATTCTGCAGCTTTAGACAACTCATCCATGTTTTCATCAACCAAGTAGAACTTCAGTTGTGTGCTCTCAAACTTCTTTTCAAATTTATTTTCAAAAACAATGTATTCTTCTTCAAACTCAAAGGAGAAAGGTGAGAGCAACACCCCCTCCTTGTGTTCTAGCATTGAGAACTCTTGAAAAAACTAATCTTGATCATGAAGCCTATAAGGCTGAATTTGATCTTTTAAAACTTCAATATCTTTTTCACTGTTCTCTGAAACTTCATCCACAAACTGAATCCTATATTCTGCTTGCACTCAAATGATTTCAGATTAGAAGACAAGGATAAAGAAAAATTTTCACCCACTTCTTCATTAATGTAACAATCATTTTATATAGAGTGATATAAGAAATGACATGAAGAATCAACCATTTCCTGTACCTGAGGATTGTAGCAAGAATTTTCCAATATTTCCACTTGCTGTTTGAAATGATTCTCATACTCCTAATGATCAAAATTCTGACCAGTCTATTGCAATTTTTCATCAGAATCGGAGGAATTATCATAATTTTCAGAAATAAAATCCTGTTGGGTTTCATTTTCATCCAAGGAAGAGGCTATCCTTTCTTCCTGGTGATGAAAGGGGTTTTCATGAATGGTTTCTAAAATTTCCTCATCCATGAACTCATCATCTTCATAACAATTCTCCAAATATTCAATAAAACTCACACAATGTTTACAAGAGTCTTTAACCAGCAATAAGGATGGATGACACTCTTCATACATCTCATAAAATACAACATGGAAATCAACAGGAGAATATAATGAACCATTTGGCAAGCTTTCATACCAAGACCGTGTTTTTCCTTCCAAAGTGGCCATAAACATCTTCATGAGACAATCTTCATGGAACTGAACCTTAAGACTGTGTAAATGCATATGGAATCTAACCAAATGAAGAGCAACATTGTCTTTCTTTCCATCTTTGAATATAGGAAGATCAGTTAACCATTCAACCTTTTTCATAGGATTTGGAAAACTAGGGATATGAAATCGATTCATAGGGCCATACGTGGAATTTATTCTTGCAATGGAACTCATTCTGAAACTTCATCAAGCTATTGATCTTCAAGCAGTGGAGTCACCTTCCAATTGATTATTTGATGTGTGGAGTAACCAAGGTAGATGCAGCCTTGAAAAGCTTCCTGAGCTCCTACTACCTTCAGAAGTTTAGCTTCAAAATTTTGGGAAATTATAATATTTAGGCTCCCGGCAGATGCACCAAAATGTTATCACAAAATCAGACTTGATAGGCTGCTCATCAAACCAATCTTGTGCAACTATTTCAAACCAGTATTTTGGTTGAGGCTTAGCCTCCTCAACTTGAGAGGGCTCTCTCAAGGATTTATGATTTTTGATAAATATGTAGATGGCTAACTCTATATGGGATAAAAATAGATAAATGATATAAACTAGTTGTAAATAACATTAGCAAGTATACATTGGTTTTATGGCGTCATAATTGCTTCAGCAAAACAAAAATAATCTACCTAGCATGAGACGTCTTTGGGTTTGTGTGACACATGTGGGAAGCTGACCTTATGAAGAGTTTGTTGGTTGAAGCATCTTTTTGATCGTCATAATTCCACCATTCTTTATCTATGTTTTTGGCTTATCTTCCATCGATCTATTGGTATGTTCTATCTGCATCTTACTTTCATTTTTCCCTAGAAGGTCAAAGTATATTTGCATCTAAGCATATAACATATTCAGAATTTAACACTTTCTTTAACATATCAGTGATTTCCCTTAAGTTTTCAGCAAGATTAGGAATAAACCTCCTCAATAAATTGATCTTACCATTGAATGATTGAATTTCCTTTTTACTCCTAGGATAGTCTAGACTCTGAATTGCCTCAATCCTTGAAGGATCTATTCAGATGTCATATTTGGAAATAATATGACCATGAAATTTCCCTTCCTCAATAGAAAACAAACTTTTCTTTGGATTCAATGACATGCCAAATTTTCTGCACCTTTGGAAAATTGTCTTTAAGTGTTACAATTGTTCTTCATAAGTATTTGAAAAATTGTTAAGTCGTCAAGATAAATGACCAAAAACACATCCTTCTCATTGGAAAATGTGCTATCCATCACTCACTGAAAATTTTCTCTTGTGTTCTTCAGCCAAAAGGGCATCTTTGCATACATAAAATCACCCCAAGGAGTTGTGAAGGCTAATTTTTCTTGGTCATCCGAATGAACCAAGATCTAATTGTATCCAGAATATCTATCTAGTAATGAAATTTTGTAAGAACCAACCACCCTTTGTAGGATATGATCCATTTTTGGATGTGGATAGTTGTCCTTTAATGACACTTTATTCAAATTGCATAAACTAATACACAAGTGGATCTCACATGTCTTCTTCCTTACTGGTACTAAATTTTACATCCAATTCGAAAAACGGAGAGGGACAATAATACTAGCAGTGTACAATCTGTTTAATTCCTTTTCAATGGAAGGCAACAACTTTGGATTCATCCTTTTGAGTTTATGACGGAAATGCTTCTGTTCAAGTTTTATGGGAATGGTATGCTAAATTATTCTCTTATGATACACATTTAAATCACTATATTCCCATGCAAAAACATCATAATATTCAATCATGAGTGCTACATATTTACCTTTCATCTCTAGACTCAAATATTTTGATATCTTAACCATTTTGGGCTTCTCAGGAGTGCCAATATTAGGATATTCTTCTCCTACTTCATTTGGAAGCATTGCTGGTTTTTGTGCAACATCATCATGATCAAAAATCTCCTCCATGGGTACTAGACCTCTTGGAATTGAGTTAGCTTTTAGTTGTAGTACCATTAATTCTGTTGCATGCATTTCTTGATCATCAAATTTTGAACTAACAAAATCTTCTTCCATCTGCAAGAAATCGTCTATTTGTTTATCATGCTGAAAGAATTTTCAATACCGAACATTGTCTAGAACAAGAGGGTGATGTTTGACATTGATCTCATACTTCTTGTTGATATAAACCAGAATATTGAACATATTGGCTGAAGTGTCAAGAGTATCAGCAATGATATTATTGTACCTTGGAATCAATGATATAATTTATTTAGTGAAGGTCTTAAGAATGTCTAATACGCATTATGGTATGCTCACATTCTAGGATTCTTGGACTAGTATTCCCCTTTGAATTGCTTTATTACCAACTCAGAGTCGCCATATACAGAAATATTCTTAACACCTAGTTTCTTGAGTATTTTAAAACCAGCTATCAAAGCCTCATATTCTACCTCATTGTTAGAAAAATCAAATTTTGACTGATTCATGGGACCATTAATCCAAATTCCAATTCCATATCCTTCCTTACCTAAGGCTCTGTCAAAACCCATGGTCCATAGACTATTTTCTTCATCGGGAAGCTCAATTTTGGATGAATAATTTTGATTAGTTGTTTGAGAATGATCTTCTTTCCTAATAAGATCTATCTCATTTAATGTTTCAACTATATTTTTGACAGCTGCACTTGGCTGCAAGCTACTTGGTACCTATTCTTGTTTTTCTGTACTTGGAATTTCTTGAACACAATCTGAAATCTCTGGAATTTCTACTTTTTCTTCCACCAAATCTACTAACAATGCTGAAAAATCATCATTGTACAAAATAAATGACTCTAAATATGTATGAATAGCATGAATTGGGTGATTATTGGTTTTTTCCTTTCTACTAATCATGTACTTCATCTTCTTCCCCCTGTATAATTTTCTGATTTGTCCAAAAATTGGTATAGTAGCATAGGAAAAGTCTAACTGCAAAGTGCCTTTAAGTTTGGCTCCCCAGGATTGTGAGAGAAGAATTCCATATCTCAAGGGAATTTCCGCTACAACAATGTTCATAAGAAAATTCATAACTAGAATTTGATCTAAGGTCACCACTAAATCTTTGATAAGACCAAGACACTTAACCCTTCCTGAGTCAAAAAATTAAATGTCATGGTATGGCCTGGTAATATCCAATCCTAAATTATCCATGATTTCTTCAGGCATGAGATTATGGTAGGCCTTGAAGTCTAGCATATCATTATGGAGGATGAAGTCATGAATTTTTAGACAGAGGTAAAAAGGTGGTAAGTTACCATCTACAGCAAGGCCAAACAAAATCTCCAGGTGGTCATCACTAACATTTAACATATCAGAAATTTGGTCCAACTTAGGCATTTTAGCTACCTGGAACTTGTATTGGGCATTCTTAATTAATTAAGTCAATTTAATTGAGACTTTAATCTTTGAAATTTAATTCCGAAGACTAAATAAAGTAGAATTATTTTCTACCTCTTTAGATGGCATGTCCTTCTTTTTGGGTTGTTCTCTGATTGGTATCCCCTTTCTTTGTCCTCCAGCTTGAATTTCTTTGTCTTTATTTGGATTTCTAGTGGAAGCTTCATTAATTTTTCCCTGATTTCTAACAACGAGCCATTTTTCCTTATTCTGATTTTTAGAGGTCATGTGTTTGTTATGAACATCTGCTTGATAATTTTTCTTTTGATGATTTGAAGTTATGGGCACATTTATATTTCTCAGACCATATTTCCTTTTCACTTGGCTATTGGAATTATGATAACCTCTTTGATAATAATCTGTCTATATTGCCAACATATCATCGTTAGAAAGAACATATTGTTGATCATCAGGTACAAAAGGTTCTTCAAAAAATTCATCCTCCTCAGTCAATAAAATGGGTTGTTGATTTTCCTCAAAAATTTGATTTTCCTTTGAGGTCCCTTCCTCCTCATTAGGGCCCTCTATATAATTTTTTTGAAAAGGAATACGGATCTATTTCTAACCTTGATGATCTTGACCCATATGCTCCCTTTGTTTAATCCTGGTGTGTTGAGGTTGTTGTTGTTGATCTCTGAAGTTGGGATTTCCAATTGGAGGTTCTACTTGTCTATATATGATGGCCATCATGCCCATCATATTCTCCATTTTCTTAATCAAAGTATCAATTTTACCCTCTAATGAAGTGGATGGATCCTCCTTTATGGTAACCCTCTTTTTTTATTTCATCTTTGACTTTTTGATAAGTAGATTTTCCTCAACACTTACTGCATTCATTTGCATGTCTTCAAGGGTGGAAGGATTTCTCTCCCTCAATTGGTAGGACATATCCAGATCAAAAGCATGTAGATAATAAATAATTTCCCATCCAGGAGGAGGCTTAATGTTTTTTGGGATAGCATTATATATCCTATTAAATATTGCTGTGAAATATTACATAAATTCACTAGTATTTCTCTTCAAGTCATTATACTCAGCTAGAATTTGGAGAGGGTTATTTTTCTATTCCCACTTTGCTAGGAATAAGTCTATTAACTATTGTGGATTGGCTACAAAAGCAGGTGTTAAGGAATGGAACCATTTCTTGACTTCCCCTCAAAAACTCGGTGTTATTACACACATTTTGGCATCATCATTATCAATTTCCTCGCGATCAATAAAATCAATCACTTTAACTATATGTTGTTGAGACGTGACCTTTGTTGTCCCATCTAACAAAGGCAATCTCTGACCATAATTTTTAGGCAAAGTATTAAGTTGGGGTGGTAAAATCAAAGGAGAGAATCTTGCCATGACTACTGCAGAAGGTTGTAAGGAAGTCACAACAGGAGGTGTTGAATGAGGAAATGATTTCAGAGGAAGTGATGGTTTGATAGTAGACGATGATGGAGTAGTTGTTTGAGGAAATGTAACAGTAGATGTGGTAGAAAATAAAGTCTCTTCTTGGTACTGGATATAGGCCTTTTCAGAGGTTATTTGGAACTGATAAAATAATCTCTGAAGTTTATAAAAATATGACCAGACCTTACTATCACCCTCAAAAGATGAAGAATCAGAAAATGGAAAATATGTTTCAAATTTAATGGGATCAAAAATTGCTTCTGAGAGGAAATATTATGACTTACACTTGAATAAATATGACTCAAATTTGAGATCAAAAGATAGATCTTCAAAAGAAACCAACCTTGAAGGCAAAGATTTCGATCTTACTAGTGGAGGTGTACCCTTTTTAACTTCTTTAAACTATGACCTTTGCTTTCTCAATAGCCTCTCAGGGTCATTAACCACTGGTGAAGTATTTGGATCGAGATTAGAGCTCATATTCCTTTTGGGAGCCAGTGTTCATCTCAATCTGCACTTTGGCTCGAAATGACTAAATCGACCTTCTTTGAGTGCTAGCACTTGTCACTCACACATATAGACTTCAACAAACTATAAGAAATATTCCCAGGGAATATTTGACACTCATGCCCCCGGAAATAGAGCCAAAATGTTAGGGCTCCTTAGTTTCCCAAGATTGAGAAAGGAAACGAAAGAGGTAACCACAGAAATTTTTTTGACTTGGTATCTAACCCTACCAAATCAGGGAGGGATCTCTCAAAATCAACCTCACAGCCAATGAAAATGATTGGAGAGTATTATGGTTTTAGGATAGTTATCATCTCAATAGGATTTGATTAGGGTTTGCTAGATAAATAAGCACCAGGTTTAGGAACTAGGCCAAGTATTCCAAAAGATCAATTACAGACATAGAATGAGGCAAGTTAGGTGTAATCATCAACATAAGTGATTTTTTCATATTAGCATGGTGATGAGGAAATCAGATAAAGAAACTAAGTGACTATACATGCAAGAAGTTACTTTTTTAGAAGATAAAACACTTATATGAAAATCTCAGACAAAACAGAGCATTTGAGGCAATGTATTCTATTTAAAAATTAGGAGATTAACGCAAGAAGAACATAGATCGCTGCTAGAACTACTTAATCATTAGATTAATAAGGAAAATTGTAGAAAAATAGTGTCACTAATCACATCACAAGAATCCCATAAAAATAGCTGCAACTGCTTGTATAATATTTCAGTAAAAAATCAAGTACACCAGTTCTTAAAAAATGTGAACTTCAAGTATCCAACATTTTCTTAGACTTGTTTATGAGTAAATATAGAAGACAAAAAAATATTCCACCTTTAAGGGTTTGAATCCTAATCCATAGCAACTAATTCATGAACCAAATTACTCATTGCCAAATCCTAGGGAAGTTAGAAACAACTTTCCCCTTTTTTAGATAATTGATTGAGATTATCTCTCAAAGAATTGATCAGTAAGATTATTTACAATGATAATCATTAATAAAACTATTAATCATCATACAACTCATGAGTCAGCTATTACATTGACCAATTTTTACCTTTCACCTCCACGTGCACTGAAACATTTCTAAACACATAAACGCAGCAATTGTCCTTAGCGGAAATGCAGAACCATTGGGTTGATTTTAGATGACTGGTAAGAGTTTCTAAATGTTGTTGAAGGTTGGGAAAGAAATATTATGATTTCTAATATACCCTGGGACCATTAAGTCAACCAAAATCATCATTTCAACCCCCTCAAAATTGATTTTAAAGCCAAGTGTCCGGAAATGCAATGAATTTCTGAAAAGGTGGCAGAAAGGTGTAAAAAAGACTCTAAAAACATCCTAAACTGATTTTCTGATGTCCTTATGTCATTAGCTATCCAACCATGTTTGAAATTTTTGATGTGGACCCTTTGATAAAAAGCACATCAACTAGTTGTTGTGTTTCTATAGGATCCTCTTTTCATGTGTGCACAAAGACTTCAAAATTTCAAAAGTGTGTCTCATTTTCTTTGATTTATGATTTTCATTCATACCACCAATGATGCATCAGCCAGTAAGTCTAGGTTTTTCTTCATTTTGAGTCTCCTTAGGGTTGTTTTAAGTTTCTTCTTCATATTTTTCACCTAACCTTGCAAATCATGTTCCTAGAATAATAGTGCCTTGCTATATTTCTTTGCATGGTGATATCCCTATTTTCTTTTTCCAGTAGCTTCTCCAACATTATATTCACTATCTCAAGCCAATACTCCTTGTCTTTCTCAAATTCAGAAATTATGGTGTCATCTATGGTGTCTTGAGCTTGAGGAGGAGATGGAGCTTCTACATTTTGTTCCTTTCTAGTCATTTCTCTTGTCTTAGGTCTCCTAGGTTGTGTTTGAATGTTATTTTCTTCTAGCTGCTCTACATCAATGATGGATTTACCTTTTTCCTTTGCTGCAAAAACACATGTTTTACTTGTTGATGGAGGGTCTTATTTTGGCATGCCTTGTTGCATTAGAGTCTATCTCAACTATCTATTCTCCTGTTGTAAGAAAGCCACCATGAAATTGGCTTTGGATAGGTCATCCTTCAGCTCTCTAATCTATGCCTATTTCTCCTTGATGATGTCATATGTTGCCTTGTTTATAAGTTGTTCTCCTAGGTTAGCCATCTCAAATTCTGGAGGTACCTCTTCTTTATTGTGCAATGGTGAATCATGTTTGCTCAAAGGTGGTTCCTCTCTCATGGTTTCAGTCTGCACTACTTCTTTAGTAACAACCTCCTCAGATAGTTTTTTTGCTTCATACCTAGTTTTAGGCTTAGACCTAGGCATCTCCTCTTCTTCTTCAAGAACAAAGACCAACTTCTTACCTTTCTTGTCTATCCTTGAAATCTCTATTCTAAGATGAGTTTTTTTCACTGATGGCATGCTTGTTGTTTCAAATCCCTGTGGTCTGGTTGATGATGAAGGAGAGATTTGACTCTTTGACTGGTTGGAGACAGGTAAGAGAGAAGTTGCCTCCAAGAAATCTTCCCATGACATGTTGATATGTTTCAACTAATGGAGGACTATTACCTTGAATAAAGCATGATGAAAGAGTATTTCTTGATTATCTCTTCTTTTATACTGCACCTTCTCTGTCATCTTCACCAAACTTCTAAATAGATAGTTAGATAGGTTTAGGGGCTTCTTAGAATTAAAATGAATCAATTATATGATAATGATAATGATATAGCTTGCTAAAATTGCCCTCACAAGTGAAATACATCATAATAATCTTCATCAAACAGTTGTACTTGTACAACAATTTCCTATTAGGAAATACACAAGAAGGAGACTCCTTGTATTGTGGTTTCAAGAACATTTTGTGGTGTTATAGGTCTAAATCCATTCCCTTGAACCAAATTTCACCTTGATTAGGGACAGTAGTTGTTGAATCTATAACCTCTTCTAACACTGTAAAATGTATCCCTGTTATATTTTCCTGGTCCTTCTTGAAATTAATGGCAAAGAGGCTTGTTAAATCATGATGATATCCTACCTCTTGCACCCTTAGACAAAACCCTAGGTAGCCTTCCTGCTCAAATGATCTTCTAATAAATTATGATGCATTAACCTCATGCATATGAGTTGGCTGATATCTATAGATATCTCCTCCTTATACCTCATCCTTTCACTATTCTTCACCATGGTTATAGCTTCAATCTTGATATAAAACCCTAATTCCAAACAAGGAAGTGAAAGGGATTTGAGCTGCAAAATAGGGCTACAAACACAGCAAATTGAGGGAAGGGAATGGAAGGGATGGAGGATAGGAAAAAATATGAAAAATTATGGGAGGTAGCCTGATAGGTGGTAGGGACACAATGAAAGTGAAATTTCTCAAAATGAGTGAGAAAAAAGGGGATAAAAAGGAAAAAAACATACTTGTGCTAGAAGCGCAACAAAAAGTTGGGTTTGATAAGGGAAATGGTGAAATGAAGGAATTTTAGTGAGGGGAAGGGTGGGGAATTTTTAATGAGGATAATGAAGGACATATGAACCAACAAAAAAGGATAATCGCTCTCAAATGATTCTATAGGCAATTGGAAGAGAAAACGGAGCAAGAAAACACAACAAAACCCTAGGGATTGAGTTTAATCAATTTTCTGAAGAAAAATACTTCATAGAGGGTTTGCAAGGTTGGACTTACTTTTTAAAAGAATTTTTGAAGCACTGAGATGATAATTTAGCCCTTTCTTTCTCCCTTTGGCCTCCAAATCAAAATTTCAACAAGACCCTCCAGAAACGCAACAAACTGATGAAAGAATAGTGGTGGAAAAAATTTGAAGTTCTGGTGGCTATGGAAAGTATCAGATTGATATAGAAGAGATATTCAAGCATGCGGAAGGATGGAATGAAGTTTTAAAATAATTTGGTGATCCTTTATAACTTTAAAACTCGATTTTGGCTTGATAATGGAGTGAAATCATGTACTTTGACCAAATGAATTTATGATGAGATTAATAATGCATCATCATTTCTTCAATAGGAAGGTTACATTTCCCATGTGACATAGATACACCTATGATTCTTTTTAAAAAACTATATTCCCTAAGTGCTAACTCTCATGACAACTTACTAGTTTTGGATGATGATGACATGACTCCAAATGGAAATATGATGACACTCATGGCACTTTCATGATCAAAATTGTGACACCATGACTCTTCCTTATCATATTATAAATAATGACACTTAATGAAGGAAAAATGACCTATGGTGACTAAATAACTCATGAAACTGATTATGAATTGACCTTGATTACCATGACATGAGAGTAGCATCACACTTAGAAAATGACTTGACCATTTGAAAACCAAGAAGGATGTCCAATTTTGTTTAAAAATATAACAATTTTACCATAAAACTCTAACTACATTGAAAAGAGTAAATTTTTATCATTGTGACTATTGGATACTAACATTAGCACCAATTGGGATGGAAGCTCCTTTAGGAAGTGTCAATAACATCGTAGACCAAGTAGCCTTATTCATTGGGCAATGGATTCACATACAAAATATTGACACTCAAATGACTGACTAACTAAACAAGGAAAACAAAAATTTGACTTGACTTGACTCAAAAATTGACTTGACTTTTCAAATTTAAAAAGAAAAGAGTAGTTGATCAAAGAAGCCTTATTTCCTTCTCCTCGGCCTTCAAACTTATTTGACATCTCCTTTACTCTTTGACAACAAATAAAATGTTATTTACAATGGAAGTGAAACCTTTTCTTCAACGTTTGAGGAGCCTAGCATTCATCATTCCTGCTGGAAGTGCTTGCCCATCAAGATCTTCTAATAAGTAAGAATTATTCCCTATGAATGCTAAAATCTTGTAAGGTCCTTTCCATAGGTTTTCAAACTTACAATGTTTTCCTTTATCCTAATTTCGGGCATCCCATCAGAGAACAAAATCTCCCAAGTTAAAATCATTAGCCTTTGTTTTCTTATCATAAATATTCTTAATATTCTCCTCGAGATTTGAAGTGTTATTGAAAACTTCTTCCCTAGACTGTTCCAAGTGGATCATTTGATTAATTATTCGATGAATGTCATTTGGCTCACTATCAATCTCTTGTAGGATTTTCATCATCGACACTGCTAGGTAAGTTTTAATATTGTATCTACGCCACAAACCTGATGAAAGGGTGACATGCCAATATAATTCTTTGTGATAACTTTGTCTGTCCATAGAGAATTAATTAACTTTTTGTGCCAATTCCTTTTGTTCTCTTGCAATATCTTTTTTATTATGTTTACCAATGACTTGTTTGATGATTCTTCCAACCCATTAACTTGATGGTAATATGTTTTTGAATTACTAAGTCTTATGCGATATTTATCACAAAAGTATATCATATTTTTGGATTTTAAGTTTGTTGCATTGTCAGTAATTATTTTATGTGGGCAGCTAAAACGAGACAGAATATTACTCTCCATAAATTGGATAATAACCATGTATGTAGCTTTCCTTGTGGTAATGGCCTTAATCCGCTTTGTAAAGTAGTCGGTGGCAGTGATTTTCCACTTATGTGGAGCTAATGATGGAGGATGAATCTCACCGATGAAGTCAAGCCCTCACTGCTAGAAGGGTGCTTGAACTGCAATTGGTTGCAAGGGAAGTGGTAAAAATTTTCTCTTTCCTTGAAAAATTTGGCACTCATGACAGCTCATGACTATTTTATATACATCTAAAAACAAAATTGACCAACAAAAGACAGCCCTCAATATCCTTTTTGTTGTAGTTTTCCAAAAATTATGACCACCACAATCTCCTCTATGGAAATCAGTCATCACTTTCTCAGCTTCAATTTCTACCAAACAATTTAATAAAACACCTCCCGGGTCTTTCCAATACAAATCATTATTAAGAATACAATTCCTAAGAGCCTTAAATTTTATATATCTAAATTTACTCTTGGGAAAACATTGTGGAGGATTCAAATGTTGCAACACATTAACTATATCTGAATACCATGGTGATGAAATAAAAATTTTGGATACCTGAGAGTATAAATTAGCCTCCTGCTCCTCAGAAAGTGAAGCAATAAATTTTATGTATAGGCATGTAGGTTAGAGTCTGACATGAGCTTAGTTAAGCCTTGTCCTTTGATCAGTTTTGTAGGTCTGATTTCTAAATCATATTCCAGCATAGCAACTATCCACTTACCACACCTGCCTTCAGGATCATTCTGTGTTAACAGATCCTTGACAACAACGTTCAGAACGTAGGCAATAACATGGGAATGAAGGATATAAAGTCAGAAATCCTTCAAATATTTAACTAGTGCCAATGCGTACTTTTCAATGATATTATATTTTAAAGCCCCAACCCTTATTTTCCTACTAAAGAAGGCAATCGACTGCTCTGTTTTCTGATCTTTCTTCTACATGAGGACATCATCTAATGCATGTTCATAGGAAAAGGAAAATATGATAAAATCAAGTGTATAATCCGGGTTGATAAGGATGGGAGCATGAGACAATGAAAACTTCACTTGATTAAATTATTTTCTCGCCTCATAGAACCATTTCATCTCGTTGTATTTCTTTAACATATCATTTATTTCCCTTAAGTGTTCAACACTATTAGGAATAAACCTCCTCAAGAAATTGATCTTACCATTGAATTATCGAATTTCCTTTTTACTCCTAGGATAGTCTAGATATTGCCTCAATCCTTGACGGATCTATTCGGATGCCATCTTTGGATATAATATGACTGATAAATTTCCCTTCCTCCATATTAAACAAAATTTTCTTTGGATTCAACGATATGAAAAAAAATTTGCACCTTTGGAAAACTATCTTTAAGTGCTACAATTTTTCTTCATCTGTCTTTGAAAAAACTGTTATATCATCAAGATAAATGACCAAAAACATGTCCTTCTCATTGGAAAATGTAATATCCATCGCTTGCTGAAAATTTTCTCCTACGTTATTCAACCCAAAGGGCATATTAGGATACATTAAAGTATCCTAAGGTGTCGTGAAGGTGGTATTTTCTTGGTCATCCGGATGACCAAGATCTGATTGTATTCGAAAATATCCATCTAGTAATGAAATTATGAAAGAACCAACCACCCTTTATATGATCCATTTTTGGAAGTGGATAGTTGTCCTTCAATGACGCTTTATTCAAATTGTGGAAATAAATACACAAGTAGATATCACCTATATTCTTTCTTACCATACTAAATTTGACATCCAATTTGAAAAACAGAGAGGGACAATAATATCAGCAGTGTACAATCTTTTTAATTCCTTTTCAATGGAAGGAATAAACTTTGGATTCATCCTTCTGGGTTTCTGATGAAAAGGATTTTGATCAGGTTTTATGGGAATGGTATGTTGAACTATGTTGTTATCATACACCTTTAAATCGCTATACTCCCATGCAAAAACATCAACAAATTAAGTCATGATTGTTTACATTTCATCTTTGGACTCAAAGATTTTATATCTTAACCATTTTGGGCTTTTTGGGAATGCCAAGATTAAGATCTTCTACTCCAAACTCAGTTGGAAACATTTTTGGTTTCCGTCCAACATCATCATGATCAAAAATCTACTCCAAGGGTACTAGACCTCTTGGAATTGAGTTATATTTCAGTTGTAGTATCTTTAATTCTGTTGCATGCATTTCTTGATAATCTTCATAAAGTTGATCATCAATTTGTGAACTAACAAACTCTTATTCCATCTGCAAGAAATTATCAATTTGTTTATCATTTTGGAAGACTTTCAAATATTAAACATTATTCAGAACACCAGGGTGATTTTTGACATTGATCTCATACTTATTGTTAGGATAAATCGAAATCTTTAACATACTGGTTGAAGTTGCAAGAGAATCAACAATGATATTATTGTTCCTTGGAATCAATGATAAAGTGTATTCAGTGAAGATATTAAGAATTTCTAATGCCACATTACAGTATGATCTCATTCTAATATGCTTGGCCTGGTATTCCCCTTTGACTTTATTTATTACCAACTCGGAGTTGACATATACATAAATATTCTTAGCACCTAATTTCTTGAGTATTTTAAGACCAGCTATCAAATTCTCATATTCTGCCTCATTGTTCGAAAAATAAAATGCTAATTTATAGGAATACATCCAGACATTAGGTGGAATATGATATGACTGATTCATGGGACCATTAATCCAAATTCCAATTCCAACTCCTTCCTTACCTGAGGCTCTGTCAAAATCCATTGTCCATAGACCATTTTCTTCATCAGGAAGCTCAATTTTGGATGACTGATTTTGATTATTTGTTTGAGAATGATCTATTTTCCTAATAGGCTCTGTCTCATGTACTATTTCAGTTGTATTTTTACTACTGCACTTGGCTACAAGCTGCTTGGTACTTTTTCTTCTTTTTTTGTACTTGGAATTTCTTGAACACAATCTAAAATCTCTGAAATTTCTGCTTTTTCTTCTACCAAATATTCTAACAATTTTGAACAATCATCATCATACGTAATAAATGACTCTAAATCTATATGAACAAAATGAATTGGGTGATTATTGGGTTTTTCCTTGCTACTAATCATGTACTTCATCTTGTTCTCCTTATATAATTTTCTGAGTTGTCCAAAAACTGGTTTAGTAGCATAGGAAAAGTCTAACTACAAAGTGCCTTTAATTTTTGGATCCTCGTGATCAGGAGAGAAGCATTCCATATCTCGGGGGAATGTTAGCTACGACAATGTACATAAGTAAATTCTTAGTTGGAATTTGATCTAAGGTCGCCACTAAATATTTGATAAGACAAAGACACTTAACCCTTCTTGAATCAAAAGAGTAAAGTTCATGGTATGGCCTAGTAATATCTAATCATAATTTATCCATGATAGCTTTAGGCATGAGATTATGGGAGGCCCCAGATCTAGCACAAAATTATGGAGGATGAAGAAATATACTTTGAGACTGAGGTAAAAAGGTGGAACTTCACTGTCTTCTAAGTTACCATCTACAACTGGGCCAAACAAAATCTTGGGGTGGTCATCACTAATGTTTACCATATCATTTGGTCAACCTTAAGAATTTTGGCTACCTTGAACTTGTATTAGTCATTTTTAATAAATTCAGTCAATGGAATTGAGACTTAAAGCTTTGAAATTTCATTCTCAAGACTAAATAAAGTAGAATGATTTTCTACCTCTTTAGATGGTGTGTCCTTCTTTTCAGATTGTTCTCTGATTGGGATCTCCTTTCTTTGTCCTCCAGCTTGAATTTATTTGTCTTTCTTCGAATTGATAGTGGAAGCTTCATTACTTTTTCCCTTATTGGTAACAACAGGTCCTTTGTCCTTATTCTAATTTTCAGAGTTCATTTCTTTATTATGAATATCTACTTGAGAATTTTGATTTTGATGATTTGAATTTATGGGCACATTTCTGTTTCTCATACCATATTTCCTTTGCACTTGGCCAAGGGAATTTTGATAACATATTTGATAATGATGTAGGAGCATCCTGCCTAATTTTCATTATTTATTTGTGTGATTTAGGGGGTGATGTTTTTTTTTAATTATTTTATAAATTATGTACATTTTAAAAATAAGTTAAGAGGAAATCTGAGTGTGAGGTTTATTGTAAATATTCTCTTAATAAATTGAGGATATGAGTGGAGTTGGGTTGGATAGATATTTTCGGGATTAGGAATTCCTTAAAAGGAACTTAGTTGAGTAAAAAATGGGATAAAGATATTTTAGGATTTGGTTGAGATATTTGTGGAGGAAATCATGGATTCAAATTAATCCATAATTATGTATAAATTTGAAGCTTTGTGTGAGGATGTAGAGAGGCACGGAGAATGGAAAAGGAAAGAGGAACATGTAGAGAGGGATAGTGTGTGGTGTGAAGAATGGTGAGGGCCAAGAAGGAAACAAGTGTATATTCGGCCAAAATGGTTTGAACCTGAAATTTCTTGTTGTTATTATATACCAGTATTTTGTTTGTGTTCATTTCTCTCTCTTTATATATATTTTGAGCTAAATTTAAAGTATTTTTATGAATATTTTGATGAGGATTCCATGATAAAGGAGACACATACTCTAGTGTGCGCAAGTATTCTAATTTATGCAAAATATCTGCATCATTTGTTATCAGAGACCAAAGATCTAATTAATCAGTGCAGCCACGGACGAGAGATGAGTGTGTGAATTTGCACGAACAGGTGCGCAATTGGGCAGACTTCGATTAAAACACAAACAACTGATTCTAGAAAATATCAGGTTTTTGAGATATAGAAAAGGGAATTCCTATGTATATATATGTTTATTTATACAAATAATTCGATATTTGAGTTATGGGTGTATATGGTGTGACTGATTATAAAATATTTGAGTTAAGATCAGTTCCATTGTGATGTCGCATTCAAATACAAAAGTTCGATGTAAATTAATTTGCATCCCAGCAATGAGATAAGGTAAATTATGTTGTCGATCACTTTCTGTGATTCTTCAATACAGTAATTTCACATTTAGATGTTACGCTACACTATATGGAAGTAGCTATGAATGGTGCTTGTGAGAATCATTTTTAATCCAATTTACATTCGACAGAAATGGAAAATGATAAAGGAACTTTGTATAAATGTTAATCATTTGATTGTTGATAGCTGGAGTGTGAAATTGTTTATCTATTCTGAGAAATCGATTTCAATTTTTAAAGCTCCATTAACATTTTTTAATAGTGCATACAATGTTTGCATAACTTTGGAGCGTTTTTGGCATGAATTGAGGGCAATATAGCTATTAGTTTATTTTGGAAAATAATCACAAACAATTCTGTGGAAAAATAAGTCTATGCAAATCTAGAAAGAGAATTCAATGGAATGAATCTAGCTGGAAATGAAATTGAATAAGTTCACTTGTACTTAGAAGGGAAGAAGTGCAATCAACTAGCAATCCATCTTTAGCATCTATCGACCTTGCCAACACTATTGCAGTTGGTCGATGATGATGACAGAAGCCAGTCATAAATTTTATGAGCTAGTGCAGTGGAAAAGTGTCTCTCATGTTTGTACTTCTCAGGTTGAGTGCAATGGAACACTTATAGGAGATCCAGCATCAATTATAATAGGCGCACAGCTTGAAGTGCATGTTGAGAAAATGAAAAAGATCATGTTTCTTCAAAGCCTTGCTTTTCAAGGGTGATTGGACCAACTATTTGGAGATATGAGTGGGACCATTCCCCTAACCTTTGCCAAAAATCAGGTATTATCTCCACGCCGATTAGTACACATTTCACCTCGATACAGAAGTAGCCACCAAATCCTGCACTTTTTGTAATAAATTCGGCCATATATCTTGGTGGTCCACCAGTGCCTATGAAAGTCCCCAAATTGTTGAAGTTTGTTTGTGGGTTAGTCTATTGTTATATCAACTTGTTGGCTTGTCATAAGGAATATATTTGTACTTGAGAAGACTACTGGTTCATGTTAAACGCAATGCTTAGAAGTTAAAACTTTTACAGTAAGCACCTACAACACTGTGTCAACTAATAAATTGAAGAAATACTTCATTTAAACTTAAAATTATGAAATGAACTGTTGAAGAAGTGTTCTGACCTTGTTGATTGAGATATGTTGGCGGCATTTCGAGAGAAAGTGGTGAAACCAATCGCAGCAGAAGAGTGGTGAGCTAGAGAGGTTGTGGTATATCGTTTTGAGGTTGTTATAAATGAGATCTACATGGAGGAACAAGCCGGTAAAGTAGCTTCTATAATTTCTATGAAGTTAAAGATTATGATTCATTGTTGCTTGTAGCGCATGTGAAAGTGTTCACATTGTTATGTCCCAAAGATAGTGCAGTTTATGTTTGTTGTTGCCGGAGAAATATGTTGATGCCACCATGTTAAAGGAAAGTTTTGGAAATTTCTTATGAGGGAATTGTTTTTGGGCACTGAAGAGAGACGGTGTTGCATGAGAACCGTCACTACAAAGAAGGAGCTGCATGGAAGTGCAGGAAAATTGTTTGCGCTAAGATGATGAGTGTGTTGAATAGGTTATGGTATGAAGGGCATGTGAATATTCACAGTGATAAGAACGACACATAAAAGTGAAATCCGGAGAGTTGAAATTGCAAAGAAAAGGTTTATTAAATAACCTTTAAGGGAGCATAAGGTATGATAATTCATTTCAAAAAGGTATCTTAAATGTTGAAAATTAAATTATTTATTTTATTTTTGTCATAAAATAAAACTTGGTAAAAGTGGATTGCATTTCGATTTAAAGGGCTTAAGTATCATGTGAATAAAAGAAAGTGATAATGGGAGAGATGATATAATTAGTGACTTATGATATTATTATAAGAATGGAGTATGAGAGAGAGTGAATATTTTACATCATGAGAATGTATTAAGGGTGGATGTTCATTGGTATATTGTATAGCTTAAATTAGAGTCAAAATATCCACTATTGTAATTATTGGGTCAAGCTTTGAAGTCAAATAAGATGTTAAGGTCAAATGAAGAAATTTGGATAGCTTGAGTCAAGTTAAACCATTGATTTATTGTACAAGAGGGTGCATTTTTCATCCAAGATGAAGAGTTGATGTCAAGTCTAGAGTCAAAAAGTCTTAAATCAAGTCAAAGGTTTGAATGTAATTGGGTGCATGATCAGCAGAGCCCAACACCCAAATATTTTTGTCATTATAACACATGAAATACTGCAGTTTTTGTTTGTAGCAAAGAGGAGCAAGAGAGTTGCCCAAAAATTATTCCAAGATAGAAAACCGCAAGAGGTCAAGCGTAGGAAGAGAGCTTGTATTGTTGGATGGCAGGTATGAAGACTTGTTGAAAAGGGGATTTTGAATGAAATCCACAAGTGAACAGATGAATTTCAGAAAGGAGGAGAATATGACTAGTGATAGTCATTTCACAGGTTCTAATAAAGACCGCAACAAAAGAAAGAAGAAGGAAAATGCCAAGGCAAGTGGCGTATGGAAGTAGTTGATTGATGAAGAATATGAGAGGGAGAAGGCTGAGATAGAAATTCACCTTGAGTTATTGATGGAATTTTTGCAGAGAAATAAAGACTAAAGACATGGTTAGACTATGAGGAAGAAAGTGAAATGGAAGAGACTACAAGTAAAGAGGAATCAGTAGGTAAATATGTAGTTAACAGAAGAGATGAGGAAGCTCGAGTAGATGATGAGTGTGAAATTGGAGATGTGAAGAACTTAGAGAAGCTGAGTTGGAAATGGAAGTTTCCATTTGTGGCCCAGAACAGGGTGAAATTCTGGGTGAAGTGATCAATGAGAAAGATCTCATGAACTATTGGAATAGTTCAGAACAATATGAGGATATGCTGACAAGGGAAGCAGATGAGGCTATGAAGCCTTGCATTTTTAAATCTCAAAGTTTATGTATGTTTGCAGGATGTGCAGAAGAGGGTGGACAGTCTGGTGAAACTGTCACAAAGATGAATAAAGCTCTTAAGGTGAAGTACGATGGAAAATGACTTTCAGAGGAGGAAGGTACTGATTTGTTGTAGCATAAAGAATTCATAGATGAATTCTTGTTTGGTGTCAGACAACCAGTTGAAGCTGTTATAGAGCAAAGGCATAATGAAAATGTCATAGAGATATTCCAAGGAGATAAACAAATGAATTTGTTTAATGAAATTGATGACAGAATTTTGCAATATGATGATACAGAAAACAGGATAATTTAGGAGGATTGCCAAAAGAAGAATGAAACTGAGAATGAATTTTGTGATGAAATGCTGGAAAGATTTCACGTGAAAATAGAGTTCTTGGAAATATGGCTCAAGGAACCTGAAGGAGAAATGAAGCTTGCAGAACCTGATAAAGAAGAGATTGCAGTTGCCGTGCCTGATAAGGAGGAAATGTTTCTAAATTTTATAGATTTAAGTGAATTCTTTGACTCTTCAAATAATAATGTGGTTGTAGGTACAGAAGGAAACATAAATAAATATGATTTTGAAATCAGAGAAATTGAGCAGAAAGTATTTGAAGATGAGATGAAATATCAGGAGCAACAAGAAATTTATGTCCTTAGAGACATAAAGGAAACAGAAGTATTGATCGAGCAGGGTAAAGATGAAAGAAGCTAGCAATTCAAAAGAGGATCTATTGAAATTTAGAAGGTCTATGATGGGAGATCAGTGCTTGAAGCATCAAAATAGGCCAAAAGGTCTTTTATTTTTTAAACTAATAGTTTGTTGATGAATGTAGGTACAACACTGCATGAAAAATTTGTTACTATAGGGGCAGTTAATGACTATAGTTGTGGTCAAGAAGAAATTCTTGATTATTCTTCATTTCAGAAATTTGAGTGTTCAGCGCAGTTGGATACGCAAGCATCAAAAAAAGAGGAATTACTATGAGGAATTGGCGGAAGTAATTGTTGTAAAGGCCGATGGAATCCGGTTGATAGAATCAGTGATACTGATGTACAGCCAGTTTGAGGTTCTTTCAGAGTTTCGAGACCAAGAGAATGAGTATTAGTGATTCTACACAAGTCTGTAATTTTCGAAATAAATATGATGTGGTATAGAAAAGTGAGTTACATTCAATAGTATTCTGAAAATACTATTCTAGAAATTTTGAGCAAAATTACAAAATGGAGTTGATACTTTAAAAGACCAGCGGCAAAACAAAGTTTGGAATCCTGGAGGGAGCAAGTCATTAAGACTTGTGGCTGTCGCATTATTAAAAAAAAGTGACAGACCTCATAGACAGGAGTCTATGGAAACTTCTCTACATGGGGAGTCTGATGCAGGAGTATCTTTCCTAATTTTCATTATTTATTTGTGTGATTTAGGGGGTGATGTTTTTTTTAATTATTTTATAAATTATGTACATTTTAAAAATAAGTTAAGAGGAAAATATAAGTGTGAGGTTTATTGTAAATATTCTCTTAATAAATTGAGGATATGAGTGGAGTTGGGTTGGATAGATATTTTAGGGATTAGGAATTCCTTAAAAGGAACTTAGTTGAGTCAAAAAAAGGGAAAAAGATATTTTAGGATTTGGTTGAGATATTTTTGGAGGAAATTATGGATTCAAATTAATCCATAATTATGTATAAATCTGAAGCTTTGTCTGAGGATGTAGAGAGGCACGGAGAACGAAATAGGATAGAGGAAAATGTAAAGAGGGACAGTGTGTGGTGTGAAGAATGGTGAGGGCCAAGAAGGCAGCAAATGTATATTCGGCCAAAATGTTTTGAATATGAAATCTATTGTTCTTATTATATACCATTATTTTGTTTGTGTTCGGTTCTCTCTCTTTATATATATTTTGAGTTAAATTGAAAGTAGTTTTAGGAATATTTTGATGAGGATTCCATGATAAAGGAAACACATACTCTAGTGTGCACAAGTATTCTGATTTATGCAGAATCTTTGCATCAGATAATCCTATGTCTGTATTGCCAACATAGCATCATTAGAAATAACATACTGCTTATCATCAGGTACATAAGGTTCTTCAGAAAATTCATCCTCCTCGGTGAAGAAAATGGGTTTCCGATTTTCCTCAAAAAGGTGATTTTCGTCTAAGATCTCTTCCTCCTCATCAGGGCGCTCTATATAATTTTGCTGAAAAGGAGTACAGATCTACTGCTGACCTTTTTGATCTTGACCCCTCTGCTCCCTTTTTTAACCTTGTATTGAGGTTGTTGTTGTTGATCTCTAAATTTGGAATTTCTGATTGGAGGTTTTGGTTTTCTATCTGTGATAGTCATCTTTTCCATCATCTTCTCAAATGTCTTAATCAAAGTATCAAGTTTACCCTTAGATAAATTGAGGTCTAAAATGGGCCTCCTAAGGAAAATGTACAATCAAAATTCATTTTATGAGAACCAATCACATTTTAGGGGATGGCATCATCCATAATGGTTGAGGTGGCATTGCTTCAGTTAAAGGTACTTACTTGTCACATTCTCAATGGTGGATAAAAACTATGGTTAACCATAGTAGTGCTCTAAGTACTTTTAAATTCAAAGTAAAGTACTCATAATAAATGTCATTTCACACTTTTTGAATAAAAATATATTATTGTCATTTCATATTTCTTGAAAGAAACAATGCATATCCCTATACATTTATTATATTAGATTAGATTATATTATATTATATTTATATAGTATATTAATTACATGTTATTATACAATTTAAATAATATAATTTTTAATTAATAGCATGTAATATAATTAAGAATTTATAAATTTAAATTTAAATTTTATTTTAAGTTATTTAAGTACAAAGGACAAATGCATTAGTTGTTCAATGATAATGACTTTTCCTTGAAAAGATAATTTTTATTTATAGTCACATTAATACAATTTTTTTATTAATTTTATTTTGGTACAAATTTTGAATGGAATTTAACTATGGCTAAATGGAATGTGGTGCAAAAAGTGAATCGAAAATTCATAAATATTATTTTATTGGCTTAGCTATTATTTTATTATTTCCTTAGGATGCCCATTTTAGACCTCAAAATTCCCCTAATGATGGTAACCCTCTTTTCCGATTTCATCTTTGAATTTTTGATAAGTAGATTTGCCTCAACACTTACTACATTTCTCCTCTAATACTTTGAGCACCCTGTCAACATGTTGAACATGATCCTTTCAAGACTTGTTGTAGAGTAGTATATCATCAAAAAATACTAACACAAAATTTCTAAGGAAGGGTTTGAAAATGGAATTCATCAACCATTGAAATGTAGAAGGTGCATTGGTAAGGCCAAAAGGCATGACTGAAAATTCATAATGACCCTCATGAGTTTTAAATGTTTTTTTCAGAATGTCTTCAGTCTTCATTCTACTTTGATGATAACCTGAACTAAGATCCAACTTGGTAGTAAATTTCTCCATGTAATTCATCAAATAATTCATTAATTATAAGAATGGAAAATTTATTTTTAAAAGTGATCTTGTTGAGCTCCCTATAATATGGAAACATGCGCCATAATCAATCCTTATTGTGCACCAATACTACTGGAGCAGAGAAATAACTTTGACTAGGTTGAATTATACCAGCCTCTAGCATGTCTACAATCATATGTTCAATTTATTTCTTTTGGGAATATGGATATCTGTAAGGCCTAATGTTTGTAGGAACACCTCCTCGAGTCAAATGAATGGCATGATCATGATCATGAATAGGTTGGAGGCCTTTGGGAGTCTCAAACACCTTGGAATGTGTTGTCTTGTGATTATTTTGAAGGGATAAGGAAATATCAAAGTCAAGCGAGTGAAGAGCCGTTGCGGGTAAGATGAAGGCCAAAAGATTCAAGCGTGGATCGGGTGGCCCCACTTCCGCCATACCACATCATTCATCGCCCACCATGGAATAACACACCCGTGTTGATTGCCAGGTGGGGTTCAAAGAAATGATCGATGATCTCATATCAGGGGAAAATCGCAGGCACAAACAACCCACAGGTTATCTGTGTTGGTGCCTCTACATTTGACTATGCCAGAAGTTCGTTCAACACAGATCTACGAATCACGATGATTGCGGGGGAAGACCCTCGATGGGTGCATCGTACCCCATAACACCCCCACAGTGACGTAAGTGGCCCATCATCCATCTGCCACGTCACTCATCCCCCCGCTCATTACACATCACTCACCACAAGTCTTAACTCTTACCTTCCACTGAGCGCTCATAAATCTTGCAATATGCGATCTGCAGGTGGGACCCCACCTCCATCTGCCACGTCATCCTTCATTCCCCGCTCATCACACATTGCTCCCTACAGATTTTAACCTTTGCCTCTTAAGACTTATCCGAAACATATATTTCCACTGATGTGATTTGGTGGGAGCCATCTAACCTTAGCGCATTACCAAATCTCATGCAAACCTTTGTTTCCGCCTTTCCCTTACCTTCTCTCCTTTTCGCACTTCCCAACGTTTAATTGCTTGCATATCACACTTTGCAAATATTGTCGTTTACCCTCCACTGCTAATACATAAATCTTGCGATTTGTGGTATGCGGGCAGCCCCACCTCCGTCCGTGCTAGGTCACCTCCCTCGCAATCTCACTTCACACATCACACTTTTTATCACTTACCCTTCATTTTTCACACATAAATCTTGCGATTTGCGATGCGCGGGAGGTCCCACCTCCATCCTGCAACGTCACTCCTCCCTGCACTTCACACTACAACGATTTTAAAACTTACCTCCTGCGGTTATCCTTTAAAATTTGTGATATGTGATTTCGGATCAGGCCTCATCGCATCGTGCATCACACTTTGGTGGTTTTAACATGAATCCTTTGCATTTATCTTGTAAAACTTGTGATGAGCGGTATGCGGGCCAAGTCCATGTCATATAAAGGAATTCCTCGACCTCTGACCCAATATTTTTTGTTTAAATCATTTCTTCCATGTGTTAATACTATCAGGCCCACCATTCATTCCCCCATTTCCATCCATTCTTCGCACATCCCATCACCTCTAAGCCCCTCACATCTCTCTGTCACCTCTGCTCCATGTCAATGCATCCGATGGCTCATAATCTGTTTTGCAACACCTCCACCTTTTGAATTTTAATGCCAGGGGAGGGGTCCAAAATGGTTGGTTTCTAATACCGCCTCCAATGTTATATGGTATCTTGTAGTGATTTTGCACCCCCCCCATCCAATACCGCAAACCATTCATTCCCCCCTCCGAAATATAGTTTCCAATTTTCAATTCAAACACACAATAGGCTTTTGGGTGGAACATGCAGTTGTGGTTTATTCAGTTTGCTAAGGAGATCTCCACTAAAGAGCCAGGCATGCGTGGTACGATTGATCACTTCACAATGGATTAAGTGGAAATCATAAGGTTGCGGGTGTGGAGGCTTTCAAGAAATAGATGGAATCGTATGATGACATCCAGCCTGTCGACCTACGACCACTCCTCACCATGCCATTTTTAAGGCCCCCATAATTGGCCTCGGTGGCCAACCATGTCCTTTCTATTTTTTGTTTAATTTTAATAATTTTTCTGGTGAAATCTCAATTTCACCTATTCCTGTTTTAATTATCTCAGTACATAATTAATTTCTCGATGTATGCTATAAAAATTAGGTAGGATATTTTGATTTCATAAGTATGGGACGATCATAAATGATTAGGATCGTAAACCTTGAATGAGAACTCTATATGTAGGGGGTTCTACGATGAAAGAAGGGTTCTAGAATTTTGGAGAATTTTATTGTAGTTTTGTATGATTGTGCTTCCTGTGCTCTGAGATACATATTTGGGAGAGCTGTTTGAACTTAATATGATACAACACTGTTATTTGGCTTTCAGATGGAGCAATGAGTAGTATGTATATGTTTTTTTTAGTTATCAGTAATCTCCTTTTTATGTATAATCATATTTCATGCTTTGTTTCTTTTATGGTTCATGTAATGTAGCTGCTATTAGTCTGCAATTTTATTCATGAATTCGTGTCTATATAACACACAGGTGTTAACACTCATGCATTAAGATTGTTATGCTCCCTTAATTCACACTCCACGAACCTCTGTTGTTGTCCATATCTCATTCATATCTGCTTCCTCTGAGTTAACAGGGGACATATTCTTAATCCTCTTAAACCTGTCTTTTGTGGGTTCCATCTCCTTTTCTTTCTCAACGCCTTTGCATACTTTTAAAGCTTCTGCTCATTGTTTCATACTTGGCCCATTTAAAATCCATCAAGCCTCATAGCCTCTTGAGCCCTCTCACAGTATAGGTAATTCATAGGAATCGACTCCAAGGTATTCTCCATCCTTGAACCACCAAAACCATTACTCTCTTATTCCATATTTCATCATAGGCATCCTTTTGGTCATAAATATTTAACCTCTGATTTTAATATGTCCTAGGCACTAGTCTTTTGTAACTCAAGGTTGTCTCTAGGAGCTATCTATTTTTGGTGTTGTTTCCAGGATACAAATGAAGAAATATTTTCCCTGGGATACGACATTATCTTCACCCTTAAATTAGATGAGCACGAAGAGTTGAGAGTTACATATTCCTCACCTTGGTGATTCCACTATAAAATAGTCCAAATCAGTCATAATCCTGGCTTACAAAAGGCCTCATACTCGATCAGATACTTCCCTGCAGAGAACCCCTTTTGTGTCTGATCCCGAAAATATTAGATTTAAGAGATTCTATAAGGAGAAGCAACCCATCTAGGTTGACCTACTATAATTTACTCTAGAAGCTTCCCCTTCCTCATCTTAGAAAGCTAACATCTATGGTCCTGGCACCACAGCCTGTGTACTTGAATATTCTCCAGAAACCTTTGCTTTATCCATTTCAATCATAAAAAACAAAGCTGAATCTGCTGATATTTCTTTACCTCCCTTGCACCCTAATATCGAGGCCAAATAAGTTAAAGAAGTTGCAGTGCTCCAAGGCTTTTTAAAGACCAATATAGTAACCTCTATTCAACACACACCTATTATAGCACAGCCCATTCATCCTCAAAATTTACCACTGTCGCCCCTCATGGTTGTACCTATCTTCCTCCTCAACAAATATGCCCCACTGAATCTACCTCTAGTACTGAATGAAATGCCTTAAGATTATCTAAAACTCCTGCCTCGATTCACTGGGGAAGATAGTACTTTTGCACAGAGACATATTGAAAAATTTTGCGCATTTTATAAGAATGTAAATGTATAGCACTTAGATGTGGTGTTAAGGTTTTTTGTCTAATATTTATATGGGGAAGTCCGGAAATGGTTCAAGTCTCTAGCTGACCACACATTCCACACCTAGGAAGAGATGGAAAATTTCTTCACATTGAAATGGGAAGAAAAGAGGGACCATGGATATGTTCTCACAGAGTTCAATGCTCTCAAGAAGAGACACAATGAGGATGTAACAGAATTTATAAATAGGTTCAATAAGATTTATAACAATATTCCTGCTAAAATAAAGCCTCCCCAAGTAGCTACTAAGGTGGTTTTCGCAAGAGTTTTTAAACCAGATTTTGAGTTTTCCCTAAGAAAAAGAAAGTCTACATCTCTGGATCAAATCTAGACTAATGCGTTGGAGGTAGAAGAAAACTTTTTTTCTACCGGTAAATTCAAAGGGAAGACAGAACATGAGGCCAGAAGAAGGAGTAGGGAGGAGGATTCTACCTCTAATCAAGAGAGGGAATCACAGGAGTATAGAATCAAAGAGATGAATAAGCTAATCTATAACCTCTAAAATAATTTTTTTAAGCTTGAATTGATGGCCAAGAATTCCCCTCCTTGTCCTAACCAAATGATTCCCAATCGTGGGTTTAATCCCTAGTATCAGAAGCCCCCTTTACAATTTTTGTAGCGGGAAAGGAAGGAGTAGCAAGATCACATCCAACCACCTCTATAACTAGAGGGGGAGGTGGAGGGACAGGCCGAGGAAGCCACAATGAGCCAAGGAGACCAATTCCTCTCTTACTCGGATGATGAAGAAGGTGAAATCACCCTGCAAGAAGAGACAAGGGAGAGGGATGTTCCTTTAGTAGAACAAGATATTGACAAGTACTGTAGGAAGTTTTTGGATTTCATGTGAGCTCAAGTCCACAGGAAGTATGATCTCAGATCCTCCAAGAAGAGAACCCAAGTGCAGGAACAAGATGAAAAGTCGACATCAAGAGAGCAGACGCCTTCTAGTTCTGCCAGTAAGGGGAAAAAACCTTTAGAAGAGTCTTCCCATCATAAATCCTTTATGTCCACTTCCATAAAGCAAGGCTCTGATCTCCCCACAAACGAGAAGTCATCATTTGTAGCTGTGAACCTACCTGACCACCCTAAAGAGAAGTCTAAAGAATTCATTGTAGAAAAATCTCCCACGGCCTTTGGCCTTCAGAAAGAATTAGAGAAGGTCAAGATCTTGGTCCCCCTAATCAAGCTCCTAAAACAACCCTCATACAAGGCCCAAGTCTCTCAATTCATGTTGCCCCATGGTGTAGGCCCTTTGCCTGACAGCCACAATCTCCAAGAAGAAATACCCATGGTAGTTTTCGGGCCTCATGTAGAAGAGTTTGACTTAGCCACTACCCCATTCTATTTGACTCTAGCTATACATGACCTATTATTGCACAATTTCATGTTGGATTATGGGGCTTCACATAATTTGTTGCCACTGTTTTTCATGGAGTAGTTGGGGTTGCAGATTACCAGGCCTTATAAAGATTTGTATTTTTTTTATTCCAAGAGGGTGAAATGCTTAGGCATGATAAAAGATCTGGTAGAAAACTTAGCCCAAATTCTAGCCAAAAGTGTGGTAATGGACATTGTTGTAGCTGATCCCAGCTCGGTTTGGAATTTTGTTGTCTAGATCCTGTGGATCCAAGATTTGAGGATCCACAAAACTTGACCTCACCTATGCCACTATTCTAGTATTTGGTGGGGAGGAAAGAAGATTATACCTTGAATCCAGATCCGTGAAGATGGTCACCAAAGCTAATGGTTCCACAAATTCTCCAGTATATGGTAAGGATGGTGAATTATATTGTCATATGCTCAAGGAGGATGAAAAATTCCTGCAAGAAATGAAGATCTGCCCTCTGATATGGAAGAATCCTATGAGCAGAGAGGAAAAAAATATATGTACCTTGCAGTTTGATGGAGCCTACTCGCGAGAGGGAAACGAGGCTGGGGTACTCTTGATATCACTAGAAGGATGCTTGGCTCCCCTCTCCTTTAAATAGAATTCGAAGCCACAAATAATGTAGTTGAATATGAAGCCCTGATGTTGGGGTTGCAAATAGCATGGAACATGAACATATAGAACCTCAAGGTGTTTAGATATTCAGAGCTTGTAGTGAGGCAAGTCAGGAGACAATGCCAAACTAAACACGCTCGGCTCAGAACTTACAAGAATGAGGTATGGGATTTAATTGAAAACTTATTTTCTACTTTAAACATTCAGTTCATGTCGATGGATAAGAATAGAATGGCAGACTCACTAGCGGTGGCTGCTAGTAATTTCTGCCCCACCACCCCCCCCCCCCACCCACCCCCCCGCAGAATCCTTTGCTCAAATATGAGGTTGAGGTGCGATACTGCTCATCCATTCCGGATAACATAAAGCATTGGAAAGTCTTCGAAGATGAAGAGCAGGTCCAACGTTTTATGAAAATGGTGGACGAGTTCTCAAATATGGTGATAGACTCAATCACCGAGGATGACAATGAGGAGCCAAAAACCAGATGGGAAGAGACAGTGGCTAGACATTGTGTTCCAAAATTAAAGGGAAATGTCATCCCCAGGGGCCTTGTGCCATTGGAGAGACTGTTTCATAAAAATTATATCCCAGTGAATCCCAACAAACTTACCCTCGACGAGCCTGTCAGGAATGTGAACATTGGGATAAAAGAAGATCCAAAGGTGGTAAAGTTGTCAAAAGAGGTCCTTGAAGAATACCAAGAGTAGTACCTCAGGTTGCTTCAACCATATAGAGATTTGTTCGCTTGGTCATACCAGGATCTGAAGAATTTCGATATTGACATTATACAACACAAGATACCAC
Source organism: Pinus albicaulis (assembly GCA_034641835.2). NCBI lineage: Eukaryota > Viridiplantae > Streptophyta > Pinopsida > Pinales > Pinaceae > Pinus > Pinus albicaulis. The sequence goes on from CM076579.1 coordinate 749,951,477, forward strand.
TCAAAGAGGATGTTAAGCCTCATAAGAAAAAGTTGAGATAGATCAACCCTCTTCTTCTCCAAACTATTGAGAAGGAGATAAAGAATTTGTTGCAGGCCAAGATCATTGTCCCTCTAAGGTACTCCAAATGGGTGGCGAACCTGGTGCCTGTTAGAAAGAAGAACGGTGAAATCAGGATTTGCATGGACTTCTACAATTTGAACAGAGCCTCACTCAAAGATAACTATCCCCTCCTGAAGATGGACCAAATCTTGCAAAAGGTAGTGGGATCCTCCCGCATGTCCATGATGGATGGATTCTCAAGATATAATCAAGTGGTAGTGCTCCCGGAAGACCAAAAGAAGATTTTGTTCACTACACCTTGGGGAACCTTCATGTACGATCGAATGCCCTTTGGCCTGATTAACCCTGGTTTAGAACATAACTGTAGTTCCCTTGACCGGATCTAACCAGGGGCCGAAAACCATCGTTCCCCAAAATGTTTAATGAATTGGGGTTTATATATGCTTTGGCATTTATATATATGTGTTGTAACACTAAATGGAATATAATGAAAAATCAAGCTGGTCGTCCTGATTTTGGATCCAGGGGAAAATCTATGTGTTTATTTGTTTTATGTTTTATGCTCTCGCTACCGTTTATTTTCTGTCTTTAAGATTCATTTTCAGATAATTTTTGTACAGGGTTAAAACCTACATTTGGTATCAGAGTAGTTTCGGCTTCAAGGGGATGCCTTTGCTACTGAGGGGTTTTTTACTTGGGCCTGAGGTAGACCCTAGTCAGTGGGAGATTTGCGGGATCTATTCTTGCAGTGAAAGAAGATGGTGAGCAGCGGGAAGATAGAGATCAAGGAATTTAATGGTCAGAGTTTTGAGTTGTGGAAGCTCAAGATGGAGGATCTGCTGGTGGATAAATATCAGTGGATCGTGGTAGAATTGGGTACTAAACCAACGGAAATATCAGATGAAGACTGGAAGAAGCTATATTGGAAGGAAAAGAGTACAATACGATTGTGTGTCTCAAATTTAGTATTGTTGAATGTATCTAGGTAAGCTACAGCGAATACTTTGTGGGACAAGCTAGGGACTTTGTACCAATCTAAGTCTCTGGTGAATAAATTGTTCCTGCGGAAAAATCTATATAACCGAGGATGAAGGATGGAGACTCAGTGATAGAGCATTTGAACGCCTTCAATACTGTGGTAAGTCACCTATCATATGTTGATATTAAAATCCCATATGAATATAAGTGCATCATTTTGTTATGTTCTCTACCAGGCTTGTGGAACAATCTGGTTATTGCAATAGGTAGCAATACAACTACCTTTAATTTTGATGACATTGTCTCAGCCTTGCTGTTGGAGGAAATGAGATGGAGAAATATGGAGGGTCATAATGGAGATGCCTTATCTGTACGAGGAAGGTCCCAGAACAAAAACAAGAATAAGGTTTCAAGTGGGAGATCTAAATCTCCTGGAAAGTTTGTAAAGGTGTGCTAGAAATGTGGAAAGGAAGGGCAATACAAAAAGGACTGCAGATCTAAAGCTCCTGGGAAAGGAAAGGGATCTGATGATGCTCCTTCTGTAGATGAAAAAACCACCTTGGATGAAGTTGGGGATGTGTATTTGGATTCTTCTTCAAATACACATGTAGATCATGAGTCATGGTTGATTGACTCGGGTGCATCCTTTCACTTCACTCCCCATAGGGAGTGGTTCTACGAGTATGAGAAATATGATGGAGGTGATGTATTCTTATGTGATAATAGGAAGGCCAGAATCGTTGGACGTGGAAAAGTCAAGCTGAAGCTACAAGGTGGAAGGATTAGAACACTTCCTAGTGTTCTGCACATTCCCGCATTGCCCAGAAATCTGATTTATGTAAGCAAGATGGATGATGTGGGTGTAAAAACAGTGTTCGAGAAAGATACCTATAAGATGGTTTGGGGAGCACTGGTATTAATGCGGGGAGTTCGGATTAGAACTATGTACAAGCTTCAGTGCAACACTGTTATTGTTGGGTGCAACAGTTCTCTGGTTCCCGAAAGTGGAACGAAAAGCCTAGCGGTCTCTGGACAAAATACCATGCTATGGCATCAAAGGCTTTGACATATTGGAGAGAAGGGCCTTCGGATACTGCATGGAAATGGTATGGTAGAATGTATGTCTAATAGCTCTCTGGATTTCTATTTCTGTGAACATTGTGTATATGGGATGCAGAATCGGGTGAGTTTTCCTTCTGGTGCTAAGAGGGCGAATAAGATATTAGAGCTTGTGCACAGTGATGTGTTTGGACCTATGTCGGCTCCATCACTGCGTAAGTATATGTACTATGTTTCATTCATAGATAACTTCTCAAGGAATACATGGATATATTTCTTGAGGAATAAATATGAATTCTTTGACAGATTTAAATAATTTAAGGCTCTGGTGGAAAACCAGACAAAGAAGAAGATAAAGGTGTTGAGGACAAATAATGGTGGGGAGTTCTACAAGAAGGAATTTGAAGAGTTCTGTAAGAAGTGTGGTATATCATGGCAGAATAATACTCCATACACACCTCAGCAAAACGGAGTTGTAGAAAGAATTAACAGAACATTGATGGAAAAGGAAAGAAGCATGCTCAGTGGTACTGGGTTAGGACAAGAATTCTGGGTAGAGGCAATGAATACTGCATGTTATTTGTTTAACATATCACCTTCATCAGCGTTGGAGGATAAAACTCCACATGAGGTATGGACTGGTAAGAAACCCTCTCTTTCACATCTGAGGGTATTTGGATGTGATGCATATGTACATGTTCCAAAGAAGAAAAGGACCAAGTTGGATAATAAATCTGAAAGGTGCATCTTTATGGGGTATAAGGATGGTTTAAAGGGTTACAAGCTTTGGAACCCAGAAACAAGGAAGGTTGTGTACAGTCGAGATGTGGTGTTTAGAGAGGTGAAAGATGTTGTTAAACATGAATTCTTACCAAAGGAACTGGAGAAGATAGAGTTTGAGCTAAAGGAGGATGAATCAGACTCTACAGCAGAAGAAGACTCAAAAGAGGAAGAGCCACAAACTCCAGCTGTGAGAAGGTCAGCTCGGGAAATAAGGTCACCTGTCTTCTTGCGTACGGGCACCAAATTAGAAATCCAATCTGAAAATCTTATAGGAACAATGTTACCAACCTTGTACAATTGATTCACTTCTTTCTCAATTTAGGGCAGCAACTTCGGATGTATTCTTCTCAACTTCTTCCTGAAGGGCTTTTGATTTGGCTTGATCGAAATAGTGTGCTGAATTATGTTTGTATCATATGTCTTCAAATCTGAATAGTCCCAAGAAAATACGTCAGCATAAGATCACAACAAACTGATATACTTTGAGTTTACCTCTGGTGGCAATGCTTTGGACAATTTCACCATCTTTGGATTTTCAGCTGATCCAATGTTCACATCTTCAACTCCCTTTTCGGTTGGCCGCAAGGTTGGTTTTCGGGCTACATCATCTTGATCGAAAATCTCCTCTAAAGGTATTAAACCTTTAGGAATGACATTATCCTTCAGCTACAATACTTCCATCTGATTTACTTGCACATCAGCCCCACGATCATCATGCTCCACATCAATTGAAGTGTCTCTGAATTTGCCTTCATTTTGCAGAAATTCATCAATCTCTTCATCATCTTGAAACACTTGCCAATACCTTTGATTTTCCGGGATAGTCAGACGATGCTTCACATGAATTTCAAATTTTTTACTTGATTTCATCAGAATTTTTAAGTTACTTGCTGCCTTTGCAAGTGCATCTTCAATACCATTCTGAATACGAGGGACACAAGTCAAAGTACAGTCTGAAAAAAATTTCAAGATGTCAAGAAAAACATTTCGGTAAGCCCACATTTGAGGATGCTTAGCTTGGTATTCACCCTTCACTTGCTTGATTACCAACTCGGAGTCACCATACACTACAATCCTCTTAGCATTCAACTTTCTAAGAATTTTCAGACCAGCAATTAAAGCTTCGTATTCAGCCTCATTATTTGAACAATCAAAAGCCAATTTATAAGAACAGACCCTTACATCACTCGGTACCTTGTTTGGGGTGGAAAAAGGGCTGCGTACCCCAATGCCAATTCCAGCACCATCATTTCCTACTGCACCATCAAAATCCATGGTCCATAAACCATCTTCATCTTCTTCCAAGTGCTGAAATTATGTTTGCTCCGTTATTTCTGCTTGCTGTCCATCAATTTTTTGCTACTGTTGGAAGGTTGATTGCTCAGCGGAACTTTCAAGTTTTTGTCTCTCTTTATTTAAAACCTATTTGAAATTCTCGGTGATTTCCGAAATGTCTTCTACTTCAACTAATTGGCTATTTACATCATTGAAACTATCTGAATACAAAACAAATGACTCTAAATCTGTATGTACATAATTGATTGGATGATTTACCAGATTCTCCTTGCTGGTGATCATATACTTCATCTTTTGCTCCCGATATAATTTCCTCATCTGACCAAACACAGGAATAGTAGCATAGGAGAAATCAAGCTGTAATGTTCCCTTTATTTTCGCTCCCCAAGATCTGGAAAGAAGCATGCCAAATCTAGGAGGAATGTCCGCCACAACCACATCCATCAAAACATTTTTAGTAGGAATCTAATCCAAGCTGACTGCCAAATCTTTGATAAGCCCAATGCATCTTACTCTACTGGAATCAAAAGAATAAAGATCATGATACTTTCTAGTGATGTCCAATCCTAATTTCTCCATGATTTCCCTCGGCATGAGATTATGAGAGGCTCCGGAATCAAACATAGCAATGTGCAACACAAAATCATGCAATCTAAGGCTGATATAAAAATGAGGCACATCACTATCTGGAGACTCACCATCCAATGCTGTACCAAAAATCAACTCAGGTTGATCATATTCCACATTCATCATATCAGACAATGGATCTAAATTCAAAATATTTGACACCTGACCCTTATAGTTGCTATTCTTCATTAACTCAGTGAAAGGAATGGAAACTTTCAATTTAGCAATCTCATTTTCTAAGTTAAAAACTGAAACTTTCTCTACCTCCTTAGCTGGAACATCCTTCTTTTAAGTTTTCTCCTTTGATACAATTGGCTGATTGGATCTTTCATTTGCTGATGGGGACTTACTAGTAGTGGGATCATCTATCTCTTTTCCCTTCTTCTACACCACGGGTGAATCATTCTTTGGTGCTGAAACTTCCTTTCTCTTTTGAATTGGATTAATAGGGACATCTCTGTTTCTGAGTGAATATTGTCGTTGTTGGACTGTCAAGGCATTCATATATCCCCTCTGATACTCATCCAACTCTTCTTCAATAGCTGTGTCATTTGCCAAGATGAAATCCTCATATTTTTGTACAACTGAGTTTTCTGCATACTCCTCATCTTCAGTGATGTAAATTGGCATATCATTAGGTGTAAAGAAATGATTCTCTTCTCCTATTACATTCTCTTCATCATCTGATTCCAAACCAACAAAATTCTGCTGTAAGGGTGTCTTCACATGTTGTTGTGCTGTCGGTTCTTGTGCTCGCTGCTCTCTTTGCTTGATTCTGAATTGCGGTTGCTGCTGACCACGAAAGTTAGGATTTCTGATATGCGTTTCAGGCTTATCAAGTGTTAATATTTCAAACATTTTTTCCATATTCCGAATCATTTGATCTAATGTGGAAACCTCCTCCTTTATTGCTACTTTCTTTTCAGCTCTCATTCTAGCTCTCCTGGCATTCAAATTAGCTTCAACACTGACTGCAATTTTCTGCATATCTTCTAAAGTAGCCAGACTTCTTTCTCTCAATTGATAAGCCATGTCAGGATCGAAACCATCCGAAAACTTAATCAAAGCAGACCCCCTAGGTGGATTTATATCATCAAGAATTGCATTATAAATATAATTGAATCTAATACAATAGTCTTGGACAAACTCACCAACATTTCGCTTGATATTATCATACTCAGAAAGGATTGAAAGAGGATATTTCTACACTTCCCATCGATCCAAGAATTGTCTCTGAAGATTAGCCAATGTAGCAATAATTCTAGGTGGCAAAGCTCTGAACCACTTTCTGACTTCTCCTCCAAAGGTTTGAACAAACAATCTCATTGCCACATTTTCTGCATCAACCTCATGAAGGTCAAAGAAATTTTCCATTCTATCCACATGTTGCTGAGCAGTGACACTTTGAGGAGTGCCATCAGACAATGGAATTTTTCTTTGATAATCTGCGGGCATGTCATCTAAGTTTTGAGGCAACATGAGAGGTCCAAATCGAGCAGCCATTGCTCTAGGTGGATTTACAACTGGTCTTGGAGATATAGGAGGAGTCAGATCAGTTGATGTATGAGGTGTATGAGGTGTAGATGGAGGCGAGACTACTGCAGATTGTCGATTAGAAATAGATGGTTGCACGGGAATGGTAGGAATGAAAGGAGGCTCGGTATGAACTTGTGAACCAGATGTAACTGCAGATGACCCAAGAGTTGCGGATGCAGACTCTATGAACTCAGGGATATTTTTTGCCACAATGGAATTCTGAATATTCAAAATGTAACTATCAATGGATCTATTAGCCTGTTCAATTTCAAGGTACTTGATAAAATATGGATTTATGACAGTAGAACCAATAGCACTTTCAGACTTCGCCTCAAACAACGACAACTCAAATTGTTCGTCAAACTCAAGATCTTCAAGGTACTCAAAAACAGCAGGGCATGAATGAGATTAAAACATAGGAATCACAGGACTTTCTCAACGAAGGATTCTCGAAATAAGATTGGGATTTTCATACACTGGAGGTGGATCGAGATCCAAATTTTCTCTGGTATGTCGTCTGGAAGCCAGTGTGTTGAATTATTTTCAAAAATCAAAGGGATAAAACCAACTTGTTCAGCCTATCAAATTCTAAACTCATCATCCAAAAGTCTAGAACGATCTAATGTACTGGGGCAATTTACAAGTCATGTGTCACATTTACAAACTAGACCGGAGATTGACTGAAGCAGCGTTTATCTACTTTCGCTAATGCAAAGCAAGAGCGTTTCGAAGGTTACCTGGCATAACTTCAGGCTTCGTTTGTAGCTTATAAAACAAATAACACTAACAAGCAAACCATTTGTCCTCAGTATGGTCGCCACTATGTTATTGCCTAAATCTACCTCAGGCTGAAAGAAGGCAGAGTTCAAGGTACCATCAAACCACGCTTAATTTGGTAGCTAGCCCTACCAGATCAGGAGAGGGCTCTATCTGGGTCAATCTCAGCAAAGATAATCAATAAGGCTTGAGATGACTTGAAATAAAAGCTAATTTTAGGCTAGGTATATATGTGAAAGATTTTGATTTTGATTTTGGGGGTTTTTTTGGAATCAAAGGGAAAGGAAAATCTGGGTCCAGGGATGAGGCCTAGTTTTTGCAGAGTTCTGAATGGGGCAAGGAAGGAAATCGTTTTGATGCTTTGGATTGAATGAATGGATAGTTCAGACCAGTGAGGAGCTGAATAGGGAAAGAGGCTTTCAATAATCCTCTTCAAACAGATGAAAAGATGGAAAATTAAATAAAACTCAAGGTAGAGCAAAGAAATCTAATGAATTCCACCTTTATCACTCATTTGTTTAATTTGAGAAGAAATGAGAAGGAAAATGATACACATGAAACGTCAGCAAACTTACAATTACAAAGAGAAACACACCATAAAAAAATAGAGCCACATGCAAACCCTGGTCTATTCCTTTGCCAAAATTGCAGAGATGAAATGTACAATGAAGTGCCAAGCAATCCCAAGTGTCCAACCCTGAAAATGACTGAGAAAATACAAGATATAGACAAGCATAACTCATCCCCAAGCCTCTAGGGGTTGAGCTCACTAGTTTAGGAGATGTTTTAACAAGATCTAAACTAAGAACTGGAAAATAGGCAGTGGAACAGCTTGCCTCTATAAGATAGGAAACTGATTCATTCAGTTAGAATTCACTTTTTGGTGAATGAATCTACTTACATGAGTAAAAATGTGCCAAAATTACATAAAAGTCATGAAATTACATCAATTTACATCAAGAGCTATAAATATGAAGATAAAAAAGTCAAACTGGCCCAAAATAGGAGAAAAACTGAACTGCTGAGTGAAAATTAGGCCAAAATTCCCAATGCGCCGCGCCTGAAATCTCTATGCGTCGTTCCACTTTGAGGCTGATTTTGAAGGCCTTATCAAAGTCCAAATTGAGCGCAGGATAGCTTGTTGGAAATATATACCTGTCTAATTTCCAACCCAAGTGGAATTTATGAAATTGGTTTCCATTTGTCCCTCCAAAAATGAGTTTTCCCAACATTGATTCCTGTGTGTCCAAAAAGTGGCAGAAAGGCCATTTTTAAGGTGTTTTTGACCCTTCAGGCAACCCAAAACTTGTCAAAATCCTTAGGTAATGGGTAGGAATGCACAAATTTTGATGAGAAATCTAAAAATACAATTTTTTCTTCAATAGGAGCTTCCAATCGTAAGCGCGCGTCAAGTGGCGCGACGCGTCAGGCAGGAAAATCTGTTTTAAGGCCAAAAAAATCAAAATTGACAAAACGTTTCCCAAATTTCTTGAAATTTGGGCTGAATTTCCACCATCAAGCTCTATGTTGGGCCAAAGAAGCTTCGGCCAAAATTTGGAGTCTATCATGCCTTTTGCGATGCTTTAGTGCTCTCCTTAGCTTTGCCTTCAGGATCTTGATTCTCGCCTTGCAAACATGATTCCGCGCCCAATAATGGTTCTTCATGTGCCTTATCATGTTCTTTTCCTTTTTGGCCTTCTCTAATAGCTTCTCAAGATGCATATTTACCCTCTCAAGCCAATTCTCTCTATCAGCTTCAATCTCCCGCTCAATGGATGTCATCTCGGTTTGGCTTCTTTGGACAACTTGCCGGTTCTCACAGATGTTTTGCAACTCCATGATTGTTTGCTGATCTTCCAAATGTTTGTTTCACTGATCTAGGTAGTTTATGATCCATTGGGCTCTTTGCAATTTTACGGTCAATGTGTCTATCTCCGCCTTCTGCTCCTGAATAGTCTCTCTCAACTTTGAGCTTGGAGAGCTCAAATCCTCATCAATCAGTATAAAACCTGTGTCTTGGCCTCCTGAAGGGCCGTCATCCTGCATAGGCCTCTTACCTCTGTCCTGTACCTGTACCTGTGCTCCTGATGACGGCAACGAGACCCCTTCCACCCTAGGTGGAGATAGTACTCGTCGGGCTGCTGCAAATAATCCTCTAGTGCCTATCTGATAAGTGACATATGTTGGCACACTAGTAGTCTCTGCCTCCTGACCTCCATACTAATGTGAAGGTTCACCTGCATCATGGACAACCTTCGGAGGAACCTGAGGAGTTGTGAAGAAATCATGGGAAATGAAATTCTCCCAAGAAATACCGTGCAATCCAAGCTGATGTACAACCACGATCTTAATGAGTGCATAGTGATAAATACTGTTGTACTGCTGCTCGGGAGTCTTTCTCTGCACAAGAGTGGTCATTCTCTCGATGTTCCAGCACATGAAATAAGGGATGTTCATCATTCTCACCCTTGTGAAATGCATCAATAACCTGATATGGTAGGCATAGAGGCATGAAAACCGGCCCTCACAACTGAAGTATCTGATAATGAGTTTCATCAAAGGCACATAATATTCCTTTATGAATCGGAATGGGAATACTCTACTGAGCTATCTCACAAAGCTAGGCCTAATATATGGTTCATAATGCACTCTGTCCTCCTGCTGTCATTTTTTCCAGCATTCACCCACATTCAGTATTCTGGTTGCTTGAGAGATAGTTTCCAGTGTCAAAGTGAAATTTACACCAGCAAGAGTTACTTGACCATCATGTAAATGTAATACAAACAAACGAGCCAAATCCTGATGATAATGAATTCTAGCAATCATTTCACAAAAATGATAGCATGATTGCTCTCGAAAACATGCCATGGCAAGTGGACAAGCCTGCAATTCAGCCAATGAGGTGGGCTCTTCTCTCACATGTCTACCACTCTTATGAGGCCTTCTAGGTGCATGTAACTCAGTGGTAGAATCACTATCTTATTCATATGATGTATCAGTATCAATCTCCATGATGTCCAAGATCTATGCAAGATGTATGTTGGCTTGTATGAGATGAAAATGAGAATTTGGGTGCTTTTGTTTTAATTGCCAAATATATGGTAGTGTGGGAGGGACTATGGGGAAATAGGGTAGTGGGGACAATGAAGTTTTGTCAAGTGGAATTTTCCTTTTGAAAACTTGTGATTTGACAAATTTAGGGACAAGGGGCAACCACTTGATTTTTTTGGGATTTGGGGAAATTTTGCAAATGGAATAGGGATAATGGGAATGAGATGAGTATGAGTGGCTTTAGGGATGTAAGGGAGTATGGGATGGATTGTAGTGATAGGATAACAGTGAGAGGTAGGAATGAACAAGGTGAGGAATGAAAAAGTTTGGCACAAAACCAATTTTAAAATTCCAACTTCAAAACCCTAGGGAGAAACTCTCAACAAGATGAGAGGGTTTGAGTTTTTGTGTATCAAATTCTCATAATCAATCATATAATCAACACCAAGCATGATTTTATGGACATTAGAAGATCACATGAACTTACTTGAGCAAAAAAAACCGAGTCAATTTTGATTTTTTGGAAGCAATGGAAAAAATTGGTGTTTCAGTTCAATGCGCCGCGACCACTACCCAATGCGTTGCGCCCCTTCAATGCGCCACGCTGGTTCAAATTTTCATAGAGAAGAGCATCCCTATATGCCACGACCACCCTATGCGCCGCGACCACCGCCCAGTGCGCCGCGCTCTGGAATTTCTGAACAATCTGCCCCCAAATCACAGTTTCGCCCTCCACGATTTCTTTGCTCCTCAATGCTATCTCTTGACATGAAAATGAAGTTTTGAAATTTTGAAATATCTTATGTATACCAAGGATTTCGATTTTTGATTTGAAAACCCACTTTATTATGTTTGAAAACTTTGGCACTTTTTCAAAAGAGCTCTGTCTTACTTGGTTTTGATTTTTGAACTGAATGATGAGTTTCTTGTCTGTTTTGCAGGGATGGATGGCATGAAGTTTTGGAAAAGGTGACTAGGGCTGTGAATGGAGCATTATTACAACTAAAGAATTTTGAAAATTGCACTAGATTTGGTACAAAAGGATAAAATAAACAATTTTTCTTCAAAACAGGGTTTTGAAGAAAAATAATTTTTGAACATATGATAATGAAATTTTTTGCAATGAAAACTTATTTCGAACCTCCCTCATGTGCCTGTTGACATTATTAGACATTTTGAGACCAGATTGATAAAAACCTAGACCTAATAAGACTAAACCCTAAAATGACTGTTTGCCAACCAGGAGACCAAAAATGACTATCAATGATTTTGACGAATAGAACTAGACCAACAGGTACATGACATGAGGGATATGAATGGCACAACCCTTCTGTCAGATGATCCATGCTCCTAATGGAATGCAGCTGACTGAACTGAATGAGACACCTAAAATTGAATGCAACAAGAGAAATTTGATATCTGACGGAGGGATGAAGATACCGACTCTAACATTGGCTCCAATGGGGATGGTAGCTCCTTAGAGGTGCCAAGAACTACAAATTTCTAGGAGAGTAGGCAGTGCCTTCGTCCATTGGGCTATGGAGTCCATAACTTCGACAAATCAACACAAGACTCTTGACTCATTTCATTGACTAAAACTTGACTCAAACTGACTCAAATTTGAAAGAAAAAATGACTAAAAGACGTGACTCGATAAACTCAAACCAAAGCTGAAATCAATATTCATAATTATAGCCTTCACCTCGGGCCCCAAACTGAAGAAAAGATCACAGCACAAACTTGCAATGAAACTGAAATAAACCGGTATGTACAGTGACAATGTAAAACAACAGAAAACATTTCAGAAATGATACCGCTTGAGTAGTCGACCATTGACCGGCCCTCCTGGAAAATCTTCCCCGTTCATCTCTTTCAGAAGAAAAGCATTCTGACCTCGATATGCAGCAATTTTAAAAAGTCCTTTCCAGATATTTTCAAACTTACCATGCTTACCCTTTTCCTCGTTCCTTGCATCCCATTTCAGCACCACTTCTTCCAATTGAAATTTGTCCATTTTTGCTTTTCCGTCATATATTTTCTTAATTCTCTATTGTAGCTTGAACGTGTTTTGGAAAAATTCTTCTCTAATCTACTACAAATGGATCATTTGATTTATTCTCTGCATATGATCATCTTCACTGCCAGCTTCCTGCAGAATTTTTGACCACTGGAACTGCGAGAGAGGTAGGAAATACCATGTCAACTCCATATACTAACTCAAAGGGGGACATACCAATGGATTTCTTCTGACTCACTCGGTCTGCCCAAAGTGAATTGACCAATTTCTTATGCCAGCTTTTCTTGTTTATTTCCAACAATTTTTTAATAATGTTGACCAAAGATTTGTTTGAAGACTCCACCAATCTGTTGCCTTGTGGATGATAAGCGGTTGAGTGTCCCAAAGTGATGTGGTACTTGTCACAAAACTCAACCATTCTTTTTGATTTGAAAGTTGTTGCGTTATCAGTAATTAACTTATTTGGGCAACCAAAACGAGACAAAATGTTATTCTCAAGAAACAAAATTATTACTGAATTCGTAGCTTGCCTGGTGGGAATTGCTTCGATCCATTTCGTGAAATAATCTGTCGCTGTGAGGATCCACTTGTGCTGAGCTAAAGAAGTGGGATGGATCTCACCAATAAAATCCAAACCCCATTGCTGAAAAGGAGCACTAACCTCAATGAGCTTAAGTGGCAAAGGCTGCAATTTCTTCCTCCCTTCAAAAATCTGACATTCATGACAGCCTTTAACAATTTTGTATACATCAGCGAAAAGAGTCGGCCAATAATATACCACTCTCAAAATTTTGTTTGCCGTCGTTTTCCAGAAAAGGTGACCTCCGCAATCTCCCTTATGAAAATCCTCCATCACCTGCTTTGCTTCTTCTTCCACCAAACAATTTAGCAAAACACCACCGGGATCTTTCCAATAGAGTGCATTGTTCAAAATACAAAACTTGGAAGCCTTCAATTTCAGAGTTCTACTTTTGTTTCTAGCCATGCCTGGCGGTGGTGACAAATTTTGAAGCACATATACAATATCTGAATACCAAGGACAATGAACAAAGATTTCTGATACCTGCATTAGCGAACTTTCGTCGTTTTCCTTAGACATAGCAGCAATGAGATCTATGTCCAAGGCATGTAAATTTGACTTAGCCATTAGCTTAGCCAGCCCTTGTCCTTTAATAAGCTTTGTAGGCTTTATCTCCACATCATACTCCAACAACGCAGTGATCCATTTGCCTTGTCTCCCCTCCAGATCTGTTTGCACTAAAAAATCCTTAACAACAACATTAGGAACATAAGTAAGAATATGAGAATGCAGAATATATACTCGGAAATCTTTCAACACTTTCACTAAAGAAATAGCTTGATTTTCAATAATGTTATACTTTAAGGCTGCATCTTTTATGGTTCAGCTGAAAAAAGTAATTGGTTTTTCATGCTGATCTCTTTTCTGCATCAATACGACTGCCATAGTATGCTCCGAGGCAAATGAAAACAAAATAAAATCCTGAGTATAGTCTGGGGTGATCAAAACTAGAGCTGAAGAAAGAGCCAACTTCACTAGATTGAAAGACTTTACAACCTCCTCAGTCCACTTCACTACGCTATCTTTCTTAAGCATGTTTGTAACCTACCTTAGATGTTCTGCAAGATTAGGCACAAAGCGGCGCAAAAATTTCATCTTACCATTAAATGATTGCATCTCCCTTTTGTTTCGGGGAAGATCAATTTGCTGAATAGCTTCTACTCGAGCTGGGTCAATGCGGATGCCATCCTTTGAGATAATATGACCAAGAAGTTTTCCCTCATCCATGGCAAACAAACTCTTCTTCGGATTGAGTGACACACCATACTTTCTACACCGCTGAAAAACAATCTTCAAATGGTAAAGGTGCTCTTCATCTGAATTAGAAAAGACTGTCAAATCATTAAGATATACAAGTAGAAAAACATCTTTCTCATTTGCAAATGCCATATCCATTGCTCGCTGAAAGGTCGCACCAGCGTTTTTCAAACTGAAAGGCATTTTAGCATAATGGAAATTTCCCCACAGAGTGGTGAACGCTATTTTGTCTCTATCATCCTCATGGACCAGAATTTGGTTATAACTAGAATAACCATCGAGAAGCGACATACGAGACGCTCCAACTACTCGCTGAATTATTTGATCCATTTTGGGCAACGGATAATTATCTTTCAAAGAAACCTTATTCAGATTCCTAAAATCAATCCACAAACGAATCTCACCTGTCTTCTTGCGTACGGGCACCAAATTAGAAATCCAATCTGAAAATATTATAGGAACAATAATACCAGCCTTGTACAATCGATTCACTTCTTTCTCAATTGAGGACAGCAACTTCGGATTTATTCTTCTCAACTTCTGCCTGAAGGGCTTTTGATTTGGCTTGATCGGAATAGTGTGCTGAATTATGTTTGTATCATATGTCTTCAAATCTGAATATTCCCAAGAAAATACGTCAGCATAAGATGATAAAAAACTGATATACTTTGATTTTACCTCTGGTGGCAATGCTTTGGACAATTTCACCATCTTTGGATTTTCAGCCGATCCAATGTTCACATATTTAACTCCCTTTTCGGTTGGCTGCAAGGTTGGTTTTCAGGCTACGTCATCTTGATCTAAAAGATCCTCCAAAGGTATTAGACCTTTAGGAATGACATTATCCTTCAGCTGAAATACTTCCATCTGATTTACTTGCACATCAGCCCCACCATCATCATGCTCCACATCAATTGAAGTGTCTCTGAATTTGCCTTCATTTTGCAGAAATTCATCAATCTCTTCATCATCTTGAAACACTTGCCAGTACCTTTGATTGTCCGGGACAGTTAGACGATGCTTCACATGAATTTCAAATTTTTTACTTGAGTTCATTATAATTTTTAAGTTACTTGCTGCCTTTGCAAGTGCATCTTCAATGCCATTCTGAATACGATGGACACAAGTCAAAGTATAGTCTGAAAACAATTTCAAGATATCAAGAACAACATTTCGGTAAGCCCGCATTCGAGGATGCTTAGCTTGGTATTCACCCTTCACTTGCTTGATTACCAACTCGGAGTCACCATACACTGTAATCCTCTTAGCATTCAACTTTCTAAGAATTTTCAGACCAGTAATTAAAGCTTCGTATTCAGCCTCATTATTTGAACAATCAAAAGCCAATTTATAAGAATAGACCCTTACATTACTCGGTACCTTGTTTGGGGTGGAAAAAGGGCTGCGTACCCAAATGCCAATTCCAGCACCATCACTTCCTACTGCACCATCAAAATCCATGGTCCATAAACCATCTTCATCTTCTTCCAAGTGCTGAAATTCTATTTGCTCCATTATTTATGCTTGTTGTCCATCAATTTTTTGCTGTTGTCGGAAGGCTGATTGCTCAGCGGAACTTTCAAGTTTTTGTCTCTCTTTCTTTAAAACCTCTCTGAAATTCTCGGTGATTTCCGAAATGTCTTCTACTTCAACTAATTGGCTATTTACATCATTGAAACTGTCTGACTACAAAAAAAATGACTCTAAATCTATATGTACATAATTGATTGGATGATTTACCGGTTTCTCCTTGCTGGTGATCATATACTTCATCTTTTGCTCCCGATATAATTTCCTCATCTAACCAAACACAGGAATAGTAGCATAGGAGAAATCAAGCTGCAATGTTCCCTTTAGTTTTTCTCCCCAAGATCTGAAAAGAAGCATGCCAAATCTAAGAGGAATGTCTGCCACAACCACATCCATCAAAACATTTTTAGTAGGAATCTGATCCAAGCTGACCACCAAATCTTTGATAAGCCCAATGCATCTTACTCTACTAGAATCAAAAGAATAAAGATCATGATAATTTCTAGTGATTTCCAATCCCAATTTCTCCATGATTTCCCTCGGCATGAGATTATGAGAGGCTTCGGAATCAAACATAGCATTGTGCAACACAAAATCATGCAATCTAAGGCTGATATAAAAAAGGGGCACATTACTATCTGGAGACTCACCATCCAATGCTAGACCAAAAATCAACTCAGGTTGATCATCTTCCACTTTCACCATATCAGACAATGGATCTAAATTCAAAATCTTTGACACCTGACCCTTATAGCTACTATTCTTCATCAACTCAGTCAAAGGAATGGAAACTTTCAACTTAGCAATCTCATTTTCTAAGTTAAAAACTGAAAATTTCTCTACCTCCTTAGCTGGAACATCCTTCTTTTCAGTTTTCTCCTTTGATACAATTGGCTGATTGGATATTTCATTTGCTGATGGGGACTTACTATTAGTGGGATCAGCTATCTCTTTTCCGTTCTTCTGTGCCACGGGTGAATCATTCTTTGGTGCTAAAAATTCCTTTCTCTTTTGAATTGGATTAATAGGGACATCTCTGTTTCTGAGTGAATATTGTCGCTGCTGGGTTGTAAAGGCATTCATATATCCCCTTTGATACTCATCCGACTCTTCTTCAAGAGCTGTGTCATTTGCCAAGATGAAATCCTCGTCTTTTTTTACAGCTGAGTTTTCTGCATACTCCTCATCTTCAGTTATGTAAATTGGCATATCATCAGGTGTAAAGAAATGATTCTCTTCTCCTATTACATTCTCTTCATCATCTGATTCCGGACCAACAAAATTATGCTGTAAGGGTGTCTTCACTTGCTGTTGTGTTGTCGGTTCTTGTGCTCGCTGCTCTCTTTGCTTGATTCTGAATTGCAGTTGCTGCTGACCACGGAAGTTAGGATTTCTGATCTGCGTTTCATGCTTATCAAGTGTTAATCTTTCAAACATTTTTTCCATCTTCCGAAGCATTTGATTTGATGTGGAAACCTCCTCCTTTATTGCTACTTTCTTTTCAGCTCTCATTCTAGCTCTCCTGGCATTCAAATTAGCTTCAACACTGAATGCAAATTTCTGCATATCTTCTAAAGTAGCCGGACTTATTTCTCTCAATTGATAAGCCATGTCAGGATCGAAACCATCCGGAAACTTAATCAAATCAAACCCCTTAGGTGGCTTTATATCATCAGGAATTGCAATATAAATAGAATTGAATCTAATACAATAGTCTTGGACAGAATCACCAACATTTCGCTTGATATTATCATACTCGGAAAGGATTGAAAGAGGATCTTTCTGCACATCCCATCGATCCAAGAATTGTCTCTGAAGATTAGCCAATGTAGCAATACTTCTAGGCGGCAAAGCTCTAAACCACTTTCTGACTTCTCCTCCAAAGGTTTGAACAAACAATCTCATTGTCACATTTTCCGCATCAACCTCATGAAGGTCAAATAAATCTGCCATTCTATCCACATGTTTCTGAGCAGTGACACTTTGAGGAGTGCCATCAAACAATGGAATTTTGCATTTATAATATGCGGGCATGTCATCTAAGTTTTGAGGCAACATGAGAGGTGCAAATCGGGCAGCCATTGCTCTGGGTGGATTTACAGCTGGTCTTGGAGATATAGGAGGAGTCAGAGCAGTTGATGTATGAGGTGTATGAGGTGTAGATGGAGGTGAGACTACTGCAGATTGTTGATCAGAAATAGATGGTTGCATGGGAATGGTAGGAATGAAAGGAGGCTCGGTATGAACTTGTGAACCAGATGTAACTGCAGATGACCCAAGAGTTGCGAATGCACTCTATGAACTCAGGAATATTTTTTGCCACAATGGAATTCTGAATATTCAAAATGTAACTGTCAATGGATCTATTAGCCTGTTCAATTTCAAGGTACTTGATAAACTCTGGATTTATGATAGTAGAACCAATAGCACTTTCAGACTTCGTCTCAAACAACGACAACTCAAATTGTTCGTCAAACTCAATATCTTCAAGGTACTCAAAAACAGTGGGGAATGAATGGGATTTAAAAAAAGGAATCACAGGACTTTCTCAACGAAGGATTCTCGAAATAAGATTGGGATTTTCATACACTGGAGGTGGATCAGGATCCGGATTTTCTCTGGTATGTCGTCTGGAAGCCAGTGTGTTGAATTATTTTCAAAAATTAAAGGGATAAAACCAACTTGTTCAGCCTATTAAATTCTAAACTCATCATCCAAAAGTCTAGAATGATATAATGTACTGGGGAAATTTACAAGTCAAGTGTCACGTTTACAAACTATACCGAAGATTGATTGAAACAGTGTTTATCTACTTTCGGTAATGCAAAGCAAGAGTGTTTCGAAGGATACCTGGCATAACTTCAGGCTCTGTCTGTAGCTTATAAAACAAATAACACTAACAAGAAAACCATTTTTCCCCAGTATGGTCTCCACTATGTTATTGCCTAAATCTACCTCAAGCTAAAAGAAGGCAGAGTTCAGGGTAACATCAAACCATGCTTAATCTGGTAGCTAGCCCTACCAGATCAGGAGAGGGCTCTCTCTGGGTCAATCTCAGCAAAGATAATCAATAAGGCTTGAGATGACTTGAAATAAAAGCTAATTTTAGGCTAGGTATATATGTGAAAGATTTTGATTTTGATTTTGGGGGTTTTGTTGGAATCAAAGGGAAAGGAAAATCTGGGTCCAAGGATGAGGCCTAGTTTTTGCAGAGTTCTGAATGGGGCAAGGAAGGCAATCGTTTTGATGCTTTGGATTGAATGAATAGATATTTCATACCGGTGAGGAGCTGAAGAGGGAAAGAGGCTTTCAAGAATCCTCTTCAAACAGATGAAAACATGGAAAATTAAACAAAACGCAAGGCAGAGCAAAGCAAACTAATGAATTCCACCTTTATCACTCATTTGTTTAATTTGAGAAGAAAGGAGAAGGAAAATGATACACATGAAACATCAGTAAACTTACAATTACAGAGAGAAACACACCATAAAAACATAGAACCACATGGATCCCAAAGAGTGCTGCAAACCCTGGTCTATTCCTTTGCCAAAATTGCAGAGATGAAATGTACAATGAAGTGCCAAGCAATCCCAAGTGTCCAACCCTGAAGATGACTGAGAAAATAAAAGATATAGACAAGAATAACTCATCCCCATGCCTCTAGGGGTCGAGATGACTATTTTAGGAGTTTTTTCAACAAGATATAAACTAAGAAATAGAGAATAGGCAGTGGAAAAACTTGCCTCTAAAAGATAGGAAACTGATTCATTCAATTAGAATTCACTTTTTGGTGAATGAATCTACTTACATGAGTAAAAATGTGCCAAAATTACATCAAAGTCATGAAATTACATAAATTTACATCAAGAGCTGTACACATGAAGATAAAAAATTAAAACTGGCCCAAACTAGGCGAAAAACTGAACTGTTGAGTGAAAATTAGGCCAAAATTCCCAATGCGCCGCGCGTGAAATCTCTATGCATCGCGACACTTTGAGGCTAATTTTGAGGGCCTTACCGAATTCAAAATATAGCACAGGATAGCTCGTTGGAAATCTCTACCTGTCTAATTTCCAACCCAAGTGGAATTTCTAAAAATTGTTGCCATTTTCCCCTCAAAAAATGAGTTTTCCCAACACTACTTCCTGTGTGTCCAAAAAGTGGCAGAAAGGCCATTTTTAAGGTGTTTTTGACCCTTAAAGCAACCCAAAACTTGTCAAAATTCTTAGGTAGTGGGTAGGAATGCACAAAATGTGATGATAAATCTAGAAATACAAATTTTTCTTTAAGAGGAGCTTCCAATCGTAAGCGCGCGCCAAGTGGCGCGACGCGTCAGGCAGGAAAATCTGTTTTAAGGCCAAAAAAATCAAAATTGACAAAAAGTTTCCCAAATTTCTTGAAATTTGGGCTGAATTTCCACCATCAAGCACTATTCTAGGCCAAAGAATATTTGGCCAAAATTTGGAGTCTATCATGCCTTTTGCGACGCTTTAGTGTCCTCCTTAGCTTTGCCTTCAGGATCTTGATTCTCGCCTTGCAAACATGATTCCGCACCCAATAATGGTTCTTCATGTGCCTTAGCATTTTATTTTCCTTTTTTGCCTTCTCCAATAGCTTCTTAAGATGAATATTTACCCTCTCAAGCCAAGTCTCTCTATCAGCCTCAATCTCCCGCTCAATGGATGTCATCTTGGTTTGGCTTCTTTGGGCAGCTTGCCGGTTCTCACGGATGTTTGTCAACTCCATGATTGTTTGCTGATCTCCCAACTGTTTGTTTCACTACTCCAGGTAGTTTATGATCCATTGGGATCTTTTCAATTTGACGGTCAATGTGTCTATCTCTGCCTTCTGCTCCTGAATAGTCTCTCTCAAATTTGAGCTTGGAGAGCTCAAATCCTCATCAATCAGTATGAAACCTATGTCTTGGCCTCCTAAAGGGCCCTCATCCTACATAGGCCTCTTACCTATGTCCTATACCTGTACCTGTGTTTTTGATGATGGAAATGAGACCCCTTCTACCCCAGGTGGAGATAGTACTCGCCGGGCTGCTGCAAATAATCCTCTAGTGCCTCTATGATAAGTGACATATGTCGGCACACTAGTAGTCTCTGCCTCCTGACCTCCATAATGATGTGAAGGTTCACCTGCATCATGGACAACCTCTGAAGGAACCTGAGGAGCTGTGAAGAAATCATGGGAAATGAAATTCTCCCAAGAAATACCCTGCAATCCAAGCTGATGTACAACCATGATCTTAATGAGTGCATAGTGATAAATATTGTTGTACTGCTGCTCAGGAGTCTTTCTCTACACAAGAGTGGTCTTTCTCTTGATGTTCCGGCACATGAAATAAGGGATTTTCATCATCCTCACCCTTGTGAAATGCATCAATAACCTAATATGGTAGGCATAGAGGCATGAAAACCGATCCTCGCAACTGAAGTATCTGATAATGAGTTTCATCAAAGGCGCATAATATTCCTTTAGGAATTGAAATGGGAATACTCTGCTGAGTTTTCTCACAAAGCTAGGCCTGATATATGGTTCATAATGCACTCTGTCCACCTGTTGTCTTTTGTTCCAGCATTCACCCACATTCGTTATTCCGGTTGCTTGAGAGATAGTTTCCAGTGTCAAAGTGAAAGTTACACCAGCAAGAGTTACCTGACCATCATGTAAATGCAATACAAACAAATGAGCCAACTCCTAATGATAATGAATTCTAGCAATCATTTCACAAAAATGATAGCATGATTGCTCTCAAAAACATGCCATGGCAAGTGGAAAAGCCTGCAATTCAGCCAATGAGGTGGGCTCTTATCTCACATGTCTAACACTCTTATGAGGCCTTCTAGGTGCATGTAACTCAGTGGTAGAATCACTATCTCGGTCATATGATGTATCAATATCAGTCTCCATGATGTCCAAGATCAATGCAAGATGTATGTTGGCTTGTATGAGATGAAAATGAGAATTTGGGTGCTTTTGTTTTAATTTCCAAATATATGGTAGTGTGGGAGGGACTGTGGGGAAATAGGGTAGTGGGGACAATGAATATTTGTCAAGTGGAATTTTCCTTTTGAAAACTTGTGATTTGACAAATTTAGGGATAAGGGACAGCCACTTGATTTTTTGGGATTTGGGGAAATTTTGCAAATGGAATAGGGATAATGGGAATGAGATGAGTATGAGTGGCTTTAGGGATGTAAGGGAGTATGGGATTGGCTGTAGTGATAGGATAATAGTGAGAGGGAGGAATGAACAAGGTGAGGAATGAAAAAGTTTGGCACAAAACCAATTTTAAAATTCCAACTTCAAAACCCTAGGGAGCAACTCTCAACAAGATGAGAGGGTTTGAGTTTTTGTGTATCAAATTCTCATAATCAGTCATATAATCAACACCAAGCATGAGTTTATGGATAGTAGAAGATCACATGAACTTACTTGAGAAAAAAAAATCGAGTCGATTTGGAGCTTTTGGAAGCAATGGCAAAAATTGGTGTTTCAGTTCAATGCGTCGCGACCACTGCCCAGTGCGTCGCACCCCTTCAATGCACTGCGTTGGTTCAAATTTGCACAGAGAAGAGTGGCCCTATGTGCCGTGACCACCACCCAGTGCGCCGCGCTCTGGAATTTCTAAACAATCTGCCCCCAAATCACAGTTTCGCCCTCCACGATTTCTTTGCTCCTCAATGCTATCTCTTGACATGCAAATGGAGTTTTGAAATTTTGAAATATCTTATGTATACCAAGGATTTAAATTTTTGATTTGAAAACCCACTTTATTATGTTTGAAAACTTTGGCACTTTTTCAAAAGAGCTCTGTCTTACTTGGTTTTGATTTTTGAACTAAATGATGAGTTTCTTGTCTGTTTTGCAGGGATGGATGGCATGAAGTTTTGGCAAAGGCGACCAGGGCTGCGAATGGAGCATTATTAAAACTGAAGAATTTTTAAAATTGCATTAGATTTGGTACAAAATGATAAAATAGACATTTTTTCTTCAAAACAGGGTTTTGAAGAAAAATCATTTTTGAACATATGATAATGAAATTTTTTGCAATGAAAAATTATTTCGAACCTCCCTCATGTGCCTGCTGACATTATTAGACATTTTGAGACCAAATTAATAAAACCCTAACCTAATAAGACTAAACCCTAAAATGACTGTTTGCAAACTAGGAGACCAAAAATGACTGTAAATGATTTTGATGAATAGAACTAGACCAGCAGGTACTTGACATGAGGGATATGAATGACACGGCCCTTCCTTTAGATGATCCATGCTCCTAATGGAATGCAGCTGACTGAACTGAATGAGACACCTAAAATGAAATGCAACAAGAGAAATTTTATCTCTGACGGAGGGATGAAGATACCGACTCTAACAGGTACAAAGCTATTTGCTAAACAGTGTCCCAAGACACAAGAATAAGAGGATGATATGTCCCATGTTCCATATGCAAGTGCAGTGGGTAGCCTGATGTATGCAATGGTCTGTACAAGACCATACATTACACATGCAGTGGGAATATTGAGTAGGTTTATGTCAAAGCCAGGGAAGGATCATTGGACAGCAGTGAAGCGGGTATTCAGATATTTGTGTGGCACTAGTGATTATGGCTTGTGCTACCAGGGAAGACCAGGATTGGAAAGAGTGTTGGACATTCATGGTTTTGTTGATGCAGAATGGGCTAGAGATCTGGACCAAATAATTTCTACAAGTGGGTATGTGTTTAGCCTATTTGAAGGTGCAGTCAGTTGGATGAGTAAAATACAGTCTGTAGTGGCTCTTTCAACTACAGAGGCAGAATACATGGTAGCCACTCATGCAAGCAAGGAAGTAGTTTGGTTGCAGAGATTGTGTTCAAGTATGGGGTTAGTGCAGCAAGCTATAAGGATAGACTGTGATAGCAAAATTAAATTTTTTTTAGCTAATAACCTTGCTTATCATTCAAAGACAAAGCACATTGATGTTTAATATCACTTTGTGAGATATATGGTTGAAGCTAAAAGGGTGTTGCTGGTAAAGGTGGACACTTTGAAGAATGTTGCAGGTGCATTGAAAAATTATGTGAGCACTCAAAAGTTCTCTTGGTGTAGAGAAACAATGGGTGTTGCAAAGCTGGGCTAATGCCTCAGCTCTCCTATGGCCCCCTGCGGAAAGAAAACAACAAGTGGGAGAACGATGGTTTTCGGCCCCTGGTATTTTGTAGATCCGGTCAAGGAAAGTACAGTTATGTTCTAATCCAGGGTTAATGGATTTGGGTTTATTTATGCTTCGACATGTATATATATGTGTTGTAACACTAAATGGAATATAATGAAAAATCAAGCTGGTCGTCCTGATTTGGGATCCAAGGGAAAATCTCTGTGTTTATCTGTTTTATGTTTTATGCTCTCACTACTGTTTATTTTATGTCTTTAAGATTCATTTGCAGATAATTTTTGTACAAGGTTAAAACCCACATTTATATGGATCCCTGAATCTAGGGACTCTTTCAACAGGATCAAACAGGCCTTTGCAAAAGCTCCAGTGCTGGTAGGTCCAGATTATGGGAAGTTGTTCATGATTTTCTCCTTCACCTCTCCTCACATAATAGTTGTAGTACTTTTCCAGAAAAATGTCAAGGGGCATGAACAATCCATTGCGTTCTTTATTCAAGTCCTGTGAGATGCCAAACTAAAATATGATATCCTGGAGAACCAAGCTTACATTTTGGTCAAATTGCTGAAGGCATTCCAGGTGTATGTGTTACAATCAGCCATAACAGCTTATGTACCAACTACAGTAGTGAAGGATATCCTGGTATAGGGCAACAGTAAAGGGAAAAGGGGAAAATGGATAGCTAAGATCCAATAGTATGAGATGGAGATTAATCCTACCAAACTCATCAAAGGCTTGGGGCTAGCAAAAATCCTGTCTGAATCCAACTATCAGGCTTTGGAAATAAATCTGTCTATGACAAGAGGAGAAGCACGGGAGGATACAGGTATACATCAGGGCATAGAATCTTCCACACAAAATACACATGTAAATTACCTGCTATCCTTGTGGTATAAACACATAGTTGAATACCTTTTAACCCTGAGGTGTCCCCCTCACTATGATAAGACCAAGTATCGCACTTTGAGACTAAGGTCTCAAAAGTACATTGTGGAAAATGGGCGACTATATTGGAAAGACCCAGCGTGGATCTTATTATTGTGTTTAATAGAGCAAGAAGTCAACCAAATGATGAACGAGTTCCATGAAAGGATATGTGGTAGGAATTATAGTTGGCGATCCACTTCACACAAGATCTTGAAGGCAGGATTCTGTTGGCCTAAGATTTTTGTCGATGTACATGTCTGTATCTAAGCCTGCAAGAAGTGTCAGACGTTCGCTGAAAATAAAAGGTATGCACCCCTCCCATTAATCCCACTACATGTTGAAGAACCTTTTAAACAATGGGGGATTGACTTTAAAGGAGAGATTCACCCAGCCTCTAGAAATTAGCATCAATGGATCCTCACTACTATGGATTACTTCACTAAGTGGGTAGAAGTCGTGCCCTAAAGAAATGATACAGACTCAGTGGTGATCAAGTTTCTATAGGAGAACATAATAGCTAGGTTTGGATGCCCAGCTAAAATCATTACAAACAATGCCTAGGCTTTCAAGTCAGCTAAATTTGTAAATTTTTCTCAGTGTTACAACATCCTACTGGGACACTCCATTATGTACTACCCACAGGGGAAAGGGCTGGTAGAATCATCTAACAAGACACTCATGAGGATCTTGAAGAAGACCATCAATGAAAATCAAAAGAACTGGGATTCCCAGCTCAAGTTTACACTCTAGGTGAATCACATCACCACTAAAATATCCACAGGAATGTCCCCTTATGAACTGGTGTATGGCAAAGTCGCAGTCTTCCCTATTTAGCTTGCATTACCTGTGGCCCGATTCATGTTGGTGCCTCTGCATTTTACTCTGCCAGAAGTTAGCTGACCATAGATCTGCGACTCACGATGACAGCGGGGGTAGACCCCCGATGGGTGCACCATACCACAGAGCACCCCTGTAGTGATGTAAGCAGTCTGTCATCCATCTGCCATGTCACTCGTCCCCCCGCTCATCGCACATCGCTCCCCGCAAGTATTAACTCTTACCTTCCGCCGAGCACCGATAAATATTGCAATATGTGATTTGTGAGTGGGAACCCACCTCCATCTACCACGTCATCCTTCATTCCCTGCTCATCGCACATTTCTCCCCATAGGTTTTAACCTTTACCTCTTAAGACTTATCTGAAACCTATATTTTTGTAGATGCGATTTGGTGGGACCTATCCAACCTTACCGCATTACTAAATCACATGCAAACCTCTGTTTCTACCTTTCCCTTACCTTTTCGCCTTTTCGCACTTCTCGACATTTAAGTTCCTGCATATCACACTTTGAAAATCTTACAGTTTACCCTCCTCCGGTAATACATAAAGCTTGTGATTTGTAGTATCCAGGCATCCCCACCTCAGTCTGTGCCATGTCACCTCCCCCTCCATCGCACTTCGCCCATCGCACTTTTTATTACTTACCCTTCGATGTTCACACATAAATATTGTGATTTGCGATGTGCGGGTGGTCCCACCTCCATCCTTCCATGTCACTCCTCCTTGCACTTTGCACTTCGGTGATTTAAAACTTACCTCCCATTGTTATCCTTTAAAACTTGCGATCATTGATTTGTGATCGGGCCCCACCGCATCGCACATCGCACTTCGGTGGTTTTAACATGAACCTTTGCATTTATCTTGTAAAACTTGCGATGAGCGGTATGTAAGCCAGGTCCATGTCATCTTTCCATGTCATCTAAAGCCATTCCTCGGCCTCTGACCCACTATTTTATGTTTAAATCATTTCCATCGTTTGTTAATACTATTGGCCCCACCATTCCTTCCACCATTTCCATCTGTTATTTTCACATCCCATCACTGTTAAGCCCCTCACATCTCTCCATCACATGCGCTCCACGTCAATGCATATAACGGCTCATAAAATGTTTCACACCACCTCCACCTCCCGAAGGTTAATGCTAGGGGGGTCTGAAATGGCTACTTTCTAAAACCTCCTCCGGTGCTATGTGGCAAATTGTAATGATTTTGCGCCCCCACCATCCAATACAATAAACCATTCATGCCCCCCTCCAAAATCTAGTTTATGGTTTGCAATTCAAACATAGCATGGGCTTTTCGGTGGAACATACAGTTGTGGTTTATTCATTTTTCTCAGGAGATCTTGCTAAAGAGCCAGGCATGTGCAGTAAGACTGACCACTTCACAATGGATCAAGTGGAAATCATAAGACTGAGGGTGTGGAGGCTTTCAAGCAACAGATGGAATTGTATGATGACAGCCTGCCTGCCCACCTACGACCGCTCCTCGCCATATCATTTTGAAGGCCCCCATAATTGGCCTCCATGGCCAACCATGTCCTTTCTGTTTTCTGTTTAATTTTGATGATTTTGCTAGTGAAATCTCAATTTCACCCATTCCTATTTTAATTCTCTCAGTACATAAGTAATTGTTCAATGTACGCTCTACAATTTAGGTAGGATATTTTGATTTCATACGTATGGGCTGATAATAAATGATCAGGATCGTAAAACCTGAAGGAGAACTCTATATGTAGGGGGTTCTAAGATGAAAGAAGGGTTATGGAATTTTGGATAATTTTGTTGTATTTTTGTATGATTGTGCTCCATGTGCTCTAAGATACATATTTGGGAGAGTTTTTTGAATTTAATATGATATAGTGTTGTTATTTAGATTCCATATGGAGCAATGAGTAGTATGTATATGTTTTCTTCTATTATCAGTAATCTCCTTTTTATGTATAATCATATTTCATGCTCTACTGCTTTTACGGTTCGTGTAATGTAGCTTTTGGTAGTCTGCAATTTTATTCATGAATTCGTGTCTGTATAATGCTCAGGTGTTAATGCTCATGCATTAAGCTTGTTGTGCTCCCTTAATTCGCACTCCACGAACATTTTTTGTTGTCAATATCTCATTCATATCTGCTTCCTCTGAGTTCACAGGGGATAGATTCTTAATCCTCTTAAGCATGTCTTTTGTGGGTTCCTTCTCCTTTTCTTTCTCAATTCCTTTGCATAATTTTAAAGCTTCTTATCATTGTTTCATACTTGGCCCATTTAAAAGCCATCAAGCCTCACATCCTCTTGAGCCCTCTCACAGTATAGGGAATTCGCAGGAATCGACTCTAAGGTCTTCTCCATCCTTGAACCACCAAATCCATTATTCTCTTATTCAATATTTCATCGAAGGCATCCTTATGGTCATCAATATTTAACCTCTTATTTTTTAGATGTCTAGGCACTGGTCTTTTGCAACTCAAGGTTGTCTCTAGGAGCTACATATTTTTGCTGCAGTTTCCGGGGATACGAATGAAGAAATATTTTCCCTGGGATACGACATTATCTTCACCCTTCAATTAGGTGAGCACAGAGGGTTCATAGTTTCATATTCCTCACCTTGGCGACTCCACTGTAAAATATTCCAAATCAGTCACAATCCTTTAAATAGGCCAATTCATTAAAATATATGGTTGGATTCATTTATTCCTTCTCTAGGATTGGTTCCTAGTGTATATCCTCCTCATTTGATGTTTCTTGTTCCTTTTCTTCCTCCTCTTCACAATCTATGTAAACTAATTTCTTCTTGATGCACTTATGACCTTTAATGCATTTTCTATCGTAACTATAACAAAGTCATTTTTCTATTTTTTCCTCCAATTGTTGTGGTGTCAACCTTGTAGGTTGTTGATGGCTAGTAGCAGCAATACTTCCATCTTTATAGTTGTGATTGGTAGACTTCCTTGTTTCCATAATTTTTCTTTCAACTTTTCTTGCCACCCTAAATTCCTTTTCCAATGAATTAGGTTCCCAAAGGAAAACCTCATGTTGGATGTTATCCTTTAACATCCCTATGAAGACATCAATCATGTGATCCTCTGGAATATTATTTACCCTTATATTCAATTTTTGGAATTCCTCAATGTGCTCCATCATTGAACACTTTTGTTTGAGATTTATCAATTGGCTAAATAAGGTATTTCTCTTTGTATCCTCATAATGTGTTATCATTTCCTCCGTAAAAATTGACCAAGTGACAAGTGGATTACGAGAAAAAAGCCATAGATACCATACAAACTTATTTTATTGTAAATATAAAGTTGCACATTATGGAGCTCAAAGTATTTCTCCATTTGTAGTATCCATGTTATCGAATCCTTGCCATCAAACTTCCTCATATCGATATTTGGAATATGGTGGGTCTTAAATCCAATATTAGATTCTATGAAATCATGATTAACATTTCTTTTTTTCTCATTATGAGTTTCATCTACTCCCTTTCTCCATTAGGAATAATTTCTTGTAGTAACTTTGTCAAACCTCCCTTCAAACCTTCCATGTCTTGTTTTAGACCATTCTTCATGTCTTCCATGTTGAATTTCAGTTTTTATTCTATACCATCAATATTAGCTTCCATTCCATCAATGCCATTCTTCAAACCATCCATCTTAGCTTCCATGTCTTTCTTCAAACCATCCATCTTAGCTTCCATTTCATTTTTGGCTAATTTTTGTGAGAGTGAAATTTGTTGCACTTGGTCTCGTAATTTTGATATCTCAGGTTGCACTTCTTCCTCTTCATTCATCATAGTATAACTTTTTAAGGGCTTAATGGGTGTGGAATTATTTTTTGGAGGAATTATAGAACCTAATAGTGATATCAATGGTTCAATATTCCCTTTGGAATTACTTCAAACTAATTTTTTTAAACAAAAAGTTATACATTTTTTTTAAAACACACATTGTTCTTGCTTTTGAGGAGCTCAATATTGAAGCTGATGTATCTTTGTGATTTCAGATCCCTAAGATTTTAAATTCGGTCTTTTAGTATCTGTCTGAGTCTTATTTACAATGCCATGGGTCAGACCTAATTTGGATTCTTCAAGGAAAATTTATTCTCAATCTCCCAGAATGACCTAATTATGGAAAAGTTGAGTAGATAAAACTTGTATGGCATGCCACGTGTCACTATTTCGACCTTCGTCCTTGAAATCAATACACAAGATACTATAGTCCATGCACTTTCAACAACATGTTATAGAATTCCAATTTGATGCTAGAAACGAAAATTATGATTATTTTCCCTCAGTCACACATTTGAGATGAGAGCTTGAAAATACCCTAACTTCCATGGATCATATCTCCGAAAATATTGGGAACCAAGGTCTAAAATTTTTACATGAAGTTCATCAAGTTTTCAGCTCCATATGGTAAAAATGTTAGCTTCTGAAGCCTCATATAAAAAAACTTATAGCGAAAATTCCAAGATGGATTTTTTGAAGAAGCGAAACCCTAGAATCCCAAGCTCTAGTACCAAACGTTATGCAACCAACTCACAAAATAGAATAAAATATACATCAATGACTTAGAAATCATCCTCTTTGAGGCGGAACCCTCCTTTACATTACATAAATGAAAAATTATTGGATGCTTCAAATGATAAAAACCTACTTTCTATATATAGGAGTCTAAGTGGTCCCAATATAATTTGAGGCTACTTAACAATAATAATGTAAGGGCAGAACAATAAAAATAGTTTGATTCTATGGGGCACAATGATAACACTATGGTTACTACATGGGAACAAAAATAACAATAATGGGGCTACACTAACAATAACAATAAGGGGATACACTAGTATTATAGGGACCTAATACTATGAGAATATTCCCTCGATTGGGGAAACTAAGTACGTGAAATAGAGTGGAAACCACACAAACCATTGTGCAAGTCTGGCTATGTACAAGTGTAAGGTTATAATTAAGATTTTCATCAATAAATTCTACCTCCATATTGACATTTTACCTTCTAACTCAATAGGTAAGGCAATTAGAATACCATATGGATGGAAACCTCTACCATCGAAAGCTTCTAAGGTATTCGGGGATTGGCTAACAGGAGGAGAGCCAAGGGCTTTCCAAAATGAGATGGACATAATGCATGTGGAGGCTCCTTCATCGACAACTGTCCTATGAATATTATTTCCCATAGTGACAACTTGTATGAGAAAATCAAGTTGAGGTGGTATGTGAGGAACATGGTTTTCAAGATCAAAAGTGATAAAACTGGAAGCTGTGGGATCAATTCCTCCAATAATGGATATAAAATCCTTCCTTTGTGATGGAAATGGTTCAAGAACTTCCAAGGCCAACATTTCCAAGGTTGCTTGATCCATATCTTCTATAATATTATAGTGTTTGGAAACTCACGCATTCGGATTATAAGATGATTTCCGAAGAACACCTTCAGGGGGTGGTCGGATTATGGAATCAATGTTAGGTTTCTCGATATAGATAGGATCATAATTAGGTGGGGTGGAGGAAGAGAGTATGTCAGTGAAATTTTTCTCCACCACAATTTTTTCAGGAGTCAGACAATCTTTTGATCTCGTGGCTACGTTAATAGGCTCTGTGCCACTCATGAATATTTGGGAGTTTCTGGAGGTTTTACCTTGAGATTAATATACCAATTGTGCCTAATGAGATGGGAAAGGTTCCTTTAGCACAGTTGGCATCCCTGGGGTGTCTTTCAGAAGATGACATACTTCGGAAAAATGGGGGAAATTCTTAGTGTAATGATCTTCATCGCAAATAAGGCAAGGATATTTAGGCTTTCTCTTTGATGAATCATTACCATACGGCTTTGGGGAATCCTATTTTGGGCTATCTTACTTAGATTTTCCTTTACTCTTGTTTTTACCTTTTGAGGATTTATCTGTTGTGGTAGATTAGACAACATTTACCTTTGAGGTTTTACTACTATTATTTTGGTTGTTTGCAACATCATGGGTAGCAGCGGCTGGAGTAGATTTGGTACTACCAGACTGTTGATTCACATATCCAATGATGCCATCAATGGGTGTTGAATTTGTAGGCCTGGAAGATGCAGGACCAGTTGAAGGTCGTGGGGTGTTGGGTAGCAATTCATACAACATTTGATATTGTGAATAAACTAATTAAAAATACTAGGCATAGGCAATAACTTGTTCTTTAGTCACACAACCACCCATGGCTATCTCTTTAGTGATAGGAGGGATGAATGATTTGGTAAACCATCCAGTAAAAAGTGGAAATGGGATGCCAAATTTGATGAGACGACATCCACATATCCATTCATGGATATGATCAGAGATATGAGTGGAGGTCGTCTGCTGAAAATATGGTAAGACATGGGTTCCAGTCTCATATCAGATAGGAAATTGAAAATGAGTGAGGAAAGCCATGGCCAAAGAATTGAAATCTTGGAAAGTACCTTGAGGGAGCTCAATGTACCATTTAGCGGAAATTCCCATCAAAGTGCGTTGGAAAATACATAATTAGATTGAATCATCAATCCAAGAGTTAGAGGAACACCAAAGCTGGTAAGTCATAACATGCACTTGAGGGTCTTCTCTAGACCTTCCTATGAAATTGTTTGAATATAAACCAACATAAATCCTACTGCAGTTAACTAATTTGCATTTCCTACTTGTGTTGTTCCATTAAAAAGTTATTTACTAAATTATTAAATAAATATTAATGAAAATACATTACAGCCTACACCAATATATAGGTGAAGTGCTAAAAAGTAAAATGATACAATCACACAAAGGACACACTTATTTTTGGACTAAACGTCCCCTGAAAAACCCAATGCGGTAAAAACAGTGTAGCAAATCTGAGGTTTTTATTATTAAGAAACAATTTTATGAGTAGAATATTTGGATGCCTTGGTGGCTATCCATTATAGAGAATTCATGACAGACAAATAAATAGTGAGTTTTACCTCATACTACAAGTCCTTCCTGATCTAGATCCAAACTAGCGAAACCCTAGTTCCCTCTATGCTACCTCTGTTGATCTGAATTTATGCAGGAATAGAACAGAATACACATATAACCATAAATAAAAATATTTAACAAAAACAACACTTTATTTCATTAATATCAAAGAACTAAAATTTGTTTACAGACATAATGGAAATAAACTAACTACAACGCTGGTAGTTTATCTCTTATAAGAGATGTGGTAGATATAGGCCTTTGAACTGTGTTAAAATGAGTCTCAAGGGCCTATTTATTATTGAGAAATAATGGAAAACATTAAACATCCAAAAACCTAACCCTAGGAGATGAAGCACCAAAACTACGGGCCCCGTTTGGGTAAATTGGTACATCAACTTCCCGAGGACTTAACTTTGGCATACAATCTAAGGACCACAACTTTTGATGTGAGAAAAAAATTAAGTAATTTACATGTCACTTCTGGTTTTCCCAAAAAACATCGTTTAGGGCCTCAAAATGGCTCTGGAAGTTCACAACCCGAAAAACTGCTAAAAATAGTAAATTTTGCTACAATTAAGGAAACTGAAAAACTGAAAGAAACAATGGTGGGGCCCTAAGTGGAATAGGCAGGTGGCCACCAATATCCACCTCAATCATTCCTCCCCCTTTAGGAAGGAATTTTCCCCATTACGTTGAGTTCTTCCATGAGATGAGGAAAATTATGCTGAACTTAGTCCCTCATGAACCACTTGCCTTGGTGCAGGAGTTGGCCAAATTTGACAACTCAATACAGTTGGATCTTCTACTAGTGAGTGTTCTTGATTTTCATGTCCATGATAGGGTTCATGAAGTCCTCTTCCATGTATTCTAGGTTTAATTCTGTTGGTGTGATTTGTTCTGTAATGTCGGAGGTGTCCAGTAGAGGTGGGAATTAGGGCCGAAGGCAGTCCACATTGAACACTGGGTGCAGGCCAAGGAATGGTGGAATACCAATCTCAAAGGCGTTGGCCCCTACAACCTTGGTGATGGTGTATGACCCATATCAAAGTGGGAAAAGCTTGCGATGGGGTCTAGCGAGGCTCCTTCTGCAAATGTAACCACACTTTGTGGCCCACCTGGAAGTTGTGTGGCACATGATGTTGCTCATGTTGTTTCTTGTACTTAGCATTAGATCTGTCCAATATTTCATGAACCTGTTGGCGTTTGTGTTGAATGCGCTCAATGAATTTGTTCGATTTTTTAGCTTTAGACTTGACATGAGCCAAATTAGCCTAAGTAGCTGAAAATGGCATGGCTACGTTAATGGGACATATTGGCTGGAATCCCAAGCCCACCTGAAAGGGGCTATGGTCGGTTGAGTTGTCGAGAGCCCGATTATAACTGTGTTGTACATAGGGAAGGATATCATCCCATGTGTTTATATACTTTGAATTGTACATGTGCGGAATGTAAACGATCATCTTGTTGACAACCTCTATCTGGCCATCAGTTTCAGGATGGAAAGTTTTGGGCTTGGTGAGCTTGGTGTCGAGCATTGACTAGAGGCTAGACCAATATTTGCTGAGGAAACTACTTTCCAATTCTGAGATGATAGACTATGGGATCCCAAAGTGCACCCACACTCATTCAAATAGGAGTTTAGCATTGGCTTCTGCTGTTATATTCTTCTTACAAGCCGCCATAATGGCCATCTTCGAGAATTTGTCGATGAACACAAAAACACAGTCATTTCCATGCTTAGTAGAAGGAAGGCCCGACATGTAATCCATGGAGATGGATTCCCAAGGTCGACTAGAGGTAGGTAGCAGAGTATAGATTCCTTGCTTCTTGATGGTCGGTTTGGCAATGGCACAAGCAGTGTAAGATCTGATGTACTTCCCGACATCATGACGAAGGTTCGGCCAACAGAAATACTTCTATAGTACTGCCACTATTTTCTCAACCCCAAAATTCCCAACAAATCGACTATAGTGTGCTTCCAAATTCATCTTGGCACGCTCTCTTGAAGAAACAAAAAGGTGTCCCAGGTGACATAGCAGTGCATCCTAAAGGTGAAAATTTCAAACTTGCGTGTCCTCCAAGAGTGTCTTGTATGTGTTGTCGAATTCTAGATTTCTCTTGTAGAGAAGAAGCCAATCAGAAGTCTCGTGCCCGCAAGAGTTGAGAACGGTGGTTAATGCCACGATCGGTGGTCGACTGTGGCAGTTTGCAACATTACTGGTGCTGAAATTTTTGTACTTATTTTTCAAATGAAACTATTGTAGGCAGGTGGACCACTTTGGATGGAAATTGTTTTTAAACTTCCCTTGTGCCTGTATGAACTACAGGGGTCGATGGTTTGTGTGGATGACCATTTCCTTCCTCAAAATGTAATTATTCCATTTTCAAAAAGCTTGCACAATAAAAAACATTTCTTTGTCATAACTAAGATACTTTTGGACTGTGTTAGACATCATCCCACTGTGATGTGCCATTGGATGCCCCTGTTGAGTAATAACTTCCCAAATAGCATAGTGAGATGCATTTGTCTCAATTTCAAATGGTTGTTCAAAGTCTGGTAATGTTAGCACTGGGGCATAGTAGAGGTGATGTTTCAATTCTATGAACACCTTCTGTTGAGATTTCGACTAAAAGAATTATCTTTCACTCCTCCCTTTGTGACTTGACTCAAGGGCCAAGTGATATAAGAGAATCCCAACACGAACCTGCGGTAGAAATTAGCAAGACCCAAAAAGCTGCGAAGCTCTGTTAGAGTGGTTTGCGCTAGCCAATCCTGGATGACTTGGATCTTGGTTGGATCCACATCTGTATAAATTTATTAATACTGATGTATTACTGGATTCTCCTGATCTAACAATTTTTATCTTCTTGCTAAATACAGAATCCTTCCATTGTTAAACTTGCGGAAATTTAAAACTCAATTGCAAACACATGTGAATAAATTCAATCACACATAACATAGTTGTTTAATGGAAAAGCTTAAAGCTAAAAACCCTGACTATCATATATTATGTATATCAATGGATCATGTAATAATCTCATACAAATCTTAGTACATCAAGCTCTCAGTAAAATCAACAATCATTACACACTGTCATGCAGAAATTTGCATATCTATGCACCACCCCGCTCCCAACCTGCCTCCACTGCACAATCCCTACTGAAGAAGACCCCTAAATGAATTCGAATTGGCCTTGCCTTGACTGCGCAATCCTCATTGGCATCTCCAATGTGTGTTATATGCATTGAATGCATCACTATAGTCACAACAGATTGTCCAACTCACCCTTTCACTGATCTCTCCACTGGGTCTCCACTGGAACTGACATGCAAGTAGTTAACTGTTGTTTTGTTCAGTTGTTAGTGAGTTATTAGTTGTGAATTAATTAACTATTTAATTCACAAAACTCTCACTAGTGTATCTTTCAGTTAGACTAGATACAACTATCTCAATTGAGTTTAACACTCTTAACTGAGTTAAACTAAATAAAAACTCCCGTAACTACTTTTCCAACTCTGCCATAAATTTTCCACTTCAGTTCTAACTAAATCCTCCATGCATGAGCCACCAATAACCCTAGGAATTGCGTAATTCCTTTGACCCACTGATTTTCCAAATCTGTTCACTAAAATAAAGTGCTCCAAGAGAATAAGTTGATATTTATTGTCAGATTATTATTAAGGGCTAATAATAATCGACATGCACCTATTTTTAGATTAACGATCTATAAATAGACTTCGCCCAATATTATAAAATTATAATTTTATTTATTTTTCACATTTGATCAACCATCTACAAATAGCATCCTGCAACTTATAGAATATGCTCACCATGTCTAAAAATAGACATACACCTAAAAATAGCCTACATGCCCCACTTAGTGAAGGTGCTTACTTTTCACTAAGATCATCATCTTGTTGAATATCAACACTCCCTCTCAACAAGACAAGGATTATCCTTCACCCCGATCCTGCCTCTATCTTATTCGAATTTTCTCCTACCAAGTGTCTTCGTCAGAATATCTGCATCCTGATCTTTCATTGGAATGTACTGAAGCAACATGATCTCCTGCTGCACACAATCTCTTATTTGATGATACAAAATATCAATATGTTTAGATATATCATGAAACACAAGATTAATCAAGAGCTTAAATCAACTCTGATTATCACTAGCTCCAAAAAGAGAAGAAAAGAGATATCAACGCCTTAGAAATAAGCCACTTCGAGGGGAAAACCTCCAATACATTACATGAATGAAAAATTCTTGGATGATACAAATGAACAAAACCTCCTTCTATATAGAGGAGTCCATGGGGCCACAATATAATCCTAGTGGGGCCACAATGTAATCCTAGACGACCTAACAATAATAATTTAAGGGCACAATAATAAAAATATGGGGTTTACAAGGGTACAACAATAACAATAAGGGGCGCTACACTAACATAATAAGGGACTACACTATTAATATAGGGACTTAACATTCCCCTCTCCTTCAAACAAGTGTTGTCCTCAACGCTTGATTATTTCTTGATGCTTCTGTACAAAATTCTCATCCTCCCATGTGGAATCTTCTACAAGAAATTTCTTCCACTTGTTGAGATACTCTGAAATTGATCGTACTTGTCGAGTTCTTATTTCTGTGACTACTTCAGAACTTCTTTTGATGTGATGTTGATATTCCTGTTGTTTCATTAGATTCTGCACCAAAGTTAGGTTATCCTTTGGGAGTTGGAGAACTTGTTGTTGATGCTCAATGTCATCCTCCACTAACTTATCATCCATATTAGCTATTATTTTATCCTTCAAACCATCCAAATTAGCCTCCATTTCTTCTTTTAAACCATCTATGTCATCTTTGGTTTCTCTTCGTAAGATCAAAATTTGTTACACTTGGTACCGTAATTTTGATATCTCATACTGCAATTCTTCATCTTCATGCATCATAGTATAGATTTCTGAGGGCTTAATGGGTGTTGAATTCTTTTTAGGAGGAATTTCAAAACCCAATACTGAAATATATGCTCAATAGGCCTTTGGA
This sequence comes from Pinus albicaulis, assembly GCA_034641835.2. NCBI lineage: Eukaryota > Viridiplantae > Streptophyta > Pinopsida > Pinales > Pinaceae > Pinus > Pinus albicaulis. The sequence goes on from CM076579.1 coordinate 749,988,971, forward strand.
ACCACTTCAAACTGATTTTTCAAACAAGATTTATGCAATTCGGAAAAATAAAAATAAAAATAAATAAATAAATAAATAAATAAAATAAAATAAAATAAAATAAATAAAAAATAAAAAATAAAAAAATACACACCTTTTACTTTCTTTTTAGGAGCTCGATATTGAAATTTAATTATCTCTATAATTGCAGATCCTCAATATCTGAAATTCAGCCCTTTAGTATCCCTCTAAATCTTCTTTCAAATGCCACAAGTCTGATCTGATTTGGATTCTTCAAGGCAAAGTTATGTCCAATCTCCCACAATGACCCAATTTTGGACTGGTTCAGTAGAGAAAACTTGTATGACTTGCCACGTGTCATTGTTTCCTCCTTTGGCTTTGAAATTGATAGAAAAAAAACTAAATTCCATGTACTTGCGGCCACTTTTTACATCATTCCAATCTAATGCTCAGAGAGAGAGCTATGAATATTTTCTCATGATCACCTCTTTGAGATGAAATTCAGAAGCCTCAAAAATCCCTAAATTCCACAGATCATATCTCCGAAAATATTGCGAAAAAATATTTGAAATATTGCGATGATGTTCCTCCATATTGAGGCTTCGCACTCTAAAAAATTTAGCTTTTGAACCTTTGTAGAAAAAATTTTATTACAAAAATACCACGATGACCTGTTTAGGTTAAATTTAGGAGCCTGCAAAATGACCTAACTTGTATAGATCATATCTACAAAAATATTGCGAACCAATATCTGAAAAATTGTGACAATGTTCCTCAGTATTGCGGCTTCACACTCTAAAAATTTCAGATTATGAACCTTCGTAGAAAAAAAATTTATAGCGAAAATGCCACGATGACCTGTTTGGAGCAGCGAAACCCTAGAATCTCAAACCTCTGATACCAAATGTTGTGAAACCAGCTCCAAAAAGAGAAGAAAAGAGATATCAACGCCTTAGAAATAAGCCACTTCGAGGGGGCAACCTCCAATACATTACATGAATGAACAATTCTTGGATGATACAAATGAACAAACCCTCCTTCTATATATAGGAGTCCATGGGGCCACAATATAATCCTAGTGGGGCCACAATGTAATCCTAGCCGACCTAACAATAATAATGTAAGGGCACAATAATAACAATATGGGGGTTACAGGGGTACAAAAATAACAATAAGGGGGGCTAAACTAACATAATAAGGGACTACACTATTAATATAGGGACTTAACAAACTCTCTCTAGTGTATCTTTCAGTTAGACTAGATACAACTAGCTCAATTGAGTTTAACACTCTTAACTGAGTTAAACTAAATAACAACTCTTGTAACTACTCTTCCAACTCTTTCATAACTTTTCCACTTCAGTTCTAACTGAGTCCTCCATGCATGAGCCACCAATAACCCTAGGAATTGCGTAATTCCTTCGGCCCACTGATTTTCCAAATCTGTTCACTGAAATAAAGTGCTCCAAGAGAATAAGTTGATATTTATTGTTGGATTTTTATTAAGGGCTAATAATAATCATGCACCTATTTTTAGATTGATGATATATAAATAGACTCCGCCCAATATTCTAAAAATAGAATTTCATTTATTTTTCACATTTGATCAACCATATACAAATAGCATCCTGCAACTTATAGAATATGCTCACCATGTCTAAAAATAGACATACACCTAAAAATAGCCTGCGGGCCCCCCTTAGTGAAGGTGCTTACTTTTCACTAAGCTCATCATCTTGTTGAATACCAACACTCCCTCTCAACAAGACAGGTGTTACACAATAATTTGTCACCGTCCCTGCAATCCCCATCTCACCCATTGGAGGGCCGTTTATATGATCAATAAGCAGTGTCATGCCTTACAAATACCATCATTGCATCCCTTTCCATGAGGACAAAATTTCTTCTGTTGATCATTTCCTGAGAAGACCCCTAAAAACACATGTTTTTGCCTTGGCATTGGTAGCCCGTTATGTCCTTGCACCAATGAGGAAAATTAACACTGAGCCCGCATCAATTGGTGCTTTGTCCCAGTTAAGCACCCGCGCCAATCTACTTATGGAAAGTTTTTTAAAAAAAGAGGCGAAGTTTCGATTACAACAACTTCGTGGATGAGTCATGAGGAGTGGTTTCGACTGAATAACCACAACCTTCCTCCTTTGGCCTCTTGTTTCCACCTTATGGGGAACCTCCCAAGGGATAAGTCCTCCCTTCCACTATTGTAGGGATCCCAACCTCCTCCTCTCCTCTATAAATATAGCCTTCATCCATTGATGAAAGGGCTGAATAGTTGAAGGGCTGAAGGGTTGAGTATCCAAGAGCCTTGATAGTTCTCATAGAGCCAAATCAGTAGCAAGGAGATTGACGATCGAAGAGAGAGGCTTGTCCCCATCCTCAACGAGCTTTACCGAGACGTATTCTGCTGACGACCTGCCAAAGGAAGATTCAGCATCAGAGCCAGGTTGTATTTTCCTTTTTATTAATTAATGATAAGAGACTATTGGTTATGGTTCCACTCGTATTTTTCATTATGATCATGAGTTGTGTCCTCTCTGACTGATACATAATTGCATATATTGGGTTTTATGCTTGTGTTTGTCGTGTTTCTTGTGTGTGTAGGTGTTTGATCGCGGCAAGCGGGAGGATTGTGATCTGCTGGAGCAAGGAAATGGGAGCGTTATCTTCTCTACGAACAACAGCGTTGGATTCAAGGTAATCCTTCTTCGCCATTTGGTTTATTGCAATTAGGAACTTGCACCTTAGCGTGATACGATTGTTGCTAGACCCGATCTGGGCTAGTAGGGATCACCTCTGTCTGCAGAGGGGATTTATCTCTACAACAACAGGGATTATCCTTCACCCCAATCCTACCTCTATCTTATTCGAATTTTCCCCTACCAAGCGCCTTCGTCAGAATATCTGCATCCTGATCTTCTGTAGGAATGTACTGAAGAAAGATGATCTCCTGTTTCACACAATCTCTGATATGATGATACTAGATATCAATATGTTTAAATCTATCATGAAACACAGGATTAATCGAGATTTTAAAGCAACTTTGATTATCAAAATGTATCACTGTAGGATCTAAATGTGAACCGAACAAACCAACCAGGATCTTCCTCATCCAGATAGCCTCACATGCAGCTTGAATTGCTGCCATGTATTTTTCTTTTGCTGAACTAAGTGCCATGGATATTTGTTTCCTTCTATACCAAGAAACTGCATAGATCTGATACTGAAACCCTCCTAATGTACTCTTTCTGTCCGTTGGGCTGCCTGCCCAATCTACATCTGTGAAGCCATGCAACTTCACCTCATCCATCTGTCTGTACCATAAACCATTCTCAAATTTTCCCCTGAGATACATCAGGACATTCTTGCATGCCTTCCAAAAGAGCTTGGTAGGCTTAACCATTGCTTGTGAAATTTGGTTCACCGCATAGCATATGTCTGGTCTTGTATTAACTAAATACATGAGTGAACCCACCAACTGTAGATAAACAACAACATCCACTACCTCTGTCGATGTAGCATCCTCCTTCCTCCAATTTCCTAGAAGAGGAGTATCCATGGGCTTTCAGTCCTCCATGTGAAACTTACCAAGTATCTCCCGAGCATACTTTCCTTGAGACACAAATAGTTCACCTTCTTGCTGCCATATTTTTAATCCAAGGAAATAATGAAGGAGGCCCAAATCCTTCATCTCAAACTCCTTTTCAAGATCTACCTTGCATGAGTGCATCAACTGCTCATCACCCATTACTATTAAATCATCAACATAAATAACAATGATTAAAAGCTTACCCTCCACCACAATTTGGTACAGGTTTGCATCTGCCTCACTCTTAGTGAAGACAAGTCCAGTGAAATAGTTGTCAACCTGAGTGTACCAAGCACATGGTGCTTGCTTCAACCCATACAACGCTCTTTTGAGTCTGCACACATGCGACTCGCTGCTAAAGATCTCAAATCCTTCAGACTGCTCAATGTACACTTCTTCCTTAATGATCCCATTAAGGAACATAGTGTTCACATCCATTTGATGAATGTGCCAACCCATCTGCGCTGAGAGAGCAAGGATGTTCCTTATGGAAGAATACCGTGCGACAGGTGCAAAGGTTTCTTCATAATCAATCCCCTCGATTTGTGAGAAGCCTCGGGCACAAAATCTTGCCTTATACTTCTCAAGGCTCCCATCAGCATCTTTATTTACCTTGTAGATCCATCTTGAACCTACCACTGATTTACCCACCGGCCTTCAAACAACCTCCCAAGAATTTTTTTCTGAAAATGAATTCATACTCCACCATGGCATCTATCCATGTGGGCTCCTGCACTGCTTCTTCAAAATAAGATGGCTCTGTCACGATACACTTGCTCATAAGAGCCATGTATCCAGTAAATAGGCCAGGTGACTGTCTCTACCTGCGTTGTGATGTAGGAACTCCTACATTCTGTGCCACATAAAGCCTTAGTCTCTCATCTTCTGTGGTACGCTTTCTGCTTGTTCTGATGTTTGGCTCTGCGTGAGTGGACTCCTCCACTTCGTGACTCTCTTCCTGTGGCTGATCCACATCTAGAGGCTCATCTTTGGGAACAAGTAGCTCCTCCTCTACATGCAAATGTATCTCCCTCTAAAGAGACAACTTCACGGATTTCACCTCATTGAATTTTATATCCCGTCTCACCAAAATCATTCGACTGTTTGGAAAATACACATGATAATTATGGGGTGTTTCTGTGTACCCCACAAATATCCCAACTTCTGCAATCGGCTCCAGCTCCTTCCTGGCGTCCTTTGTCACATGAATGTAAACAAATGAGCCAAAAATCTTCAAATGAGAAATATTAGGCTTCTTACCAATAAAAGTTTCTTCAAGTGTACTCATGCCAAGTACTCTATGAGGACAACGGTTTTTCACATAAACCATAGTGTTGCATGCTTCTGCCCACAAGTGCATTGGTAGGCCCTGGTCATGCAGCATAGCTCATGAAAAACCCACAATCGTTATGTTCTTCCTCTCTGCGACCCCATTCTACTGTCGGTTATGAGGAGCTATGGGTTCTCTTCAAATTCCTTCTTTGCTACAGAAGTCTTTGAATTCATTCGAGATATATTCACCACCATTATCGCTCCACAGAGCCTTCACTTGCTTCCCCGACTCCTTCTCCACCAATTCTTTAAAATCACAAAACTTTGAGAATGTTTCACTCTTGTTCTACATGAAGAAGATCCAACATCTACGAGAATAGTCATCAAAAAATATAACATAATACATGTGTTTTGTTGTTGAAGCAACTGAGAAAGGTCCACACATGTCTGTGTGAATTCTCTCCAAGATCACCGAACCATTGTTCTCCTTCTCATGAAAGGTGGTATTCACAAACTTACCCATAGTACATCCCTTGCAATGATCTGACTGTGCAAGAGTACCCTTGGGAAGTCCAGTAGAAATCCGCTACAAAATCTTCAAGGTGCCATGGTGAACATGGCCCAATCTCCAGTGCCATAATTCTCCCTCATCCCAGCTCACCACTTCTTCTGCTTTACCCATCATTACAGGGCAGCCATCTACCTCCAGCTTGTAGATATTCTTAACTCAAATCCCTATCCTCTTGGTTTGACCCGTTGTTTTCTGTCGCAAGAAGGCTTTTCCCTCGCTGAAAACAACGCCATAACCTCTGTCCTCCAACATGGCAACCGAGACCAAGTTCTTCTTCAGACCTGGAACATGCATAACATCTTTCAACAGAAATGGTTTACCTGAATGCCTCTCAAATGTAATGGTTCCAATTCTGGTCGCACTGTATCTACCATCGTCGCCCATCTCTATATGCATTTGGAGATCCTTCTCCTCCAAGTCACTAAACAACTCCTTGTCTCCCATCATATGGAAGGAAGCACCACTATCAAGATACCACACTGATCCCATTGCACTTGAAAACAAGCATGTGATGAAGGAGAAATCAAGTTCAAATTGCGAGGCTAAGGCAAATCAAGTTCAAATTGTGAGGCTAAGGCCTCACCCGCTGCAGCTCCAATAGCCTTCTTGTTCTTCTTTTTTTGTGGGCATTTAGTGGCAAGATTCCCACGTTCGTAACAATGAAAACACTTCACCTTGGACAAATCCAGCTTCTTGCCTTTAGCCTCAAATTTTGGATGGGATTTCTTCCCCTTCCCTTTCCTTGCTTTGGTAGCCAAAGTGCAATTCTCTTCATCATCATTCTTCGTTGAAGATCCATCCCTCGTATTCCACCTTATCTCCTCCTGCACAAGATCCGACCAAAGTCGCTCCCAATCCGAGAGTTTCTCCCATCCACTAACAGAGTCTTCATATCTATGCCAACTCTTTGGAAGCCCAAGGAGAAACAATCTCACCAAGTTATCAATCAAAACTGTAATTCACACACTCCCCAGCTCACCCCTGCATTGGACAAACTTCGTGAGATATTTTGGAATACTGTTGCCCTTCTCCATTTTTATTTTTCTAAGCCTATCTTTCAGCGCCAACTTCCTATGGTTGTTGTTGCTTTTGAAAAGACCTGTCAAAGCCTTCCACATTGAAAATGGAGTGTATTTCCTATGAAGGCTTAACACAATATGGTCTTTCACACCTTCCAACAGAATTTTTCTTGTCTTTGCTACCTTCTTTTTCCATGCATCAAGTCCTGCAGCATCACTAGAAGTAGGCTTAGGAACATCGTTATCGATGAACTCCTTCAGTCCATTATCTTAAAGCACCACCTCCATCCTATCCTTCCGAGCTATTTAATTAAAGCTACCCTTAAGGGCATACTCCAATCACAACCCATTGAAAGACATTTCAATGAATACTCAACTGTCACCCCAAGAAATTTCTGCAGCAAATTCGACTTGTCCACCAGCACAAAACTCAACACTTATTCACAATTGTAATCTCCAGTGATCAATACTGCTCTAATACCATGTATAAATTTATTAATATTGATGTATTACTGGATTCTCCTGATCTAACCATATGTATCTTCTTTCTAAATACAAAATCCTTCCACTGTTAAACTTTGCGGAAATTTAAAACTCAATTGCAAACACATGTGAATAAATTCAATTGCACATAACACAGTTGTTTAATGGGAAAGATTAAAGCTAAAAATCCCAACTATCATATATTATGTATATCAATGGATCATGTAATAATCTCATACAAAGCTTATTACATCAAGCTCTCAGTACAATCAATAATCATTACACACTGTCATGCATAAATTTGCATATCTATGCACCAATTTCTTTCCTCCTGACAGCCTGCCTCCACTGCGCAATCCCTGCTGAAGAAGACCCCTGAATGAATTCAAATTGGCCTTGCCTTGATTGTGAAATCTTAATTTGAATCTACAATGTGTGTCAAATGCATTGAATGCATCACTATATTCACAACAGATAGTCCATCTCACCCTTTCACCTATCTCTCCACTGGGTCTCCATTGGAACTGACATGCAAGTAGTTAACTGTTGTATTTTTTCAGTTTTTAATAAGTTATTAGTTGTGAATTAATTAACTAATTAATTCACTAAACTCTCACTAGTGTATCTTTCAGTTAGACTAGATACAACTAGCTCAACTAAGTTTAACTCTCTTAACTGAGTTAAACTAAATAACAACTCCCGTAACTACTCTTCCAACTCTATCATAACTTTTCCACTTCAGTTCTAACTGATTCCTCCATGCATGAGCCACCAATAACCCTAGGAATTGCATAATTCCTTCAGCCCACTGATTTTCCAAATATGTTCACTGAAATAAAGTGCTCCAAGAGAATAAGTTGAGATTTATTGTTGGATTATTATTAAGGGCTAATAATAATTGACATGCACCTATTTTTAGATTGACGATTTATAAATAGACTTCGCCCAATATTATTAAAATAGAATTTCATATATTTTTCACATTTGATCAACCATCTACAAATGCCATCCTGCAACTTATATAATATTCTCACCATGTCTAAAAATAGACATACACCTAAAAATAGCATGTGGGCCCCACTTAGTGAAGGTGCTTACTTTTCACTAAGCTCATCATCTTGTTGAATCTCAACAACATCCACCCCCCGCTCATTAATAATGTATCCCAAATACTGAACCTGGGTCATGCCAAAAGTGCACTTCTCCAAATTGCCACACAACTTATGTTGCCGCAGTATTTGGAGGACTTCTTGGATGTGGTGGAGGTGCTCTTCCCAATTATGGTTGAAGATCAATATGTCATCCAAGTACACTACTACAAATGAGTTGGTGAATGGCTGCAAGATGTCATCCATCAGCCTCATGAAGGTTGTGGGAGAATTCATCAACCCAAAAGGCATGACCAGCCATTCGAAAAGGCCCTCCTTGGCTTTGAAGGAAATCATCCATACATCGGACAGTTCGATTGGAACCTGGTGATACCCGGACTTCAAGTCGCTCTTGGTGAAATATTTTTCCCCTTTGAGTTGTTCCATAAGGTCATCAATCCATGGGATCAGGTACCTATTCCAGAAAGTGATCGTTTTCAGCGCTTGATAGCCAATACAGAATCTCCAAGTCCCATCCTTCTTCTGCACCAACACTATCAGGCTCCCACTAAGCGATGAAGTAAGCCGGATGTGACCTTTCTGCAATAGCTCCTGAATCTACCTCTTGATTTCATCATTCTCCATAACATAGTGTCGAGAGATCGATCCATTAGGCAGTGGCGCATCTGGGGTCAGATCGATGGGGTGCTTGACCTGATAGTGTAGAGGCACCCCAACGGGTGCGGTGAAGATATCCCCGTACTCCTCCAGGACCTTGTCCATTTTTTTTGGTCATGTAGAGGAACCCTGTCTAGAGGTTGTGGCCACGGTATTCTTCTTGCCCTGAGGGTGGATCATCAATAAAACAAATTTCCCGGTTTTGGAAATGAGCTTACTGCATTATCTTACAGTAACCAAAGAGATAGCGGCAGGTGGTGGTACCTCTAGTATCCTATAAAAAATAATTCCCAAAGTAATAATAACAGCCCGAGGTTAGGACTCATACACAACATGTCGCTTCCACAAGTATGGTTGGCCTAATAATACATCAGAAACATCAAGAGGATAAATTTCAAAAAATACCTCATCCATGAATTGTAGGGAAGGTGACACTACTGGCTGACGCGGAGATCACGTCCTTGGTGAATCCACTCAATGGTGTACAATTGTGGGTGTGTTGTGGTCGGCAAGCCCAACTGATTCACGACCTCTGCTGAAATTAGTTTATTTTGGACCCCACTATTAACAATGAACTATAGTGTGGAACCGTTTACCCACATCTGGGAGTGGAAGAGACGCTCCTCCTCCTCTGGATTTTCTGGTTACTCCTTCTGGATCTTCATGGTGGAAACAATGGCATTGAGATCTGCATCGATAATTTTCTTCCATTTTTCATTCCCCTTGTCAGGTTCTAATTCGGAGTTAGAGCATGCATCTGATTTAGAAGCCTTCATCTCATCCTCCAGTGACTGCTTGGCCCAACACTCACTTGTGTTGTGAGTGGAGCTCTTATGGATCTCACACCACTTTCCCATGTGCTTCTTCAACTTCGCGGTGTTATTTTTTTCTTGCAAATTTGGAAGGTTATCTTGGGCCACCATGCCTTGGCTTTGTTCTTTTTTCTATAGTTTGGGGGCACCTTTCCCTTGATTTTTATTCGCGGATCCAAACTCTCGCTTCTTTTTTTTAAATTTCTGCTCAATCTTAGCAGCATATTGGTATGTCGTACCAAGCGAGGAGTTGTCAAGGAACTCCATTTCCTCCTGAATGTATATGTGCAGACAACTACGGTAATTTAGCACCAAAATTTTCTCTAAATCTTTGATACCCAACTTTGTGCGCAGGGTATGGAACAGATTCACCAGCTTGTGCACATCTTGATCCCTTTATTTCCGCATCATATTCCATTGTATGTACATGTCCTCATAGCTCCCCATGAGATATTATTGTTCCTTAATGGCATCTCGGAAAGAACTCCAGGTGGGTACGGCTAAGAACAGAGAGGGTTCCCCCTCATCCTTTTTCTCACAGTAGGTTTCCCACCAGTCCTTGACATGGGGGGCGGGTTTGAGGAGTGCAAAAATAATCTTCTCCCAGTCAGAAAATTCATGAACCAAGAAATAACCTTCTAATAGATTTAACCATATATTTATGATGTTTGCATCTATTTGGCCCTCAAATATGGGAATTTAAAATTTTACTTATGTTAGCATTGGAATCAGCACATGGACTGCTTCAAGTGCCTAACCAGACAAATCCTAAGCTCTAAGGAAATTTTTTATGGTTTTATTGGGTTTTTGGAAAGTGGTTGGATCTCAAGCACTCTGAAAGGAACGTTGAATAGATAAAAGGCTCTGAAACATATGAGGGCACTCGTATATACGATGTGGTAGAAAATTTTGTAGTTCAATGATTTGAAGAATGGGAGAAAGATAGTGGGTCTATAAGACATAAATCCACTTCTGGGAGGAAATAACGACACAAATTTCAGATCTATAATGTCTAATGAAAGAAGGATCTTTAAGAAATACTTACAAGAATCTCATTTTACATTTTAAGAATCATATTTCAAGGAATGCTTTAGACTAGCATGACATCTTGAACCAGGAAAGCTTGATGGGTAAAAACTTACAAAATAAGACCATTATGTTTGCTATATAAAAAGACTTATAAAAACATGAGATAGGATTTAATTTGAACCCAAGGAATGCTCATGAATAATCAACAAAACGTATTGAATCAGAAATTCTTGAAACAAGAATTACAAGAGCAGTTCAATATGCCTTGAAGCTTCATCATAAGACTAATAGGAACATGAAGTAGAATTCTTATGACAGATTTGAAAATAAAGATATGAGATATGGAAAAATAGGAGAAAAAAAAATGCACGCACCATATTATTTGTGAATCCTCAATAGAGTAATATGAAATTTATTATTTGTTCAACAATACACAACTTCAGGAATAGCATGAGGATCAGCAACATGGCTAGGGCTCTAGGCCCTGTGCCGCCAAACATCTTCATTTATAACTCTAAAACTACTTCATTTATAGAGTGAGGCCTCATATAAATGATTTTCCACCTTGCTAGCTTTGAATTCCCACCTTAGAGACCTATTTCAAATATGATTACATCACTTGGAGACTTCCTAGGGATATTTTTGTTTTGCAGAGTTTGAATACAGAAAGGACACTTCTTTCATTAAATAGTTCAAAAAATCCATTTAATAACCCTTATGAACTACAACCAACTAATTTTATGAGTGTACTATAGTTCTGATGTGTCATTATGCCACGTGGATGTTGATCTAGACCTCCTCCAAGTCGAATTTTACAATTTTTTCATAAATCTGGTTAGTGAAAATTCTGAAAAATAGGCTTCAAATATGAGTGTATAATTTTCAAACCCTGATGGCTTTGCAGAAACTGAGATATTTTTTGGTATAGGGGCAAGTTCTGAAAGAAAACCTCTTTCACATTTCCGAAATTATTTTTCATTTGGTCTGAAATCAAACTTGAAATGGACTGCTAAAAAAGTCATGTACAGAAAATTTCACAGTGCTCATTTCGTAGCAACTTTTCGTAGCGCCTCTAGTTTAAACACTTTTTCCAATAAATTTGAATTTATGCTGCCATTATACTTTAAAAAATGTTAGGAGGGATTCATGAAATAGGTCTTCCTACTTTTAAGGAGGTGCTGCCTTCACACATGATGAAATACCTCCATGATGAATTGATAATTTGAAGATTAGATGGACAACTTCGTGTACCAAACCTGCATAAAAATATATTTATGACCATATTTGACCTCCACATGTGATTATCACCTTGAATGCACCACTTCAAACCAAAATTATTTCAAAATTTAACTCGCTGCCAAAACAGGGGAAAACAAGGCAGTTTCGTAGCAAATTTTGGTAACAAATTTAATTTACCGATTTCCACCACCTCTTAGATCTCTTTTGTTTCCTTGATCTATTTGATAGGTTTAAATAGCTGATAAAAATTTTTCCCAAGATTTAATTTCAATTTTAACCACCCTTTTTATCAAGAATTCATCTTCATAAATTTTGTAGCGCTTTTTGGGCTTCAAGCCTGGTTGGCACTACGAAAACACCTAAAGTGTGGAAAAATCAAAATTCTCCTTTTTCTTCAAAAATTCACCTATAAGTCTGAAAATTGATATGAAAAATGATGATAAAGCAAACTTTGTTCAAAATGCCTCTTACCCTCCTCAAAAACCATCATTTCAACCTTTATAGTTATATTTGCTATGGAATTTTGTAAAAACATACAGGTGGCCATTTTTCCAATTTGATGACTATGCAAGTGAGCCCAAGGTGGATTATTGTGGATATGACCCTAATGACAAGACTAATTAAGTGTCTATGACCTATGATAAACATGATTAAGTGAATTTATCATCAAATAAATGATCTAACCTAATGAGACAAGGTGAAACTACGGTGACCCTATCAACACAATTTTTTTGAAAATTTTGAGAGAGATAACAAAATCAAAACCAGTGCTAACAACTTATACCTTAAAAGGATTTGTGCCTCCAAAGTGGCTATTGGATGCAGATGCGTTGTCGGTGGGCAGTCGTTGAAGATTCTGGGCAAATTTATCCATCATAGCGTTCCTTGTTTTTTCGAGGGCCTCCTCAATCAATATTTTGATAGGATCTCATGCTCCCTCATCTTTCTTTTCATCCCCCATGAGTGTTCATCGAGGTTTGCGAGGCTGATCTTGCAAAGGTTCAACCAAATTGATCCCTAACTCCTTATACCTCGACCTTGTTGGGGACATGCAAAAAAGGATCGAGAAAGAGCAGACCCCTCTAATACCACTAATCTAAATTTATGCAGAAATGCAACAGAATACACATATAACCATACATAAAAATATGCAGTGGAAATAAAACTTCATTTCATTAGTATCAATGAACTAAAATTTGTTTACAAATAGAATGGAAATAAACTAGCTACGGCGCTGGTAGCTTATCTCTGAGAAGAGATGTGGTGGATACATGCCTATGAACTATGTTACAATGATGTTCTAGGGCCTATTTATTATTGAGAAACAATGGAAAACACTAAACATCCAAAAACCTAACCCTAGGAGATGAAACACAAAAACTATGGGCCCCATTTGGGTAAATTGCTACATCAACTTCTCGAGGACGAAACTTTGGCATATGATCTCAGTTTGGCACGCACAATACCTCTTTAGAAATATATATTTGAGGACTACCACTTTTGATGTGAGAAACATCAAAGAAACTTCCATGTTTCTCATGTTTTTTTCCCAAAAAAACATCGTTTAAGGCCTCAAAACAGCTCTAGAAGTTCAGGACCCTAAAAACTGCTAAAAATAGTGAATTGCACTACAGTTAAGGAAACTGAAAAACTGAAAAAAATAATGGTGGGGCCCCAAGTGGAATAGGCGGGTGGCCACTAATATCAACCTGGATCATCTGCACAGTAGATGTGTAGGCTTGCGTGGGCATGGATGAGGACTACTTCACCTCTACTCTAAATTGATCTGCCTCTAAAAATTTTGAGTTTCAGCCGTCTTGGCTTAGAAACCCCGATTGCTAGCAAAACTTAGATTGTCCCTTAGAAACATTGTGCAGTCCCTGCATGAGCCCTGTGTGGGCCTGTGTCACCTCTTTTGGGGATTGTGTCACCTCTCCTAGTGGCTGCACTGCTTCCTTTGTTGTCTCTACTACCTCTGTACTATTTACTCTTGGTCCTCTTACCAATAACTGCTTCTACCCCTTACTACAACTTAATCACTTAGATTAAATATTCATCTGAGAAATACTCCATTAGAATAATTCGATCTCCAGATTCACTCTATGTGTTTGTTCTCCAACTGACCCTCAAGTATTCCTTTATACTTTTCTTGTTTAAGGATCAACGATCCTGATCAAATCTTTAATCAACGACTAAGATTAAAAAATACTTGATCCTCGTCTTTTAGAAGATCCTCACCCATATTTATATTAATTCACTTTAATTATTTTAATTTCCTAAGTTTTAACTTAGGCTCCATTAAAAATGATTAATTATTTGAATAATATTCATTCCGAGAAGAATTTCTCCAAACTATTTCTGGGTCTTGGTAATCTCATGTGTTCTAGCCCCTCCAAAAATAATCGGAGCTATAGCACATTCGATGCTACCCAAAAATCAACACTCCCTCTTACCAAGGAATATGCTCTAGCAATACGCCTCACTAGAAGCATCACACTGATCCATGGCATTGGTCCTCTATGTTGTTGATGCTCAGCCTACTACCCCTCATCCATTGCACTGTTGCAATCTGTACTATTCTCCATGAATTTTCCACTGTCACTGATGCATCTATACTACAACTCCCTATCACTGATGCCACTACTAATTGTTGCACTACAACTCAGTTGTTGAGAGTTAAACAACTAAAAGACATCCCAAATCCTAACATACTAGTCATTCTGGATGCACCTCGATGTTGAAGCTTCCTCTATTGCTAATTTGCGTTGACCCTATGATGCTACTGTGATGTTGCTGCTTTACACTGTGTTGTTTCTTCTATGTTGTTGTTGCCTCTACTCTGCGCTACTTCATATTTTGGCGCTCTAGCTCTGCCACTTTCGCTCCATCATCCCTCACACCAACTAACTCCCTTCATTCTGCTACTGTCATTAAGGGCTCTCGTAGTTGTATGTGATCCAAAATTTTGGGCACCTCAAGGATCCTGCCCCTATTCATTTTCCGTAGCTCCAGATACAGCTCCATATCGCCCCACCTCTTCTATAGAGGTGCATGAGCACTCATGTCGCATTCATCGTCATCCTCCTAATCAGCCTAAGTTGGAGCAACATTCGAGTCAGAATTCTCTTCTTTACCCCTCTTCTTCAGAGGGCACTGGTGGTGAAATGTCCCATTTATCCACATCTAAAGAATCTGACTTTCGAGAGGTCCTTTTTCTTCTATCTCTACTTCCCTTTTTGTCCCTTTGATGTGAGAGTTTCATATTCCTCTGCCTCCTTCTTGAATTTGATCCCTTTACCGCTGCTTCCCGCCTTAGTCCACCATTTGATTTCTTCTTGTCGAAGAGATGCTTACATCTCCTCCTAGCTAGGAAGAGTAGCCCTACCCAAAATTATTTTTACAAAAGCTTCCCAGTCTTCATTGACGGCATTCAGGGCAGTCTTGACCATAAATCCAACATCTATTTTAGCCCCTACGAAGACTAGCCTATTTCTTCTCCCTTCTACATCTAAAACAATGAAAATGGAAATAATGGAAATAAACTAGCTAGGGCGCTGGTATTTTATCTCTAAGAAGATATGTGGTGGCTACATGCCTCTGAATTGTGTTACAATGAGGCTCGAGGGCCTATTTATTATTTATAAATAATGGAAAACCCTAAACATCCAAAAATTTATCCCTAGGAGATGAAACACCAAAAATATGGGCCCCATTTGGGTAAATTGGTACATCAACTTCCCAAGGACATAACTTTGGCATACGATATTTGTTTGACGCACACAATACCTCTTTAGAAATATCTATTCTAGGACTACACCTTTTGCTGGCATTTATTTTATTCCTGTTTTTCCCAAAAAATGCCATTTAGGGCCTCAAAACGGCTCTAGAAGTTGAGGACTCGAAAAACTACTAAAAATAGTAAACTATGCTACAATTAAGGAAATTGAAAAACTAAAAGAAGCAATGGTGGGGCCCCAAGTGGAATAGGTGGGTGGCCACCAATATTCTAGATCATATGTGCAGTAGATGCGTAGGCTTGCATGGGGATGGATGTGGACTGCGTCACCTCTTCTCTGAATCGATCTGCTTCTCGGAAAATTGAGTTTCATCCCTCCTAGCTCAGAAACCCTGAACTCCAGTAAAACTCAGACTATCCCTTGGAAACACTGCGCAGTCCCTACATGAGCCCTACATGGGCCTACGTCACCGCTTCTGGGGACTACATCACCTCTTTTGCTGGTTGCACTACTTCCTCTGTTGTCTCTGCTTCCCCTCTGTTATGTAGTCTTGGTCCTCCTACCAACAACTTATTCTGCCCCTCATGACAACTGAATCACTTAGATCTTATCTTCATCCGAGCATTGCACCGTTAAAAGAATTCGATCTCTAGATTCACTCTCTATGTGTGTTCTCCAACTAATCCTCAAGTCTTCCTTTATATTTTTCCTATTGAAGGATCAACGGTCATGATCAAACCTTTAATCAACGACTAATATTAAAACATCCTTGATCCTCATATTTTAGAAGCTTCTAACCCATATTTTATATCAATTCACTTTAATTATTTTAATTTCCTAAGTTTTAAATTAGGATCCATTAAAATTAATTAATTATTTGAATAATATTTATTTCGAGCAGAATTTCTCCAAACGATTACTGGGTCTTGGAGATCTCATGTATGCTAGCCTATCCACAAAATTTCAGAGCTATAGAACATCTGACGCTAAACAAAAATCAACACTCCCTTTAAGTGAGAAATGTGCTCTAGAAATACTTCATACCAAAAGAAACACCCTGATCCACGGCATCGGTCCTCTGTGCTATTGATGCTCAGCCTACAGCCCCTCATCCACTGCACTGCTACAATTTGTACTATTTCCCATGACTCTTCCACTTTCACTATTGCATTTGTACTGCAACTCCCTTTCAAAATGTTGCATCATGTTGCCCATAGCATTGCCACTACTAACTGTTGCACTGCAACTTAGTTGCTAAGATTTAAACAACTGAAAGACATCCCAAATCCTGACATACTAGTAATTCTGGATGCACCTCCATGTTGAAGCTTCCTTTGTTGCTAATATGCGCTAACCCTCCGATGCTACTACGTTACTGCTGCTCTGCACTGCATTGCACCATTGTGATATGTGTTGTTGTTGCTACATTTTTGCAGCCTTTGCTCTGCACCACTTCATATTTTGGCACTCTAGCTTTGCCACTATTGCTCTATCATCCCTCGCACCAAATACTCTAGTAATTCTTCTACTTTCATTAAGGGCTCTCGTAGCCATATGTGATCCAAGAGTTTGGGCACATCAAAGATCCTGCCCCTATTCATTTTTTGTAGCTCCAACTATAGCTCCATATCGACCCACCTCTTATCTAGAGGTGCATGAGCACTCATGGTGCATCCATCGTCATCCTCCTCATTAGCCTAAGCTAGAGCAGCCTTTGAGTCAAACTTATCTTCTTTTCCCTTCTTCTTCAGAGGGCACTGCATGGCAAAATGTCACATTTATCCACATCTGAAGCATCTGACTTTCGAGAGGTCCTTTTTCTTCCATCTATGCTTCCCTTATTGTCCATTTTATGCGAGAGTCATATCTTCCTCTTCCTCCTTGAATTTGATCCCTTTATTGTTGCTTTCAACCTTACTCCACCATCTAACTTCTTATTTTCAAAGAGCTACCTACATCTCCTCCCATATAGGAAGATTAGTCCGGCCCAAAATTTTTTGGAAAAAATATTCCCAGTCTTTAGTGATTGCATTCAAGGCAATCCTAACCATAAATCAAACATCTAGTGTATCCCCTGTGGAATCTAGTTGATCTCGAATCCCTTGAAATATGATAAAAAAGGGATTGATTTCTTCTCCCTTATACATCTAAAACAATCTCAGCTAATTCTCAAGCAACATCTTCTATTGGATGGAATATCCCTCATATAATGTGGTCAAGGCCACCCACATTTCCCTTGTTGTGTTCTTCTTAGCAATATTGAGAACACATGATCCTTGACTCCATCCATGATCATGCGCTTCACTTTCGCTTGAGCCTCCTTGTACTTCCTAAGAGGATCAACATCTACCGAAACAACAATCGTGTTCAAATCATGATCCTTGATGCAATGTTCATCCAAAAATTCTGGGATCTTGGCCTTCCAGATGAAAAAGTTGGATGCTCCATTCAAGATGTACAGATCCCTTAGTCCACTTGTGGCCATCTCTGCTTAATTGACTATCAAACGAATTTCTTTATCCCTCTTCTACTACTACCCCAGCAAAACTCAGATCCAGATTTCTTTGGCACTAGAAATTCTCTAATGAACAAGCTCCCTCTAAATATTGATTTCCTTCATAGAAATATTTTTTCCAACAAATGTTGAAGCACTCCTCTCTGATATCTCTTTGTTGCTGCTTAGCACTAGATCTAGATTTCTTGGTAAGAAATATTCTGAGGAAGTGATTCCCTCTACTTTTCTTCTGCCCCACTACACATTGTTTTGCATCAATAGATTCAAAGTCCCACCAGCAACTCTAGATAAAAATCTGTACTGTACCTCTAGCCACCGTAATCGGAAAAATGAGACTCAATGGCCGCTACATTGGCCCAACAACCATTGTGTTGCCTTCTGCAACTATAGCATCACCCTAGCAGGCTGAAGCAAGCTCTGTGAGAGCATCCCTTGGTGACTGCATCACCCTTCCTCTGCCTCTATGGCCTAGAATTGCATTGTCTCTTGAGACAACTACTTTCCTGCAACATATTTTTCTTTTGTCCTTCCGTTGATGGATTCAGACCTCCTTGATCTACAATCACTCTGATACCATGTGAAAATTTCTGAATCTAAACTAACATAAATCCTATTGAAATTAACTGATTTTCATTTCCTACTTGTGTTCTTCCATTAACAAGTTATTTACATAATTATTTAGTAAATATTAATGCAAATACACTATAACCTACACCAATATACATATCAAGTACTGAAAAATAATATGAGACAATCACACAAAGGACACACTTATGAGGGTTTTTATTATTAATTAGCAATTTTCAGAGCACAATCTCTAGATTCCTTGCTAGCTATCCAGTACAGAGAATTCATGATAGACAAATAAAATAGTGATTTTTACCTCACACTGCAAGTCTCGGTTGATCTGGATCCAAACTGGCTAAACCCCAACTCCCTCTGTGTTACCTCTGAGATTAGATGTGTAGGCATGCATGGGGATGGCTAAGGATGGTGTCACCTCTTCTCTGAATTTATTTTCCTCTCAGAAAATTGAGTTTCATCCCTCCCATCTCATAAAACCCGATGTTACACAATTTTTTGGTCATCTAACCTATTATCATTAGATGGACCCAAGTACACCATGTAAGATCAATTTTACCCTAAACAAAATTTCTTTCACTATGTAAAATAACTTAATAAAACACATTTATTAGTTGTTAATGGTCTAAACAGGAAACCCCAAGGGGAAATATTAAACAAATCAACATTTGTTTGGTTTTCCTCATGGAATAATTAATTAAACAGTAATTTAATTATTATTCCTAGTCATATTTAACCCAAAACAAGGAAATTAATTAGATAAATCCTTATTTATCTTATTATTTTCTAGGAATAATGATTTAAACCTTATTTAAATAACATTCCTTGTTAAATTTGACTAAACCATTTATAAATAATTGAATAAATCATTATTTATTTAATTATCATTCAACCACTTCCTTAAAATGATAAATAAAACATTTATTTATTTATTATTTACAAATAAAGGGATTTGACCCAAGTCAAATTCATTTCCCCTCCAACAAATATAATAAAATATTCCATAAAAGGTGGATCTAGATTTGGTTAATATTATTTTAATCATGCACCAAGATCTAGAATGACCTAATATTTTGTTATAAATAGAAGGGTTTTTCCTACCATTCATCACCTTTTTTTGCCTCTTAGATCACTCTGGATCTATACTCTTGGTCTGACTTTGAGCCATTATCATTGTCATATTTTCTATTATTTTCTTTGTGAGCTCCCTTTGAGTTCTATGTTTTTCTGGGTTTTCTACACGAACAAGAGAGAGACATTATAGATCTGAAGTGCTAAGAACTTCCAAGAACCCATCCCATTGAGGAGAATTGGAAACACCTTTCTTGTTTTCCTCCTAGGTGCCATTAATATAATATTCTTCAAAAAATATTGTTCTTGTCTTGTCTATTGGATGCATGGAGCAAAACCTTATTTTTACTACTTAATGTCTTTTTATGCATAGATCTAGATTTTTGCAGCATTTGTCTTGATTAATTAATTGTAGATCTGAAGATATTAGCAACCATATTTTGCTGTTAGTGCTGTTTTTTATGCATAGCTAAAAGGATATTTTTTCGTACACTTACACTAAGGATCCATCCTAACAACTAGTGACTCCACACAGGTTTTCAATTACGACCGTTGTCATTTTTCATATTCCTACATATCCGGCTGCTTCAAACCTTAGGGTTTCTCTTCAGCTTTTTTTTCCTATTTTTATGTTGTTTTTCACCCATAAAATTGTAAAACATTAAAATTTCTAACTTTCGTGTGTTTCTGGCCCTATTGCACAGACAACAAACATTAGCCGCAACTGAGACGGTAAATTTTTCTGAAATCTGCCGCCGAGAGACCTGGAAGTATAGGTCACACTTTTCGGCTCTAAACCTGTGACCTAGACTGCAGGATGCACCTTTCAGCCTCAAAACTGTGACCTGGACAGAAAACAGGTCAGAACCTGTGACCTGCACTTTTTTCCGCAGATTTTCTGAAAATTTTCTGGGTTTGTTTGAAGCTTCTGTCAAGGTTGTCCAGCCTCCGTCTTCACCCATTTAGACCTGTTATTGTTCTATTTCACTCAACTAAGTGGGAATCTAGCCCCCTAGGGCTTCAGTACCCTCCACTTTTTGTGGAAGAGTTTTGTCTATTGCAGGTGTCTAAATTTTCAGAGTTTTAGCCATTTCTTTTACAGATCTGATACCTCCTCTTTATATCCCTTTTAGATCAGCGATTTTTCCATCCAAATCACCTCATCTAGTTTTTTTTAGGTTTGCCTTTAGCTTCACCTCCTTTTCCCTACTTCCTTTAGCTTTTTGCCTCCTCTTTCACAGCAACCTTGCCTTTGTCTCTTTGCTGTTTTATGCACTTCTTTTCAGCAGATTTATCCTTTAGATCCCTGTCCCTCCTGACCTTAGATCTATTGGCTTATTTTCAATGTGTTTTGACTATATTTTTTTCCCTCTGTTAGACTAGTTTTTGAGAGACCCGCCTCCTTAGGTTAGATTGATGCATTGTTGGCTGTTAATTTTCTGTTATTTCAGTAGTATATACTATTCTCTGCAGGTTTATTTTCAGTTATGCAGCACACTTTTATTTTGCTCTCAAAACGTCTGGGTTTAAAAATTAAAATTAACGCATGCCACACACTCACCCTAAGTGAATAAGAGCCTGGTTAACACCGCCAGGAAAATTCTTTAAAACATTGTAAAATCAATTGACACTGCACCTCTCTGCCCTTGCTTCGACATTGGAATCACTTGATTCTGCACCTCCCTGCCCTTTTTGGTTGTTCTTCTTCCCTCTATGTCATGTTTGTGTTGTCATCATTGCGCCCCCAAGGCATATATCCCGAAGACTTATTGGCCTTCATCCCCAGCTTCCGTTGGTCGACCTACTCCTTCCCGCCGCCGTCGAGTTATTCCTCCTCCGAGTCCGCACTCCAACTCCTCTTCTGATTAATTGGGTTCTCCTTTTACTTCTGGTTCTCCCCTTGTCACCTTCACTATGTCTGGTCCAGGGCCTAATGCTAGCGGTAATCTCAGCCCTACTGCCGGGAATTCTACTAGCAGGACCGCTACAGGAACAACCTCGGCTATCCCCTTGCTCCCTTACATGGCAAGCCTCTATCTCCCTGATTTCAATCAGTTGATCAATGACCCTATCCACCACGATGTTGGTTGGCCTGCTATGCCAACCAAGCTCCCCTCTGACATTCTCAAGTTCTAAGGCCTTGCTGGAGAATATCCAACCAACCATATCCGATATTTTCACATGTGGTGTTCATCCAATTCCATTATCGATGATTCCATCCATCTTCAGTTGTTCCAACACACGCTTACAGGCGAAGCTTCTAAGTGGTATATTGATCAGACCTCCTCTTCTCATTCCACCTTTGCGACCATTGCCGGAGCCTTCCTATCTTATTTCCAGCTCCCTCTCTGATATGACACTGGTACCGAACTCTTGACTTCTTTCTGAAAATCATCTACGACCCGCCTATCCGACCATGTTCAAGAATGGCAGAAAAGAAAGAGCTTATGTCAAGCTCCTACCTTTGAAGATCGTGTCTACATGGATTGGTTCTTTATATCTCTCTTACCTGCCATCGGAAAATATGTCACATCACATTTCCCTCAAACCGAAGAAGTCGTCCTCCAAATAGCCTTGAAATATGACCTGATCTATGCTCAGTCTGGTTATGTTTATACTGTCCTTCCTGACCTCTCCAGACCTGGTGGTGCTAACACCCCGGGGGCATCTCATTCTGCCAATGGTATTGTTGGAGCTCTTTCTCAACCATACGCTAAACCTCCTATGGGCTATGGTCTCCCTCCGGGAGGGGCCAACACCTCCAACGCTTTTCCCCCTCCAGGTAGCATGTATCTAGGATACGAAATGCCCCATCCTTTTTCCCAACCTCCTTCTTACCTCAATGTTGCCCAACCTAACCATTCTCCTTATCCATAGCCTGGTGCCCCAGCTCCTCTAGCATTTGCACCTCCGCCTCCCTTGCCTTCTCAACCCTAGCAACAGCAACTACCACCCCCTCCAGGGCAAGTATTTGCACAGCAGGGCGTGACTAATCCTCCTTCTTCTCAAAGGAAGAGGAAAGGCAATCATAACCAATCTTCCCCTGGTACTCGTGGACCCAATCCTCAAGGTATTGACTCTAACGTTGCTAACCAGCAATAGGGCACTCAGCCCAAGCCGAACAGGCCTATTCATACAAATAAGCCTTGTTCGTGTTGTGGTGTTTATGGTCATTACACTCACAATTGTCCCCTTTTACCACAGATGCGACAGATGTGGGAGTCTCAAGCCACATTATGAGGACAGCATGCCTTCCCTACTACTCCCCCCAATGTGACCACTAACCAATCAGTTGTGTTTACCAATCCTTTCCCCCAGCAAGGATTCGTGGCTACCAAACCACCTGATGGATAGGTGGCCACTCAATCTTCCCCTTCTGGTTCCTCCGATTACCAAATCCTCATGATGAACTCTGATCAACCTCTAACTGTCGCCCTTAACCTTCAAACTCGATCCCGTCAGTACCCCAAGCCTCCCGCTCTGTCTGTCCCTGAGTCACCTTCTTCAGGTTCTACAGAGCCTCTTTCACCATCCAATGGTCCCTTGCATATCCCTCAGCCCAAAGTTGAGGTTCATACCAAGATTCCTAAGGGTCCATTACACCGAAACGTTGCTTCTGGTTGATATGCTCATTCGTATATCATAGTAGATGATTTGGCACAATCTCCCACTGCCATTTCAACACTAGAACTCCTCCAGTCGTGACCTTCTCAAAAGAAGGCTCTATTATCCACCATGGGCGCTGTAAATCCTGCTGATGACCAATTGATTGTTTTCGATTCCATTCAATCATAACATCCTCATCTTCTTACTTTCGTAGCCTTCCAAATCCCAGTCAAAATATGGAACGCTGACGTTTCTCGGTGTATCGTTGATGAGGGGGCATCCACCTGTGTGATGTCCACTTCGGTTTGGAAACAACTCGGATCTCCTGAGTTGGCCCCTTCCACAATCACCCTTCGAGCGTGGGATGGCCACACCTCCCAGCCCATTGGCCTATTCTGTAATTGTGCTATCACTCTTGCGGGAAAGACTATTTGCATTGACGTTGAAGTCATTGATGCCCCTCTTGATTATAACATTATTTTGGGGCTTAGCTACACCTATGCCATGTCTGCTCTCCCATCCGCGGTATACCACAAGATGTTTTTCCCTCATAATGGAAAGATAGTCACCATTGACCAGTTGACGTATCATGAGCCAAAATGTCAGACCTCCCCTGAGATGACCATTTCTTCTCTGACCAATAAGAAAACCGTCAATTCTTTAACCAGTGTCTCTCCTGGCATCTACAAAGACTCCTATTTTCTTGCAACTTTCCCTGGTCTTCCTCCTCCCCCTGTCTCTGATCCCAGCTTATTGAATTTTTTCATGATGCAATCGTCTCGGGCTACCCTTAAGCGGCCTACTTCGGCTAGTCAGCAACCTCAACCTCAACCTCGCCCGCCGCAACCTGCTCCTAGCCCTTCGTCTCAGCCATCTAGACCTCCTCCTTTTGGCCCTTCTCCTACAACTGGTACCCATGAGCCCCTTTATCCTCCTGGGTCGGTTCCACCAAGCCTCAACCATCTTGGAGCCGTCCCTCCTGGTCATTACCTCGCTGGTCAGACACCTTTCCTTGCTCCCCCTCCCGGAGTCTATTCGGTTCCCATCATGGCCACCCTTTCTCTACCCAACCTGACCCTGGGTATTCCCTTCTGGTACCTTGACCATCCAGCTGCTACCCCACCTGGTCACCCCAAACCCTACCTTGCTTTGACACTGGTTCCCCTAGCTTCTTCCATTGCTACAGTACCACTAGCACCTCAACAAGACCCTTCTCCTGTTGTGACAGCTCCGAGAAAGAAAGGTAAAGCTCGCAAGGGGGAATCCAAAGACAAGGCCACCCTGACTGACCCTACCCCTCCTCCGCCTGCAAAGCTTTGCGCCTTGTGTGGTGTCATCGGTCATGCAACCCATACTTGTCCTGAATTGCCCCATATTAAACCCATGGTTAAAGTCGCGTTCCCTGAACCTTATGTTCCTTCCTCATCCGCAGCCAAGAACCCAAAGACTATTCACACCAACAAACCCTGTGCTCTATGTGGTGTCCGTGGCCATTATTCCCACCATTGTCCCCACCTGACGCATTACTACACCTCTTTAGAAGTAGTTTGAGAGTATGAGGTTGAAAAAAATCAATCCGCCTCTCCCATACTTGTGCAGTATGCTTCAGGTCAACTTGAGGATCTACCCACTCCCATTGACATTCCCCCTCCTGATGTCGAGATGACTGAACCTGCTACCACCATCCTCTACCTATCATCATATGTGAGAACCTCATGGAATATTCCCTTTGAATCCTCCCCTATTTTTTCACTCGACCCCCCTTCAGCGACCACCGTGGGCTCAACATCATTTGACCATCTATTTACTTGTTCTTTTGTCATCCCTCGTGATGATCCGTATGTGAGCCTTTCTTCCCATGCCGATGATTTTGGTAGCTTTGCAGCGTCATGTGGTTTCCCTCCCCCTCATCATCCCCTCTTTTCCTGGCATGATGACCTCCTGGAAGCCTTCTCCACCCCTGACCTTATTTTTCCTACCCATAAACGGGATGACACCATCCATGTCTCTGTTGACCTTCACAGCCTAAGCACAAGCTATACCTCCTGTAGCCCTCATACACCACCCTCTAGTCGGTATATGAGTCATAGCCATCCTACCCAGACCACTCCCTCCCGTAGTTGTCTTTTGATGTCTACTTTGCACTCATGATGCCATCATTATTCTTCCCCCTCCCATTTATTGTCTTGTGACACTATTCCATAGAACCTCCTATCCACACCCTATATTGATTACACTAATGGTCTGAGTCGCTATTCTCGGAATCTAGCCTTGGAAGGTTGGGCCATCTTTACCCCCTTTCATGCACTTTTTCTCTCGAATGGGGTTTGCATTGGTACTGCAACCAATAATTAGGCCGAATATGATGTAGT
Organism: Pinus albicaulis; assembly: GCA_034641835.2. Lineage (NCBI taxonomy): Eukaryota > Viridiplantae > Streptophyta > Pinopsida > Pinales > Pinaceae > Pinus > Pinus albicaulis. The sequence goes on from CM076579.1 coordinate 750,014,649, forward strand.
GTGTGGTCTCTTAGCCGATGCCCTCTCTCATCACATCCTCCATCTGCATGTTCATTTAGATTCCCTGCTTCTGGTCATGAAACTTAATGGTGTATATCGTGTGCATAATCCTATCCTTTTTAGACTATATTTACGAGTGAAACTTTTGATACGTGAATTTTAAATCATTACTTTCGATCATGTACCTCGAGAACAAAATCACTACGTAGATAGCATTGCAAAAAATGTTCTAGATTTTCATTTATCACACATTTCATACAAGACAATAACATTCAAAATCATCAAAAAGATGCATATCCATAATATGTGTCGTATAACATGTTTTTAGAGTCCATATACTCTGATACATTTGACATGCCCATAGTATGTTACAAAGAAAAAAACTCAAAACTGGGGGCACCACTTGCCCCTCCATACACACTAGGGGGCACCACCTGCCCCACACCTAATCACTATCTATAGGATCCTGAGCCAATGGCTCTGCTCCCACAGCTTGTAGATCGCACCCTGACCGACCATCGCCATGCGCCGCATGACACCTCGCCATTCTGAGGGTAGATCAATACATGGCTCTATGTACTGGTCATCTAAGTCTTGCCAACCACACTCTGAAACACTGGTCAACAGCCTCTCACATCCACAATGGATGTCCTCCAGGAGAGCGGTCGCATCCTCATTCTGTGCCACTCTTGATCCACTAGGGCTTGTAGCTCCTAATACTGCAAGTCGTCCCATATAGCTGGCCGGTTTTACAAGAGCTATATCTGCATACCAAAAGTACATGAATCAGTACCATATATACTCTTCAAAAACTTTAAGATGCACATAAAATATTAGTAACTTGTCACTTACCATCGGGCCCCCATACTCGACCAGGCGGAAGTGGCAGGTTCGGATCCCCACAATAACTCATCCCACTATAGGGATAGTCGTCTATGTACAATGGCATCTGATCCCAATGGGCAAAGAACTCAGGTCGGAACACTCGTCCGACCACCCCTCCTCCTCCTCTGCATAGTAGTCGCCCCCAATAGCGCATCCTGTGCTCTCTCGAGCCCCCATCTAGGAGCTGTATATGAGGTCGCAAGGTCGGGATCTTCTAAAAAAAGAACGAGCACAATAAGGTCCCATATGCACAATCATGGTTCACTTTCCACTTGCAAAGCAATAGTTGTCATTTCAATGACACCAACATCATCTAGGCCCACCCATAGTAGGTCCCACTCAACACTTTCTCCATAATCATCATCTGCCCTCCAGTGATGTGATGGAGCACCTGGTTGCCCAGGATCCACAGCACGGGTCTCTAGTCTCTCTAGGTCCCTGATCGGTATCCGATTCCCTTTGACTTGGAGGCTAGGTCGACAATGTCGCTCTACAAACTCCATGATGTTACACCCCTACGGTAACACTGGCTATGTATTTACCACCATCCCTAATGGTGGGAGACCAGTCAGGAAATATAGATCCTGGACTGTCAACTCGATCCTCTGCCCCTGCACTATAAATACCTCATGATCTGGATCCCAATAATTGACAATCTGGGCCAACAAGGGCTCTCCAGCTTTCATCAGAGGGTTCTCCACAAACTTCAGAACCCAAAACCTGGCCAATGCACAATGGACACCCTAATCCGGTTGGATCTCCGACTGTAATGTACCCAAGTCTCTCTCTCTCCAATTGATCCGTATATCTACCATATCTGCACAAAAACATCATCTTTTTTAGTATACAGATAGAAAAAACTGTATACAACCACAAAAACCCAAATCTCATCCCCAAAGCAGCACTGAAACCCCCTCCATCTGACAGGTCACACTTTTTGGCCAAATTCTGGGATACGTCACACTTTTCTGCTTAAAACCTGCTTCCCAGGTCGTATTTTTTGGCCCAAAAAGTGCAACCCAGCCGTGAAGATGAAGGAGGGGTTGTTCCTGAGATTTAGGACCCTAATCTGAACTTTCAATCCATCAAAAAGAAAGATTAGGGTTAGGTCTCTTACCTGCAATTGACGGATCTCGATTCCAACGGTCGGTTTTTCCGCTACGATTGATGCAAGATTTAGGGCCTTCTCTCCTCTCTACATTCACCACAGCTACACAAGAAAATGAGTGAATTTGGAGGGAAAATTCCTTATTAGAAGAGAAACCATCAATTTTTCTTTCGCCTGCTGCAGCCAAACAGTAGCTCAGTTTGACAAACCGTCTACACCATTGGAAAGCTCTCACCAAGCCCTCAAATGGGTATCTGTTAGTTTTTCATGATTTGATACTTCACCAGGACACATTTTGTCCAAGAAGGGTCACTTTACCTCTCCTAAAAATCGGATTTCCTCACTTACAACACTTGTACTTGGGGCACCACTTTGCCTCCATACTTGTCCTTGTTCATGTTGACTTTCGTCATGAGATACCATCTTGTATTCATGCTTTTACGGTCCCCTTTGGACCTTCACTGTGTGGCAGCATCATTGAGTCGCCCTTGTTTAGAGCATCCGATTTGAGTCATCATTTCATCCATGGAGTCTGTCCCGAGTCCCCTTTGTATCCCGCTATAGTCCTCCATCCTTCATTTCTTGGTCCCTGTCTCATGTCGCACATTATGGCCTTCAGTCCCACTATCCCCTATCCCTCATGATATTATGTCAGTCGCCGCCCAGTCATCCATGCCCTTTATGCTTTAACAAGGGAAGTTGTCCATTTTCTACTCAGTACCCCCCATTTCATCATCATCATTGGTTTCCGTCTGCCAGTCACTCTACTATTTTCCCTCGTGCCTTAGTTGAGGCTCCCTTATTGCCTCACCTATGTCGGACCTCCTTCTATCAACATCAGCTCATTCATTCCATAAGACAAGTCTAGAGGGGGGTGTACCTTGGTTCCAACTTCCACTCTTGTTCGGTGCCCCGGATCCAACAAAGGGACTCTTTATTTCCCTTTGACTTGATTTTTTCTCAGCTCCATCTCCTTTCAGCATGATCGAGATCCGTATACTTGATACTTCAGTGATGCGGCAACTGCTATCGGTGATTCTCGGGTATGTGTGAGATGTCCCAACCCTCATGAGGAGGTGGCCCTGCAGGTAGCCCTATGCTCGGATGACCTCTTTATCGCGGCCTTCGATGCAGCCCTATATATTTGATGATGTCAGCCTTAGCCGCTTGTAGCGCCTCTTTGATTTGCATGTATCAGTCAAATTTTGCAAACCCTTCCCTAGTTACAAGGGCATTGGAGTTGTATTTGTATCTCATGTGCTCATATTTTCTTGTATAATTCCTAGCTGTTATCCCAGGCACAGCATGTATGTGGGATTCATCATTATATCTTTTATCTGGCTCAATTTTATGCCAGCATGTACTTTACAGTTCGGTCCCTTGTTTACTGGATGCACTATTCTTTTGTACTTTGTCTCGGCGGGCATAGGTATGCCTCCTCTGCTGCCTTTAGCACAAGTACCCATTCATAAAAAGAGACTTTTCACACCTGTAAGTCTCATCTCCTCAGGGTCTAGTTCTTCAGCACATTAGTCTACCTTACATTCCTCTCTCTGACTTCCCCTTTTGATTTCTAGTGATTGAGTTCTTACAACGTACTTCGGTCATACGATTTGCTCCTAACACTCGCACGCTGGGGGGAAATCTATTACACCATTTTTTGTTCATCTAACCTATTATCATTAGATGGACCCAAGTACACCATGTAAGACCAATTTTACCCTAAGTAAAATTGCTTTCACTATGTAAAATAACTTAATAAAACACATTTATTAGGTTGTTTATGGTCTAAACAAGAAACCCCAAGGGGAAATACTAAACAAATCTACATTTTTTTGGTTTTCCAAATGGAATAATTAATTAAAAAATAATTTAATTATTATTCCTCGTCATATTTAACCCAAAACAAGGAAATTAATTAGATAAATCCGTATTTATCTTATTATTTTCTAGGAATGATTATTTAAACCTTATTTAAATAATATTCCTTGTTAAATTTGACTAAATAATTTATAAATAATTGAATAAATCATTATTTATTTAATTATCATTCAACCACTTCCTTAAAATGATAAATAAATCATTTATTTATTTATTATTTACAAATAAAGGGATTTTACCCAAGTCAAATTCCTTTCCCCTCCAACAAATATAATAAAATATTCCATAAAAGGTGGATCTAGATTTGGTTAATATTATTTTAATCATGCACCAAGATCTAGAATGACCTAATATTTTGTTATAAATAGAAGGGTTTTTCCTACCATTCATCGCCTTTTGTTGCCTCTTATATCACTCTGGATCTATACTCTTGATCTAACTTTGAGCCTTTATCATTGTCATATTTTCTATTATTTGCTTTGTGAGATCCCTTTGAGTTCTATGTTTGTCTGGGTTTTCTACACCAACAAGAGAGAGAAATTCTAGATCTGAAGTGTTGAGGACTTCCAAGAACCCATCCCATTGAGGAGAATTGGAAACACCTTTCTTGTTTTCATCCCAGGTGTCATTAATATAAAATTCTTCAAAAAATATTGTTCTTGTCTTGTCTATTGGATGCATGGAGCAAAACCTTATTTTTACTGCTTAATGTCTTTTTATGCATAGATCTAGATTTTTGCAGCATTTTTCTTGATTAACTAATTGCAGATCTGAAGATATTAGCAGCCATATTTAGTTGTTAGGGTTGTTTGTTATGCACAGCTAAAAGGATATTTTTTCGTACACTTACACTAAGGATCCATCCTAACACCTGATCTCCAGCAAAACTTAGACTATCCCTTGGAAACATTGTGCAGTCCCTACATGAGCCCTGCGTGGGCCTGCATCACCCCTTCTGGGAACTGCGTCACCTCTCCTAGTGGATGCATTGCTTCCTTTGTTGTCTATGTTGCCTCTCCATTATGTACTCTTGGTCCTCCGACCAACAACTACTTTTGCCCCTCACTATAACTGAATCACTTAGATCTTATCCTCATCTGAACATTGCTCCATCAGAAGAATTCTATCTCCATATTCACTCTGTGTGTGTGTTCTCCAACTAACCCTCAAGTCTTCCTTTATAATTTTCATTTTGAAGGATCAACGGCTGTGATCAAATCTTTAATCAATGGCTAAGAACAGACTTGATCCTCATCTCTTAGAAGCTTCTTACCCATATTTATTTTAATTCACTTTAATTATTTTAATTTCCTAAGCTTTAACTTAGACTCCATTTAAAAATATTTAATTATTTGAATAGTATTCGTTCATGGAGAAATTTCTCCAAACTATTTCTGGGTCTTGGATATCTCATGTGTTCTAGCCCCTCCACAAATTTCAGACCTACCCAAAAATCAACACTTCCTTCAAAATTGGGACAGTCGCCACATATTTTTGTTGGTATCGGAGGCCAATATGGTGAGGGTAGTATTGGGTCATTTGTGAGACGTGACACGTCTTGCAATTCCAATGTTTCCAAAAATGGAAGTTGAGGACTATACGTGGTATAAGGTCTCGGGTATGTACCAAATTTGGTATTCTAATCTTGTTAAAATTGGTTTTTCCCCCACTGGGGTGGGTTTTGACCATAAGGAGGATGATAAGGAAAAAATTTCCCATACTGCTGGTAAGTCCCTTGCTACAGCCATGATTTCTTATTAGGTCCTTACTAAAACTAATGTTGCAGGTAAGATCCTTGCTGCAACTAAGGGTGAGGCCCCTATTGTAGTTGTTGGTATGGTCCCTACTACAATTGAGGGTGAGGTCCCTACTGCAGTTGTTGGTATGGTCCCTTTTGTAAATATTGGTAAGGCCATTGTTGGGATTGCTGGTAACGGTTACCAGGTCTGAGAAGATACATTCCATATTTCCCCAATGAATGATCGGGACCATATTTCATTTGGGGACTTGCCTGTGGATTGGTCGAAACACCCGATAGTGGGATTTGAGATTGCTAAATATATGGTTGTTGAACAGATGGTTGTTGAACATGTGGTTGTTGAACATGTGGTTGTTGAACATATGGTTGTTTAATAGATGGTTGTTGAACATATGGTTATTAAACATAAAGTTGAATTGAGGAGACTTGAGGACCTTGGAAAGGTGTCCCCATGACAAAACTTGACACAGATGAAACTAACGTTCCACCTAGGTTAGAGATAGCAACAGTTGGCTAGCATGCCCCTGTTGTGAGTCCATAGTTCACATAGTTCCCACCAGAACTAGGAGGTATGTATGGTTCCCCCCCATGCGATGTAATAGATGAACCCGTAGGTTGACCACTCAAAGGGGGAACTGTGATTATTTTGGATAGGGTCAAAGGAGTAGAAACCCCAAGAGTAACCTAAATTTGACCTACAACCATCGTAGGTTGGGCAGTAGGTATGGACATACTTGGACCAAATGGGCTAGTGGTAGGAGTGACACCAGATGACCAAATAGAATTATGATAAAGTGAAGTTGCACCAAAAGCACCTGAAACAAGATCACCGAGAGAGGTGTGACCCGGTGGGACCAAGGATGCACTATGACCAAAAGGTGCAATTGACCCACTTCCCATATCGTAGGAAACATAAGGAAATTTTTCAATAGGGAAGAGTGTTTCAAAATCAACTTCCATAGAATGAGTAGTATATGTCTCCAAAGGAGTACTTTGGAGTGTGTTCTCAAATGGAGCATCATCACCATTTTTTTCCATGTGTGGCAGAAACAATTCTCGAACTGGAATATGAGACACACCAGGAGAAGGAACCAAAGGTACGTTGGGAGTATCAAAGGGGCTATACTGGTGCAGAGGTGATAAATAGATAGGGACATCTTCTGGATCAAAGAGAGAATTCAGAGGAAAAAGTAAGAACTTTGAAATAGGCTTAGGACTATTTGGAGTAGAGTCCTAGGATGAAGTGACTGACTCTTGAGGAGGTAGTCGAGAAGAAAGGAGTTGGATACTTATGATGATACCAATTTCAACACCTTAGTTCTTAAGAGGTTCAGATACAATATCCAGAATCATGTTTTTGACTCTTTAAGGTGACTCGTCGACTTCAGAACGTGAAGGGGATGTGGGAGGTGAAATTTGTGTGTGTCGCAATCCAGGAATTGGTGGCTCTACCACGATGAATTTTTCACAAAATTAGTTGTATGCTAGTGAATACTTTGGGCGTAAATCCAATTTATAATTAACCAGTCATTTTGAAGCAAAAAAGGAGTTATGCACGGGTAAGATGTTATTTTTTGGGAAATAAATTTTAGAAATTAACAACAAATAAATAAAAAAGGGTTAAGCTAGGCATAAAGGATTACCAAGCAACTGTGAAATCCAATATACAACTTGGAGAACCAAGGAATTAATGTACGACAGCTAATCTCCCTGAATTTTGTGTTCAGGGTATCATGGTTTACAATTTAGTGAACTCGATTATCTATGGATAGATGGCAACAACTAGTGGAGACTCCCAAAATATATGTGACAGTATGTGGGAGTTCGGTCCATAGTAGTTTTTTCTAATGCGTAATTTTTCAATGAGAGTTTTTCGATATACTTTAATACATTGAGCACCTCAAATATACCAAAAACTACTAGAGAATGGTCCTATATACTTCCGTACATGGAATGAGATATCACCCCCGGGATACAACGTTGGAAAAAAATGACAACACCTATGTTTTACGACGTCGAAACACGTCTCTAGCCTATACCTATAAAAAAAAAAAATTAAGTTCCAAATGCTCCTTAGGTTAATTAAGGTAAATTTTAAGTTGATATTGATTTATGTTTCGGTTTTAAGGCTCAAAGATCAATGTCGCTTGAACACATATGATGCAACTAATATGAGAAAAATACTCTTTTCCTTTCGATGAAAGCTATCTAGTATAGGGAAGGAATTCAAACATTGATCCAATCAAAAAAAATATGCAGCAAACAAGAGCTTCCAAACTAGAAATTTCACTTTCACTTTTCAAATATGACAACGAAAGAGTAAAAGAAATTCAATTCACCAAGTTCACTTATATGAAAAAAAAAATTGTGTTTATTTTAACATGAAAAAGATGCACTTGTTATCTTTCAATCACTAAGAAATGTAATCTATGCTTGATGATGTTGGAATTATGACTAATGTGTTGTCCTTGATGGCAACCTACTCAATGTTTTGTCTTTTGATAGCAACCTACTTTATGCAGATGTCAACAGGATGTATCTATAGGCCAGTTCAGATGTGACAGAAAACGAAATATCAGAAAATGATAGAAGAATAATGAAGGTAAATTTTGAGGAAGTATACAAGGGTTCTGTGAAGAAAAGTCATGTACATATGCAAGTATGATGTAGAGAAGTCTTGTATATGTAATTTATGTAAAGCAAAGTCATGTACATACTCAGGTATGATGAAGAAAAGTCATGTATACAGAGGTTATGTGAAGAAAAGCTGTGTATGTATGTAGGTTTTGTGAAGCAAAGTCGCGTACAAATTCTACACCATGGTTTCCTAAATACCAAGGGTCTTTACTATGGTATTGGCCCATAGTAATGAGCATGTCAATGGATATTTGATCCCATACATGATTACCATCAGCACTAGTGTGGTTTTGACCTGTGGTATTGGTTAAGGCCCAATCTATATAAGGAGGAGAAGATCAAAATGATAGGGTTGTGCAAGTAATTTGTAATGAAGGAATACTTCACTTTGAAGTATATATGCATGGTATGGGTTATTGATTAGTGGTTGATCTAAAATAAGTATGCACTTGGTAATACAATGATGGATCAGGCTCAATAGACCTGAAATGACTATGTATTGTATGATCTTCTTATGAGTTTTTTATATTTGTGGTATGATGTTTGTTTATTACTATGTATGGTGTGATCTGGGTATTTCTGAAGTTCTGATGTACAACACAACTGTGATTTAAAAATTGCAGATCTATACATGATTTTGTCACATGTAAGGCACGTACACATGTGTATTCCCTTTTGAGTAGTAGCGTATATGTTTTTCAGTATGAGCAGATCTGTATGCGGATTTCATTCCTGAAAAGCACATATACATGCAGGTTTCCTTCATGATAAGCTTGTATTTAAGCAATGTTTTTTGCAGAGCATGATGTTTGATCAGTTTAATCTATTTTATTAAAGTTTTTTTTTGTATGTCTATGATGTCTCTCATGAAGATTTCGGTTTAACAGTGATAGTTGAAGTTGAATTGATATGATCATGATATAGCTAGTTGTAAGGGGTTCAAATAATTATGCTCTGAAAGAATGATTCAGTATGTATGTATGCAATTCATTGTTTGGTTCATATTGACAGTAGTTCATAATTTGGTATGTTGAGATCTATATGTGGGTTTACTTCATGGAAAGTTCATATACATGTGGAAATGCTTTATGATAAGCACATATGAAAGCTATGGTTTCTTCTGAAGAATATTTCTTATTAGTCTAATCAGTCTTGTTGTGTTTTTGTTGTCTATTAATGAAGTATTCATGTTAATCTAGGATTAATACGGATGTTTGAAGTTGATTGATTATTGATTTTTTAAAGAATGATGTTGCTACTAGTTGTATGTGATTGAATATCAGTGACAATTATGCAATTAGTTCAAAATGATTCAGTGGTTTTATGTGTAACTCTGAGCCAGTTTTAAATGTGTAATATTCCCAGATGGGAAAAGTAGGAATATAGTGCAAAACCATGGAAATAGCAGTGTAAACATTAGATCTAAACAGAGGTCAATATGGAGACCTTGCATTCATCATAACAGAAGCAAAATATGTGTAATAAATGGGCCACAAATTATACAACAAGATATAACAAGCCTCCAATGGACAAAACCCTCAAAGAGGTGTTGCTGCTATATCAAAATGTCAAAGACACTGCTACAACGCAATTTTAAAAGCACTGCTCCATGTAAAGAGTCTCCATCTAAAACTGCATTGTCCTTCCATAAATTTCCACTCCTCCATGACAGCGATGTTGATTTGGTAAAATTTGACCCAGTCAAGGTGTTCCAACCCTTTTTCGCACACAAGGGTGCTCAATAAGCTGCCAAGATGTCCTCCTTTCACATAGGCATTGGTTTTATTCTTATTTAAGGAGATTTATAGATCTCCATATCCTCTTATTCATTAAACAAGAAAAAAAAAACAAAAATTAATATTCCAACTAGCTCATGGCTAATTTAGGAATATTACAATCCTCCCCTCCCAAGTGTTGCTTGTCCCCAAGCAACTGCAAGGACAGAACTGAAAATGTGGGGAACCCTTATTCCCATATGGAGCTCCAATCTCCAAGCTATCATCCATACAAAATGAATCACCCTCCAGAGTGGTACTTCATATAAAAACTCCTCCCATCTACTCATGAGAGGCACCTCCCAAGTGCTCAAGTTACCCAAATGGCTCATCCCATAAGGAAACAAGAGACCCAATGTAGCAATCATGGATGGTCCAATGCTTTCCTAGAAATATGAAACATAAGAACCATGGAAAATCTCTCTCCCAAAGATCACATCCAAACCCTCCATCCTCCTTCCAATCACTCCCATAAAAATTATAAGGACATCATCAATATATGGGAAAACAACTAGTGATAAAAAAAACAAAAAATGCAATAATGGAGGTGGATCATAGTCCCACATGTGTAACCAGCACATTATATCTCCTGACTGCATCAGATAATGATATGGTAAGTGGTTTTCCCACCACTTAATTGCTGCTATAGTTTTCTCACAAGTTTTGAAAAGGTGAGAAATGTTTGGTGCCTTAGGAGTGCACCTAGAGTGGTAAATCATCTCCCTATATCCTCCTAGGGAGTAGCCATGCTCAAAAAAAATTATGGCCCAAAGTTGGCCATGAATTTTATATGGAAGAATTATCCCCCTTGGAACAATGGCCTGCACATGTATTGTAAACAAATGCAAATGTTCATCATACAAATCATTATGCATAAAGACAAGATATTTACCATATACTATGCTCATATCAATGGAGTGGCTCATGGATAGATCCCCTCACATTCCTAAAGAGGAAAGAGATGTTTGTGATAACTCCCCCATAGATTTATGTATCTCCTCCATCTCCGCATGGTCCATGCATCTCATAAAATGCTGATATATCTCCTCCTCAAAGCCTTCCCAAGTGTATCCCTCCATGATGATGTTGTAGGCTCTCATGGAATAAGTATGGTTGAAGATAAAATCTTCATGAGCTCTTTGTATTAACTTCTCCTTGAGCTTGGAAGCTCTAGATAAGAATATCCTACCATGATATTAGATGACCTCATCTCTCACTGAATATCCCTCCTCTTGTAGTTGGTCATCAAGTATCATGCTAGTAAAAATATCCTTGGAATAATCCACCAACAGCTGGGATTTCCAATATGGATCTATCCTCCAAAGTGACAACATTAATTATCTATCATATAAATCATCTATCATATGGTTTTCCTCCTATTTGACATCTCCCATGACAAATTCACATAATGGAAGGTTGCTACCCTCCCTCTGCTACTCCTTTATCAACGCAAAATCTGAAATGAGAGTGGGTAATGATGATGTTGGGAGAATGTCTCCCTCATCCTTGAGTATATCCAAGACTCTCAAAATTGTACCATGACCTCCCAATTCTCCCCCCCTCCTGGATCTATGAGTGGTGCAACATGTTAAGAGAACTCTTTCATCATCTTCCAATCAAGGGGTCTCCCTAGTGGAATGCCTCCATGTAATGAAACATCAAGGCCTAGAGCAGGTTGTAGATGTGAGTGGAATAATTTGTCCCTGACCTAACTGCGCAAATCATCCTCCTACTTCTGTGCATAAACCTCCTGAAAAGGATGGGCGTGTATGTTCCCTGTCACTGGATGTTGGCCCTCCTTCTCATATTCTCTTGCCCTCTTCAAGATCTCACAGTCTAAGGTGTCTTCCTCAAATGTAATCAACCCATGTACACCCAATGTCATATTGGTGTCAAGAGTTTTAATCACAAAGAAGTGATCTATCATGGGGTATGTCCCCAAAACTGTGGTAAATTTTGGAACACACTCCCTCCCTTGTTTTGTCTCATTGCCTATCAACATAGACATATGTTGCTCCTGATATTTATATGTAAGATCCTTTGGAACTTCTTGCAAAGATACAAGAGCTCCTCTAGTTGAATCAATTGCTTCATCTCCATCTCCAAATAGTGTTGGATCTCCTCCTGCTCTTACACCACCGGAGGCTCTTTCTAGCTCTTTCCCTTCCTTCTCCTCATCATTGGAGAATACCTCATCATTAAGAGGTACTTTGACTTAATCCCCTCTTGAAGGAGGAATCCTCTTGCCTTCTTCTTGAGAAGAAATTTCTTGTTGTTGTGGGAATTTTTCCCTTGGAAAAGCATGTTGCAGATCTTTAACCCCCTCAACAATGTTCTGAAATGGGGTTGGATCCATGGATCCTTCCAACTCATGTAAAGATTATGATTTCTTTGGTTTGGCTAGCTCCCCCAAAGAAGTTTCAAAATGTCTCTGATCAAATATTTTCACTAAACCCCTAGTGAAATTTCCATAAGTAGATATATTTTCATTATTCAATGAATAAGATTCATAAAACCACTAGGCATAAGCATTACCTTCAAGATGTGGCACTGCTACTATAATGGCTTCCTCTTTTGAAACTTGATGCAACTAAAAATATGTGTCTAGTTTCTTTACCCAAGCCTTGGTTGTGCTCTTGGGTGACCCATCAAAAGTAGATAGAAATAATCTACCCATAGTGTGTTGCATGCACCCACTTCTTCTATTGTGGTTATTAGGTCTTCTATCTTATTTGAGTTGACAAAACCCTTGGAAGTTTAGATGCTCCTTGAATCTTCTAGACAGAGATTCATATTCTTGGAGATAGTCACCAAGAGTCTCCTCCTTTGGTGTGTCTCCTTCCTCCTCTTCTCTTGCCAAGAATGTAGGCATGGTACCATGTTGTAGATCTGATGGTGTAGATAAATTCTCACACCCATAATGTGAAAAGCTAGAGCTTTCTCTATATACAAGCCCTCTAGGAGAACCTCTACATCTCTCCATTCTCATCTCTTTGATGTCTCTGTTAATGCACTACATAGTTTGGAGAAGACGTTTTGAGAACTCCTTCCCTCCTGATAATGAATTTTTTCCTTCATCTCTTCTGCAGATATTCTCCTTCCTATGAGAAGCCTCCTTAGATGACATAATGTATAAAGTACACAGGCTGAGCCAATATTATGCTCTAATACCGCTATAATATTCCCAAATGGGAAAAGCAGGAATATAGTGCAAAACCATGGAGATAGAAGTGTAAACATTAGACCTAAAAATGAGGCAAATATGGAGACCTTAAATTCATCATAACAGCAGAAAAATATGTGTAATAAATGGGCCACAAATTATACAACAAGAAATAACAAGCCTCTAATGGACAAAACCCTCAAAGAGGTGCTACTACTATGTCAAAATGTCGGAGATACTACTACAGCGCAGTTTTAAAAGCACTGCTGCAACAAACCACAAAATATATAGGGCTGATATATGCAACAATAGATACAAAAATGAAGATCTAGGCTCTATACAACCTCCAGAAAAGAACCCAAAAGGGTCTCCAGGAAAAACACCCAATAATACAATATGATTTGCAGCCCTAGGGATGAAAATTATACTGCAACAAATGACTGAAGAACAATGGCTGAAGCTAATAATAAATTGAATATGCTCTCCTCCAAAGGATCCTCTAGATGAAAGGCTAGCCCCTTCACTGAAGAAATCACTCCCCAAATCACCTACTGCAAATACCCCTGCAACTCCTCCCTAAAATAACGTAGATCTAGACTGATAATGTGTTGTAGGGGATAAAAATATTATGGCCTAATACCAAATGTGTCAATAAAGCTCTAGGGCCTTATTTACTAGCCTCCCAAGAGAAAGGAACCTCCCTCCAATGAGAGATAGCTCAGAAATCTCCCAAATCAAACCTCCACAACTTATGCCCTGCAACACAACACAACCTCTCAACAGAAATTGCATTGTACATTAAGACTGAAGTCTTGACCAAATTCCTAATAGTGTAATGGTAGTGCAAACTTTTCCTATAGGCCTCTCAAGGAAAGAGGTGGGATTACCAACCAGGAACACCTTGTGCTAAACAGCACTGCAATCTTAGCTAAACAGTTGAAGAAATTTATATGTCTAAACAGACCATATATTCAAAAATATTAAATACCAAAACCTAAATTAATATGGTTTCCATCCTCTTCCTTATATAATTTATGAGCTTCTTAACCCTAAGCCCCATTCATTTATGACACTACTTCCATGCAAATATTCTCCATCTAAAACTGCATTGTCCCTCCATAAATTTCCTCTCCTCCATGGCAGCGCTGTTGAATTGGTCAAAGTTGACCCAGTCAAGGTGTTCCAGCCCCTTTTCACACATAAGGGTGCTCAATTAATATGCCAAGATGTCCTCCTTTCACATAGGCATTGGTTTTATTCTTATCTAAGGAGATTTATGGACTCTACATCCTCTTATTAATTAAACAAGAAAGCATAAACAAAAATTAATATTCCAACTAGCTCATGGCTAATTTAGGAATATTACAAAATGACAGTGATTCGGTTTCATGGTTCAGTGTTTTGAGATACGTAGATAGGTATGTTTCAAGGAAGTCGTGTATACACGTGGATTTGCTAAAGTAAAGTAGTGTATATATTCTGACATTTTATTTATCACGGTTTTTCAGCTGGTTCGGGAAGTTGATGCAACATTTAGGTTTAGTATTGAAGTTTTGGTTATAGTGATCTAACTACTTTGAATGTTTAAGAAGAAGTGGTTATTTTTTGTGATTAGTTGAGTGATTGTTTGGTCTGGTGATTTATTGGATCATTTTTTATTTAATTCAATGATTGGTTGAATGGTTTGGTACAGTGATCAGTTTTAGTTTTATGGTGGTAGTGGGTCCAGTCTAAATATTGATGAAAAGTGGCCTACAAGTTGTGATGTGTTGAAGCAGGTGGATCCAGTGTGAAAATGTATGAAATGTGGTCCACGATTATGTTGAGGGTTGGAGCCTTCAGTGAGTAAGTTGAAGCTTCCTGCTAGTAGTAGTTGGTGATCAGATCACGGGGTTGGAGCTCCCTTCCAGTGGGTGCTGGTAAACAAGATCAGGGTGTTAAAGCTCCCTTATAGTAGGTGTTGTAGAATGAGTGAAGGTTTTATCCTTCCACAGGTGGGTGCTTGCATGCAGGCATGATTTTGTGCCAGTACAAGATTGTAAGAAGTTTTCATTATAAGAAAATTGAAGATAGAGACGATAACATCAGTGGTTTTCTCCCACATTGGGTTTCCACATTAAATATTGGTTTTCATGTGTGTTTCTTGTGTATGATGCTTTATTTTCTTCTTATTTTACATGCTTATTGTCTGATGATTCACTGATGCATTTTTTTAAGTTAAACATATGAATATTTAACTGAAATATAAGTTCATTGAATATGTGTTAGTTGTTTGCATAACAGTCGCGTACATACATAGGTTTACTTCAGTAAAGTCGCGTACAGAAATTAGAATAAGAACACAAAAATTTAAGTGATTTTTAATACTAATTCACACCCCCCCCCCCCCCCCCACCCCTCTCAGTATTTTTCCCAACAGATGATAACCTCAAAAATCGTTTTTCCAATGCAATGCAAACTAATGCAATTTTCATAAGAAATGATCAATTTTTTGAGATAAAACTTAACAAATGCAAGGTGAAATTGTTTTTTGATTTCCAAAAGAACTAAAATTCCTATCAAACAATAAATCAGTAACACATGCTAGCAAAAATCACCCAAATAACCAAATATTCACCTCGAGCTCTTTCCACTACTTGAACAAGAGACAAACTTTTGTAAACCATGAAGAATTTAACAACAATAAACCATAATGCAAAGCAAACAAAGCAGGAAAATGACCTCAAACATCAAAACATTCCAGACTCTCAGTCAATAAACCCTAAATATTTTCACTTTTAAAGACCAGCGTGGGCATACAGTGGTAAACAAGGAGTTAAGCGTGATTTTTCACAGTGAAAAATGTGTCGACAGTGCTCTGTTTTCAAAATAAAATGTGTTAGGCGAGGAAATATAAGGAAAACACAATAAAAACTAAAAATAAATCCAGAATCAACACTGTAAAGGCTAGACTACTCAGAATGCAAACTTATAAGAAATCAAAATGATGGACTATAGGGCGGTTGGCCAAACTAATCAAAGATACCGAAAATACAAGGAGGATTGAAGGGTTAATGGCTCCCCAGCGGAATCGCCATTTTTTTGTGTAGGAAATCCCTTCTGCGAAAAGAAGCGATCTCTCTAGCCCTAATGAGAGGATCTAGCAACAAACGAGACAACTATATGCAACCATTCCTAAATTATGCTAGAAAAACACAAAGGAGGATAGATGTCCTACCTCTTTCTGATGCTAGTGCTTGCCTTTGATGTCAGCCTTGCTTATTTTGTTTCCACGCTCATGATATCCTCTTCGTTGGTGAAGAAAACTGCCTACAAAGAAAAAAAGTCTAGACAAAGCATGATCTCCATTAATGCTGCAGAAAACTATGGGTAGTTTTCTTCACCATTTTCCTCGTTGGTATTATACTCTAGTTGTAAATAACAATAAAAAAATGAGCAATATATAATTACAATTAAGCTCTTGTAATGTAATATTCCAAATTTGCAATCATCTAATTGGAATATTAGAGTTCTTACTTTTCTTATTTAGTTAAGTAAATAAAAGGGTGGAGGGAACCATAAACCCAATATATGAATAAAATCTACTTCTATAGTGTGAATATGGGTTAATTGAGTAGTGGAATAGAATTATGGAGTAGTGGAGCAGCATAATAATGAAGAAAGAGTGGAGGTCATAGAGAAATAATGAGGAAGATGATGGAGATAGTGGAGGAATAAATGCAAGATCATGGAGAAATAATGATGAAGTGATGGAGGAAGAGGTGCATTAAATTCACACATGATGGAGGAAGTGGAGAGAAATTGCAGCATTAATGGAGATCATGGAGTACAGTGCAGTTTTTATGGAGGCTAGTGGCCACATTTGCAGTGCATTTATGAGGTGGGTTAAGGCTAGGGAAGGCTCACAACCATAAAAGGAAGATGAGGCAGCAAAGGAAGGGAGTCTGGATTTTTATTTTTGAGTTTCGTAAGACATTTATTTGCACACTTCAGTTGTTTCACTAAGTCTGTTGTGTTGTTTAGCACCGGGTGTTCCTGAGCAGGAATCCCATCCTTACCCATGGGGAAGGTTTTTTTGGGAAAAATTCATCATCCAAAAATTAGTTCCACTTTCATCCACTCTCATATGCACTTCCAACTACAGGAATTACGCATTCCTGAACTTGGGTTTGAGAGTTGGAAGGTTGTTCTCAGTACTTTAGTTAAGAAACCTGTAGAGGGATTAGCCCTTCACACTGTGGATACATTGCAATATTCCAGGAGTTTCATTGTCATATCCAGCATCAAGCCATCCATATATTCTCCTATGCAGAAAAATTTCCTGCGAGAATTGTGTAATTCTGCAGTGAGGGTTTGAGGAGAAGAGGAAGTTCTAAGCAACTCATCTTGGAATCCTGTGAGGGATTAATCCTTCACTTCAGGGATCATTTCAAAATCCTAGGATCAACATTGTATTATCTATCATTAGGCTACATCATCAACCCTCCTAGACAACACAGTATTTCCCAGCAGTTGTGCATGCAGCAACTGCATATTCAGTGGAGGAGTTAGATCTCAAGTTTTGAGCTTGGGAATTGGGAGAAGGTACCATCCCTTCAGTTAGTGAGCTAAGTGGGTTATATTGTAGCTGATAAATCCTTCTTTCAGACCCATATCAAGATTTTTCTCCAGGGAGTATGTAACTTATCCAGTAGGGGTGCAGTGTGCAACCTAAAAAGGGCTAAAATTCCAAACTCAAAATCTGGACAAACAATTTCTGGGTTTTTCTAGATTTTTCTAGTATAATTTGTGGTTAAAATCTTAGATCTTTATGAGCACTCCAGAAACCTTTTTCACTTATATCTTCTTCCCAGCAACAGTAGTTTCCAGCAACAACAACAATTTTTACTTCCCAGTGTTAGTTTTCAGTAGAGTTTTTTCAACCATCCTTAGATGGCTTGAGTGCATCCCTTTTTGGAGCACTGTGTATATTCATTTTTTGTAGATAAATAATGATATGGCTCATTTTTTCTGCTCATATGTATTATTTCTTGTTATATTCCACCATTTTCCAGTTCTATATGTTTTATTCCTATTTGGAATTGTGCATATGTTCTATATTCATGTCTTTCCCATTTTTGGATATTACAGTGGTATTAGAGCATGATCTTTGGCTGAGCTTGTGGGAATTTCATGACATCATAGGAATAAGAAGAAGAAGTAGAAAAATAAAAATCCTTCAATAGCGGAAGGACTGAGTTTTTCCATACTACTCTTTAGATCTATGTAGGATCTCACCATGGAGATCAAAAAAATGAGAAAGGAATCCTCAAGAGGATTTCAAAATGGAGAAGGTTCGAGCACTTCCTATCAGCATTATAAGCAATAGATGGTGAAGAAAGTTCCAAAATGCCCTACTATGCCCACTTTCCTTGCAGAAGGAAATTATTGGCATGGAGATGGAGGATATTTGGAGCATGAGACTCTTAGAGATTATCTTGTAGAGTACATTTCTCAATCTATAGCATTCAAAGATAATCTGAATTTCCAACATTTTTTCAAAATTAAAGAGAACTAGAGACCCCGCAATAGAAATATAAGAAGAGGGCATATGCAGAATATATTCTTTCTGCCTACATTCGATGGGTCATCCAAAATCATGGCAAAGGCTTGGATGGAGAAGTTAGATGATTTCTTCCAGCTACACCCAGTAGCAGAAGTAGAGGCTATTCATATTGTAGTGCTACACCTTGAAGGTGAAGCAAATGACTGGTGGTTCAGCAGATTGAAACATGAAAGAGTGACTGCGTATGAAGATTTCACTCAAATATTGGTAAATAGGTTTGACAGAAGAAAACCACAGGCACTTTCCATTGAGACATTTTCCAACATTGATGAGGAAATATATGAGGAGAAAAAATAATATGTCAACACTTATACTCCGGGAGAAGAGCAACTACCACCACCACTAGCTGCAGTAGAGGTACTTGCATCAGTGGGAGGAGCACTTGCATATTTGCAACATGGTCTTGATCATTCAACATTGAGAGTCCTGTTAGTCCCCAAATCCACCTTAGGCTGAAATAAGGCAGAAAAAGGACAACACCAAACCACGCTCAGCCTTGTAGCTAGCCCTACGAGGACAGGAGAGGGCTCTCTCCGGGCCAATCTCAATGAAAATATTCAAAGGGGCTTGAGATGACTAAAACAACAACTGATCTTAGGCTAGATAAACAAAGAGGAGGGTTTGATTTTGATTTTTAGGGGTTTTTGTTGGAAAAAGGGAAAAACAATTTTGGGCTTTGGGATGAGGCCAAATTCTTGCAGAGTTCAAGTTGGGGCAGGGAAGGCAATGGATTTGATGTCTTAGATTCAATGAATGGATTGAAAAGACTGCTGAGGAGATGAAGAGGGCAATAGGGTGCAAGGATTCTCTTCAAACTGACGAAAACATATAAAACTAAACAAAATTCTAAGGCAGAGCATCAGCAAATCAATGAATTCTACCTCAGTTACTCATTTGTTTAATTCAGAAGCAAAGAGAAGGGAAATGGCATACATATAAGATTAATGAAACTTAAAATAACATGGAGGAAAACATCATCAAAACTCAGAAGCCACAAGGATCCCAACAAGTGCTGCAAAACTCTGGTCTTTCTTTTGCCAAAAATCTGAAATGAATATACAATGAGGTGCCAAACTTTTCCCAAGTATCCAACCCTGAAAATGTCTCAGAAAATACAATATATAGACCATCCTAACCCCATCCCATGCCTCTAGGGGTTGAGCTCATCCTTTTAGGAGATGTTTCAACCAATTCTAAACATGGAGCTGAAATCTAGGCAGCCAAACAACTTGCCTCTATATGCTAGGAAACTGATCCATTCACTTAATTTTCACTTTTTAGTGAATGAATCCTCTAGAACAACTAAAAACATGCCAAATTTACATCATAGCTACAAAAATTACATCAAGATAAATCAATAATTACATCCAAAAGTGAAACTAGTCAAACTGGCCGAATTTCTGAGCTAGAAAGTGAAAATTGGGCAAAATTTCTCTATGCGCCGCGCCAGAAAACTCAATGCATCGTGCCATTTTGATCCTAATTTTGGGGCACTTCATAAAGTCCAAATTGAGCTTATGATAGCTTTTTGGAAAGCCCTTGATGTCTTCTATCCAACGCAAGTGGAATTTTTCAATTTGGATGTCATTTGACCCTCCAAACCTGCAATCTCCCAAGACTGGTTCCTGCTGGTGCAAAAAGTGGCAGAAAGTCCATTTTTGGAGTGTTTTTGACCTTTAAGACCACCCAAAACTTCATGAAATATCTCAGCCATTCCTGAGCATGCATAATTTACCATAAAAAACCCAAAAATATCAATTTTTCCTCACGAAGATGTCCCAATCATAAGCGCGCGTCGGGTGGCGTGACGCGTCGAGCGGAAAACCCTGTTTTGCAACCAAAATTTTGAAAATGAAAAAATATTCTCCAAATCTACTGAAATTTGGAGTGAAGGTCTCCCATCATGTCTCATGCTCATCTAAGGAAGCTTCGGCCAAGATTCAGAGTGGATCCGGCCTTTTCCGACGTTTTAGTGCTTTTCTCAACCTCGCCTTCAGGATCTTCATTTTTGCTCTGCAAACGTGTGTGCGGGCCCAATAGTGATTCCTCATGTGTCTGAGCATGTCTTTGTCCATATTGGCCTTTTCCAATAGCTTCTCCAGATGAATTTTGACTCTCGTAAGGCAAGTCTCTCGCTCAAATGGTGTCATGTCACCTGGTCTCTTTCGGGCCAATTCACGGTCTTCACGGATTCTCTGCAGCTCCATGAGTGTGTGCTAATCCTCCAGTTCTTTATTCCACTGCTCCAAGTAATTTATAACCCACTGAGCTCTCTGCAACTTCATGGTCAAAGTGTCAATCTCAGCTTTTTGTTCCTGGATGGTCTCTCTCATCCTTGAGCTAGGAGAGCTCAAATCAACATCAATGAGTGTAAACTCAGTGTCTTGGCCTCCTGAAGGGCCCTCATCGTGCATAGGATTCTTTCCTATGTCCTGTACTTGTGCTGATGTTGAAGGCGAGACCCCTTCCACGCCATGTGGAGATAGTACTCGCGCTGCTGATGAAGGTAACGAGACCCCTTCCACCCTAGGCAGAGATAGTACTCGTCGTGCTGCTGCAAATAAGGCTCTGGTACCTCTCTGATACGTAACACACACTGGAACACTGATATGCTCTGTCTCAGGAATCTCAAACTGATGTGAAGGTTCTGCCTCATCATGAACAATCTCGGGAGGAGGCTGGGGGGCTGCAAAGAAGTCACGGGAAATGAACTCATCCCATGTGATGCCCTGCAATCCAAGCTGATGTACTACAATGATTTTAATGAGCGCATAATGATAAATGTTGTTATGCTGCTGCTCCGGAGTCTTCCTCTGCACAAGGGTAGTCATCCACTCTATGTTTCGGCACATGAAGTATGGAATATTCATCAGCCTCACTCTCGTGAAATGCATCCAAAGTCTGATATGGTATGCATAAAGGTGTGAAAATCTACCCTCACAGCTGAAATATCTAATGATGAGTTTCATTAATGGTGCATAGGACTCCTTCAGAAACCGGAACGGAAATACCCTGCTCAACTGCCTCAAGTATCCAGGCCTGATGTAAGGTTCATAATATGCTCTATCCAGTTGTTGTCTCTTATTCCACTCCTCACCTATGTTTGGTATCCCGGTTGCCTCAGAAATGACCTCTGGTGTCAAAGTGAAGTTCACTCCAGCAAGGTTTACATGACCATCACGCAAATGTAGGATAAATAAGCGAACCAACTCTGGATGGTGCTGAATCTGAGATATCATCTCACAATACCAAAAACATGAATGTTGTTGAAAGCATGTCATTGCAAGCGGGCAGGCCTGCAATTGAACCAAAGAAGTGGGCTCCTCCCTGACGTGCCTGCCACTTTTATGAGACCTCCTCGGTACATTTAGCCCTACGGTTGAATCACTTTCCTGCTCATATCCCTGTTCATATGATGAATTTGTCTCTGACATGGTGTTGAAAACAAGGTGTTTGACAAATTTGTGCTGATATATGTATGGTTAAAACAATAGTTTGGTGTATGCTTTAATGCCACATGTGCCACATATGTAATGAGAGGTTGCAAGGAAATATCACAATGAATACCATAGACTATCAAGGGAATTTGGAGTGAAAGGACAGTCACTCACTTTTTGAGAAATTTCGGAATTTGGAGCCTTTATAAGTGATATAGGAATAAGTGATAGTGATGGCGGTATGATTAGGTAATAGAGACAGCCCTTGAATGCTTCGGAAATTAGGATTTCACCAATGATAGGAAGGGAGGGAGATGATGGCAAATGATAGGGTTTGAGGATTCAAAAACATGGGAACAAAGGGTATAAGGAATATGGGATAGTGGAAATAGGAGAAGGACTGTGGCATGATAGTGTGACAGTGAGGAAAGGGAGAATATGGTGGTCAATAGCAATAGTATAGCACCAAACAACTTTCAACACCTATTTTTAAACCCTAGGGAGAAGATTTTGATGTGGATATAGGGTTATATTTTCACCATTTAACCTCTTGAATTCCTCCTTCCAAATAGCACTCAATAGGAGTTAACATCAAATGGTAAGGGTGCACACTTACCTGGAGACAAATAAACTGAATCGAATTGAGTTTTGATGGAGCGAAGATGAGTTTCAGCCTTTGGGGCTCTGTGCGTCGCGCACAAACCCAATGCGCCGTGTCGTGTGGGTGCGTCGTGCCCTTAGGAAAATGCACGGTGTGTTTTGGATCTATGCACCACGCTTTGTGGATGCGCCACGGCCTATCCCAATGCGTCGTGCTCTGTTTAAACACACAGTCGGCCTCTTCTAAAATCACAGTTTGTTCTTTGAACTCCAATTCGACTTCTCTCTTAGATTTTCCCAATAACTCTTGATGCAAATGAATGAATGACTTTGAGAAATATCTCATATAGAGATGGTTTTAATTTTTTCTTCTCAATAACCCATTTTGTAATGTTTTTAGCTTTGGCACTTTTTGCGTTTAATACAACTCTTTTTTTGTTTCCTCACTGACTTTCTAAGTTTGAATGATGAAATTGGTTGATTTTTGCAGGGATGGTGGCGTCGAACCTTGGAAAAGGATGACCAGAGTTTGCATGGTGAAGTAAAACATGGCGGAAAGATACATATTTATTACAAAAACAAATTTGACAATTTCTTCTTCAAAACAGAGTTTTGAAGAAGAAACATCCTCGAGCATAGTTGACGATGAAAATTTTGAACTGAAAACTTATTGAAAACATCCTCATGGCCTGCGGGCATTATTTAACATTTCTGAAGACCAAACCCTAGACCTAGAAACTGAAAGACTCTTCTTGACCAAAATAACATCTATGACTGTAAATGACGTGAAATGAACTTTGGTGAACTTTGAGAAATTTTGACCAACCCAGCAGGTACAAACATGAGGGAAACGAGAAAACCAATCCCTTCCGTCAGTCAATGGCATGCCCCTAACGAAATGCAGATGAATGAGTGGAATGAGACACCTAAACAATGAAATGCAATAAGAGGAATGATCTCTGATGGAGGGATGTAAAGACCGACTCTAACATTGGCTCCAATGGGGATGGTAGCTCCTTGGAGGTGCCAAGAACGGCAGATCTTTGGGAGAGAAGACCAGTGCTTTCGTCCATTGGGCTATGGAGTCCATTATTCTGACAAAACAACTCAAGACTGTTGAATGAATTTATTTGACTGAAACTTTGACTCAAACTGACTCAAATTTTAAAACAGAAATGACTGAACCAAACTGACTAAACAGACTCAAACGAAAACTGAAAACCTTCTTCAAAATTATAGCCTTCACTTCGGGCCCCAGACTGAAGAAAAGACTACAGTGCACACTTTCAATGAAATTGAAATACATGATATGTACAATGACAATATGATCAGCAGAAAACATCTTAGAAATGGTACCGCTTGAGCAGCTGACCATTGATCGGCCCTCCTAGACAGTCTTCACTGTTCATCTCCTTCAAAATAAAGGCGTTCTGACCTCGATATGCTACAATCTTGAATGGAACTTTCCAGAGATTTTCAAACTTACCGTGTTTACCTTTGTCCTCATTCCTAGCATCCCACTTCAGTACCACTTCCTCCAACTGGAATTTATCTGCCTTCGCTTTCCTGTCATAGATCTTTTTGATTCTCTCCTGCAACTTGAATGTGTTCTGGAAGACCTCTTCTCTCACTTGCTGCAAATGAATCATCTGATTTATCCTTCTCTGCATATGGCTTTCTTCACTACCAGCTTCCTGAAGAAGCTTGACCACCGAAACAGCAAGTGAGGTAGGAAATACTGTATCCACTCCATAAACTAACTCGAAGGGGGACATGCCAATGGACTTCTTTTGACTCACCCGATCAGCCCATAGCGCATTTACCAGATTCTTATGCCAACTCTTCTTATTTATGTCCAGCAACTTTTTAATGATATTGACTAGAGACTTATTGGAAGATTCCGCCAAACCGTTGCCTTGCGGAAGATAGATGGTTGAATGTCCCAAAATAATTTTATACTTGGCACAAAAATCAATCATCTTTCTTGATTTAAAAGTCGCTGCATTATCAGTGATCAATTTACTTGGGCAACCAAAACGAGACAAAATATTGTTCTCAAGGAAAGAAATGATTACTGAATCGGTGGCTTGCCTTGTGGGAACTGCTTCGATCCATTTCGTAAAGTAGTCGGTGGCTGTTAGAATCCATCTATGCTGTCCTGAGGAAGGAGGATGGATTTCCCCAATGAAATCCAAACCCCACTGCTGAAAAGGGGTGCTTACCTCAATAGGCTTGAGTGGAAATGGCTGTAACTTCTGTCTTCCTTCGAAAATATGGCAATCATGGCAGCCTTTGACTGTTTTATATACATCAGCAAACAATGTCAGCCAATAGTACCCTGCTCTCAAAATCTTATTGGTAGTTGTTTTCCAAAAATGATGACCCCCGCAGTCTCCTTTATGGAAATCCTCCATTACCTTATTCGCTTCTTCCTCCACCAAAAAATTCAATAAAATGCCACCCGAATCTTTCCAATAAAGTGCAGAATTCAAAATAAAAAAATTTGCAGCCTTCAGTTTCAAAGTTCTACCTTTGTTTCTAGTCATGCCGGGCGGTGATGACAAATTTTGAAGAACATACACGATATCTGAATACCATGGGGAAGCAACAAACATTTCCAATACCTGAAGTGGCGAATTCTCCTCATCCTCATCAGACATAGCAACAATCAGATTTATTTCTAATGCGTGCAAATTCGATTCAACCATAAGCTTCGCCAGCCCCTGTCCCTTGATAAGCTTCGTGGGCCTTATTTCCACATCATATTCCAGCAAAGATGCAATCCACTTGCCACGTCTTCCTTCTGGATCAGTCTGTACTAAAACATCTTTCACGGCAGCGTTAGGAACATAAGCTAAAATATGGGAATGCAAAATGTATACCCGGAAATCCTTCAATGCTTTTACCAGTGCCAAAGCTTGTTTCTAAATGATGTTGTACTTCAAGGTTGCGTCTCTAATAGTTCGACTAAAAAACGCTATGGGCTTCTCATGTCCATCTCTTTTCTGCATTAACACAGCTGCCATGGTATGCTCTGAAGCAAAGGAAAACAAAATAAAGTCTTGGGTGTAATCCGGGCTGATTAACACCGGCGCTGAAGATAGTACTTCACCAAATTAAAGGACTTTACCGCCTCTTCAGTCCACTTCACTTGGCTGTCCTTTTTCAGCATATTTGTTATTTCTCTTAAATGTTCAACAAGGTTAAGGAAAAAACGGCATAAAAATTTCATCTTACCATTAAAAGACTGAATCTCCTTCTTGCTCCTGGGAGGGTCAATTTGCTGAATTGCTTTAACACGTGCTGGATCAATACGAATGCCATCTTTGGAAATAATGTGACCAAGTAATTTGCCTTCATCCATGGCAAATAAGCTCTTTTTAGGATTAAGCGAGACACCATATTTTCTACACTTTTGAAAAACAACTTTCAAGTGATACATATGCTCTTCATATGAATTGGAAAAAACCGTCAAATCATCAAGGTATATAACAAGGAAAACATATTTTTCATTCGCAAAAGCCATGTCCATCGCCCGCTGGAAATTTGCACCAGCATTCTTCAAACCGAATGGCATCTTGGCATAGTGGAATGTCCCCCACGAAGTGGTGAATGCTGTTTTGTCATGGTCATCCTCATGAACAAAAATTTGGTTATATCCAGAATAACCGTTGAGTAGTGACATGCGAGATGCACCCACTACTCGCTGCAATATATGATCCATCTTAGGAAATGGATAATTGTCCTTCAATGACACCTTGTTCAAATTTCTGAAATCAATACACAACCGAATCTCACCTGTCTTTTTCCGCACTGGCACTAAATTGGAAATCCAATCAGAAAATCTGATGGGAACATTGATTCCTGCTTTGTACAACCTTTTTACCTCCTTCTCAATCGATGGAAGCAACTTCGGATTGATTCTTCTTAGCTTTTGTCCGAAGGCTTCTGATTAGGCTTGATTGGGATAGTGTGTTGAATTATATTGGTGTCATACGTCTTAAATCTGAGTAATCCCAAGCGAAAGCATCAACAAATGAAGACAACAAACCCACATATTTTGCTTTTACCTCCGGTGGCAATGATTTGGATAACTTCACCATTTTGGGGTCTTCGGCTGTCCCAATATTTACATCTTCAACTCCTTTTTCAGTCGGCCGTAAGGTTGGTTTCTTGGCCACATCATCCTGATCGAAGAGCTCTTCTAAAGGTATCAAACCTTTAGGAATAACGTTGTCTTTCAGCTGCAACACTTCCATTTGATTGACTTGAACATCATCACCATTATCATATTCTACATTGATTGAGGTATCTTTGAACTTACCTTTACTTTGCAGAAAATCATTAATCTCATCATCATCTTGGAAAACTTGCCAACATCTTTTATTATCCGGGACGGTAGGAGGGTGCTTCACATGGATTTCGAACTTATTACTTGAATTCATTGGGATCTTCAAGTTACTTTCTGCCTTAGCAAGTGCATCTGCAATTCCATTTTGAATGCGAGGAATACAAGTCAAGGTATAATCTGAAAACTGCTTCAAAATGTCAAGGACAACATTACGGTAAACTCACATCAGGGGATGTTTCGTTTGATATTCACCCTTTACTTACTTAATCACCAATTCGGAGTTGCCATAGACTGCAATTCTCTTAGCATTCATATTTCTAAGAATATTTAGGCCAGCAATCACAGCTTCATACTCAGCCTCATTGTTTGAACACTCGAATGCTAATTTGTAAGAACATACCCGTACATTGATCGGTACCTTGTTTGGAGCGGAAAAAGGAATGCGTACCCAAATACCAATTCCAGCACCATCATTTCCCACAGCACCATCGAAATCCATGGTCCATAGACCCTCTTCATCATCCTCTAAGTGCTGAAATTGTGCTAGCTCTGTTTTTTCTGCTTGCTGTCCACTATCTTTAGCTGATTTCTCAACTGTGCTTTCCGGTTTTTGCCTTTCCTTCTGCAAAACTTCTCTGAAATTCTTGGTAATCTCTGGAATATCTTCTGCTTGAACTAACTGACTATCTACATCATTGAAACTATCGGCAAACAAAACAAAAGACTCTAAATCTGTATGTACATAATTAATTGGATGATTGACCGGTTTCTCCTTAGTTGTAATCATATATTTCATTTTTTGTTCCCGGTACAACTTTCTCATTTGGCCAAACACAGGAATAGTTGCGTAGGAGAAATCTAATTGTAATGTCCCTTTCAATTTGGCTCCCCAATATCTAGAAAGAAACATACCAAATTTGGGAGGAATGTCTGCTACAATAACGTCCATCAAAACATTCTTTGTAGGAATCTGATCCAAGCTTACAACCAAGTCTTTAATGAGTCCAATACATCTCACACTGCTAGAATCAAATGAATAAAGATCATGGTACTTCCTGGTAATGTCTAAACCCAACTTCTCCATGATTTCTTTCGGCATAAGATTATGGGAAGCACTGGAATCGAACATGGCATTATGCAATACAAACTCATGCAATCGAAGACTGATATAAAAAGGAGGCACTTCGTTGTCTGGAGACTCACCATCTAAAGCTGGTCCAAATATCAGTTCTGGTTGATCATCTTCAATATTCACCATATCAGACATGGGATCGAAATTCAAAATTTTGGAAACTTGAACTTTATAACTGTTGTTCCTCATTAGTTCAGTCAAGGGAATGGACACCTTTAATTTAGAAATCTCATTCTCTAAACTAAAGGCTGAAGTATTTTCGATCTCTTTGGCTGGAACATCTTTCTTTTCAGCCTTCTCCCTCGTTGTAATTGGCTGATTTGATTTTTCTGCTGATGATGACTTGGTGGCAGCGGGATCAACTATCTCTTTTACTTTCTTTTGTGCAACAGGTGAATCGTTTTTAGTTGCTGAAACTTCCTTTCTCTTTTGAATTGGATTGATAGGCACATCTCTATTTCTGAGAGAATATTGCTTCTGCTGGGCTGACAATGCATTCATATAACCTCTCTGATACTCATCCGCCTCCTCCTCAAGAGCCGCATCATTAGCCAAGATAAAATCTTCATCTCTTTGTACTGCTGAACTTTCTGCATACTCTTCATCTTCAGTGATATAAATGGGCAAATCATCAGGAGTAAAGAAATGATTTTCCTCCCCCACTACATCATCTTCATCATCTGAATCCTAACCAACCAAATTTTGCTGAAGAGGTGTCTTTACTTGCTGCTGAACTGCTGGTTCTTGTGCTCGTTGTTCTCGTTGCTTAATCTTGAATTGTGGCTGTTGCTGACCACGGAAGTTGGGATTTCGAATCTGCAGTTCAGGCTTATCAAGAGTGAACCTTTCTAACATTTTTTCCACCTTGCAAAGTATCTGATCTGTAGATGTAGAAGCTTCTTCCTTTATCACAACTTTCTTCTCTGCTTTCAATCTAGCTCTCTTGTCATTCAAATTTGCCTCAACACTCACGGCAATCTTCTGCATGTCCTCTAAAGTGGGTAGATCTCTATCTCGTAATGAATAGGCCATCTCCGGATCAAAACCATCCCAGAATTTTAACAAATTTGACTTCTTATAAGGCCTCAAGTCATCAGGAATTGCATTATAAACCACATTAAATATGATAATATAATCTTGGACGAACTCACCAGGATTGCGCTTGATCTTGGTATACTCAGAAGTGATTTGAAGCGGATCTTTCTTCATTTCCCACCGATCTAGAAATTGTCTCTGAAGATCTTCTAATGTATTAATACTTCTGGGCTGCAAAGCTCTGAACCACTTGCGTTCCTCACCTCCAAAAGTTTGCACAAACAATCTCATGGAGACATTCTCTTCATCAATTTCATGGAGATCAAAAAATTCTGTCATTCTGTCAATATGCTGCTGAGCGGGCACACTTTTAGGAGTACCATCAAACAAAGCAATTTTACTCTTTTAATCAGCGGGCATGGGATCCAAGTTCTGGGGCAAAACGAGAGGTGCGAATCTAGCAGCCATTGCTCTTGGTGGATTTATAATATGTCTTGGATAAACGAGTGGAGTAGGAGCAGTAGGTGTACGAGGTGTATGTGGTGGAGATGGAGGAAGAACTTCTGTAATTGCTGATCCAAAATAGATGGTTGCACGGGAATGGTAGGAATAAAATAAGGCTCAGCGTGAACTTGTGAATCAGAAGTAACTGCTGATGGACCAAGAGTTTCAGAAGCAGATTCAATAAACTCAGGAATATTCGTTGCCACAATAGAGTTTTGAATGTTCAGGATGTAACTATCAATAGATCTATTAGCTTGTTCAACCTCAAGATACTTGATAAACTCAGGATTTATGACGGTAGAACCAGTAGCACTTTCAGATTTAGTTTCAAACAATGACAACTCGAATAGATCATCAAACTCAATATCTTCAAGGAACTCAAATACAGGCGGGCATGAATGAGATTTAAACAAGGGGATCATGGGACTTTCTCGACGGAAAATTCTTGAAATAAGATTGGGATTCTCATACACTGGAGGCGGATCAGGATCGGGATTTGATCTAGTATGTCTTCTGGAAGCTAGTGTGTTGATCTATTCAAAAATCAAAGGACAAAACCGATCTATTCAGCCTATAAAATTCTAGACTCAATCATCCAAAAGTCCAGAACGATGTAATATACTGGGGTAATTCACAACTCAAATGTCACGTTCACAAGCTAAACCGGAGATTGACTGAAGCAGAGTTTATCTACTTCCGCTAATGCAAAGCAAAAGCGTTTCGAAAGCTGCCTAGAGTAACTTCAGGCTCCGTCTGTAACTTATGAAACAAATAACACCAACAAGAAAACCATTTTCTTCCCTAGTATGGTCGCCACTATGTTAGTTCCCAAATCCACCTTAGGCTAAAATAAGGCAGAAAAAGGACAACACCAAACCATGCTCAGCCTCGTAGCTAGCCCTACGAGGACAGGAGAGGGCTCTCTCTGGGTCAATCTCAATGAAAATATTCAAAGGGGCTTATGATGACTAAAACAACAACTGATATTAGGCTATATAAACAAATAGGAGGGTTTGATTTTGATTTTTAGGGGTTTTTGTTGGAAAAAAGGGAAAAACAATTTTGGGCTTGGGGATGAGGCCAAATTCTTGCAGAGTTCAAGTTGGGGCAGGGAAGGAAATGGCTTTGATGTATTAGATTAAATGAATGGATTGAAAATACTACTGAGGAGCTGAAGAGGGCAAGAGGGTGCAAGGATCCTCTTCAAACTGACGAAAACATATAAAACTAAACAAAATTCTAAGGCAGAGCATCAGCAAATCAATGAATTCTACCTCAGTTACTCATTTGTTTAATTCAGAAGCAAAGAGAAGGGAAATGGCATACATATAACATTAATGAAACTTACAATAACATGGAGGAAAACATCATCAAAACTCAGAAGCCACAAGGATCCCAACAAGTGCTGCAAAACTCTGGTCTTTCCTTTGCCAAAAATCTGAAATGAATATACAATGAGGTGCCAAACTTTTCCCAAGTATCCAACCCTAAATTTTTTTTCTAAGAATACAATATATAGACCATCCTAACCCCATCACATGCCTCTAGGGTTCGAGCTCATCCTTTTAGGAGCTGTTTCAACCAATTCTAAACATGGTGCTGAAATCTAGGCAGCCAAACAACTTGCATCTATATGCTAGGAAACTGATCCATTCACTTAATTTTCACTTTTTAGTGAATGAATCCTCTAGAAAAAATTAAAAAATGCAAAATTTACATCATAGCTACAAAATTACATCAAGATAGATCAATAATTACATCCAAAAGTGAAACTAGTCAAACTGGCCAAATTTCTGAGCTGGAAAGTGAAAATTGGGCAAAATTTCTCTATGCGCCGCGCCAGAAAACTCAATGCTCTACGCCACTTTGAGCTTTTTTTTTGGGCACTTCCTGAAGTCAAAATTGAGCTCATGATATCTCTTTGGAAATCCTTGGATGTCTGCTATCTAACCCAAGTGGAATTTTTCAATTTGGATGTCATTTACCCCTCCAAAACTGCAATCTCCCGAGACTGGTTCCTGCTGGTGCAAAAAGTGGCAGAAAGGCCATTTTTGAGTGTTTTTTACCTTTAAGACCACCCAGAACTTCATGAAATATATCAGCCATTCCTGAGAATGCATAATTTACCATAACAAACCCAAAAATATCAAGTTTTCCTCCAGAAGATGTCCCAATCATAAGCGTGTGTCGGGTGGCGCGACGCGTCGGGAGGAAAAACCTGTTTTGCAACCAAAATTTTCAAAATGACAAAATCTTCTCCAAATTTGCTGAAATTTGGAGTGAAGGTCTCCCATCATGTCTCATGCTCAGCTAAGGAAGCTTTGGCCAAGATTCGGAGTGGATCCGGCCTTTTCCGACGTTTTAATGCTTTTCTCAACCTCGCCTTCAGGATCTTCATCTTTGCTCTGCAAACGTGTGTGCGGGCCCAATAGTGATTCTTCATGTGTCTGAGCATGTATTTTTCCCTATTGGCCTTCGCCAACAGCTTCTCCAGATGAATTTTGACTCTCGTAAGGCAAGTCTCTTGCTCAAATGGTGTCATGTCACCTGGTCTCTTTCGGGCCAATTCACGGTCTTCACAGATTCTCTGCAGCTCCATGAGTGTGTGCTGATCCTCCAATTGTTTATTCCGCTGCTCCAAGTAATTTATAGCCCACTAAGCTCTCTGCAACTTCACGGTCAAAGTGTCAATCTCAGCTTTTTGTTCCTGGATGGTCTCTCTCATCCTTGAGCTAGGAGAGCTCAAATCAACATCGATGAGTGCAAACTCAGTGTCTTGGCCTCCTGAGGGGCCCTCATCATGCATAGGCTTCTTGCCTCTGTCCTGTACCTGTGCTGATGTAGAAGGCAAGACCCCTTCCATGCCATGTGGAGATAGTACTCGCGATGTTGATGAAGGTAACGAGACCCCTTCCACCCTGGGCGGAGATAGTACTCGTCGTGCTGCTGCAAATAAGGCTCTGGTACCTCTATGATATGTAACACACACTGGAACACTGATATGCTTTGTCTCAGGAACCTCAAACTGATGTGAAGGCTCTGCCTCATCATGAACAATCTTGGGAGGAGGCTGGGGGGCTGCAAAGAAGTCACGGGAAATGAACTCATCCCATGTGATGCCCTGCAATCCAAGCTGATGTACTACAATGATTTTAATGAGCGCATAATGATAAATGATGTTATGCTGCTGCTCCAGAGTCTTCCTCTTCACAAGGGTAGTCATCCACTCTATGTTTCAGCACATGAAGTATGGAATATTCATCAGCCTCACTCTCGTGAAATGCATCAAAATTCTGATATGGTATGCATAAAGGCATGAAAATCTACCCTCACAGCTAAAATATCTAATGATGAGTTTCATTAATGGCACATAGGACTCCTTCAGAAACTGGAACGGAAATACCCTGCTCAGCTGCCTCAAGTATCCAGGCCTGATGAAAGGTTCATAATATGCTCTATCCAACTGATGTCTCTTATTCCACTCCTCACCTATGTTTTGTATCCCAGTTGCCTCAGAAATGACCTCTGGTGTCAAAGTGAAGTTCACTCCAGCAAGGTTTACATGACCATCACGCAAATCTAGGAAAAATAAGCGAACCAACTCCGGATGGTGTTGAATCTGAGATATCATCTCACAATACCGAAAACATGAATGTTGCCGAAAGCATGTCATTACAAGCAGGCAGGCCTGCAATTGAACCAAAGAAGTGGGCTCCTCCCTGACGTGCCTGCCACTTTTATGAGACCTCCTCTGTACATTTAGCCCTGTGGTTGAATCACTTTCCTGCTCATATCCCTGTTCATATGATGAATTTGTCTCTGACATGGTGCTGAAAACAAGGTGTTCGACAAATATGTGGTGATATATGTATGGTGAAAATAATAGTTTGGTGTATGCTTTAATGCCACATGTGCCACATATGTAATGAGAGGCTACAAGGAAATATCACAATGAATATCATAGACTGTCAAGGGAATTTGGAGTGAAAGGACAGTCACTCACTTTTTGAGAAATTTCGGAATTTGGAGCCTTTATAAGTGATATAGGAATAAGTGATAGTGATGGGGGTATGATTAGGTAATAGAGACAGCCCTTGAATGCTTCAGAAATTAGGATTTCACCAATGATAGGAAGGGAGGGAGATGATGGCAAATGATAGGGTTTGAGGATTCAAAAACATGGGAACAAAGGGTATAAGGAATATGGGATAGTGGAAATAGGAGAAGGACTATGGCATGATAGTGTGACAGTGAGGAAAGGGAGAATATGGTGGTCAATAGCAATAGTATAGCACCAAACAACTTTCAACACCTCTTTTTAAACCCTAGGGAGCAGATTTTGATTGGATATAGGGTTATATTTTCACCATTTAACCTCTTGAATTCCTCCTTCCAAATAGCACTCAACAGGAGTTAACATCAAATGGTAAGGGCGCACACTTACTTGGAGACCAATAAACTGAATTGAATTGAGTTTTGATGGAGCGAAGATGAGTTTCGGCCTTTATGGCTCTGTGCGCCGCGCACAAACCCAATGTGCCGCGTCGTGTGGGTGTGTCGCGCCCTTAGGAAAATGCACGGTGTGTTTTGGATCTATGCGCCGCGCTCTGTGGATGCGCCGCAGCCTATCCCAATGCGCCACGCTCTGTTTAAACACACAGTCGGCCTCTTCTAAAATCATAGTTTGTTCTTTGAACTCCAATTCGACTTCTCTCTTATATTTTCCCAATAAATCTTGATGCAAATGAATGAATGACTTTGAGAAATATCTCATATAGAGATGGTTTTAATTTTTTCTTCTCAATAACCCATTTTGTAATGTTTTTAGCTTTGGCACTTTTTGCATTTAATACAACTCTTTTTTTGTTTCCTCACTGACTTTCTGAGTTTGAATGATGAAATTGGTTGATTTTTGCAGGGATGGTGGCGTTGAACCTTGGCAAAGGATGACTAGAGTTTGTATGGTGAAGTACAACATGGTGGAAATATACATTTTTATTACAAAGACAAATTTGACAATTTCTTCTTCAAAATAGAGTTTCGAAGAAGAAACATCCTCGAGCATATTTGACGATGTAAATCTTGAAATAAAAACTAATTGAAAACCTTCTCATTGCTTGCGGGCATTATTTAACATTACTGAAGACCAGACCCTAGACCTAGAAACTGAAAGACTC
>CM076579.1:750049797-750155067 GCA_034641835.2 Pinus albicaulis
CCATTATTTAAGTTCTATTTATGAAAAACAATTTGAGATATTTGTAAACCAATCTTGATATTTTTTCAAAATATTCTAGTTTAAAATTTGTATAAATACTTCATCCTTTGAAATATTATTGTGGAATAAATTGTTGAAGATTTTTATAGTCATTTTGGTTGTACTTGAAGGATTTTTATTGCAAGTTCGAGTAGCAGATGGATCAAATCATCTAGCATCATATTTCAGATTCATGCTGATGAGCCATTGAAGTGAAATACTTTCTACCGTCTTTGTTTATCTTCTTATGTTTGCATGCATCCATATATCGTTCTCTAAATTTGAATGATAAATCAGAGTATTATTACGGGATTTGTTAAAAGCACTAGTCTTTAGCTGTTTAACATTTCTATGTTTTCATGATTTTCAGTAGGGAACCCTTAATTGTCTCTCTTTAGAATGACCTCTTTCTACTCATCGTTATACGGATTAAAGAATCCTTCATTGCTCTTTATCCCTGAATAAACCACTTCACCAAATCAGTCTTCTAAGATCTTCACGAGACTTATCTATCTTGCCTTGAAAACATTTGACTTTTTGACCTTGATCCTAGTTCCGTATCGCATGACTTTTGACTCCTTAGCCCAATGGACAAACACGTTTC
The DNA here is from genome assembly GCA_034641835.2 of Pinus albicaulis. Classification (NCBI taxonomy): domain Eukaryota; kingdom Viridiplantae; phylum Streptophyta; class Pinopsida; order Pinales; family Pinaceae; genus Pinus; species Pinus albicaulis. The sequence continues at coordinate 750,050,441 of CM076579.1, forward strand.
CCACTATCCATTTCATTAAGTGATTTTTCCCCACCAAACCAAACCAAATATCAAAACCAAATTATTCCCTATAACTAACCTAAAATCGGATATAAAACAAAGTTAAATCTTATAGAGAGAGCCCTCTACGAGCATTAGGAAGGCTAGATCCTAAAGCTTAAAAAGTAGGTTTGTGGTTACCTCAGGTGAGTTCTTTCTTTAACCTTTCGAGAAAGTCATCGAGTGATAACGATGTCGATATGTGTTCAAGAGAAATTTCAACCTCAGTTCATATTCCATTGCAAATATATGTCTCCATTCGCGTTGACCATCTCGGAGTCGGTCCTTGCAAAGACATTTCTTCGACTTGACATAATAAGTTTTATGTCGTAGGCCCTCTCTGCAACAAGTCGCTCCACTATCAAATTGACTCATTGTCTAGGAAGTTGGTCCAGAAACCTTATCGCATACTGAAATCTACATGTGTTAATGGAAGGTTTCTCGTCTCGACTAACATGTTTTCATCATTGAGCTTTTGATCGAGTGACTCTATGAATGTTCGATCGCAGATCATCTATTCATACTTCATAGATTGTATTGGAGTACCTTGAGATCCATTGTCATTATTGGTGGTTTCTCTCGCACTTGTTAGTGGTTTCTACCATGCTTTCGATCGACAAATTCAAACTCATGGTTAGATTCATACTAAAATCAAAGAGATGGAGATCAAGACCCCTGGATCTAGTTTCATCCATCGAGTTGCGAGAGTTATGTATTCATGTTTGAGTAGAACAATTCATAACGGATGGTTGTGTCCATACTTTGTCTACTATTGATGCAATTCTAGGTTATTTCTCCACTATACATCGAATTAGTTTTGCTATGAGTATGGGAATGCCTACCTCGACGATGATTATATATTTTCATTGAATGTTCGTTGTGTGTTTCAACCGATGTCTCAGATCCAATCATTGGTATGATAAAGCACTCAATCTTTTAATGAATTTCCGTACTTAGTACTTTAGGGGGAAATCTATTACACATCATTTTGTCACTAAGACACTTGGACAGGTGAAAATGGATTTGTCACCATCCATACTCATACTCCCTTACAAGTCAAACATTCATATTCCTTGACCAAATCATGAATTTTGGCTCTTTAAACTCTTAAATATGAGTTCTGCACTTTTTACGGTCAATGTATGCACATGCGTTGTCATTGCCAGAATCGTTGCACAATTTTGAGCTCTTGTTTTCCATTAAAAGCTGTGCAATTAACTCAAAGTAAAGCAAAAAAATAAAAGTAAGTTCTAGAAGCATAGTTAGGTGCATATATCCCAACTAGAATCCGTTGAGTCATATCGGTTGAGCCAAACCCCTCCAAACATGGAACTAGTTCCCTTGGACCATGGAATCCTAATCCCTCGTTTGTGGATCTCACTATCTTTGGTGGATCCTGAAACCTCCTCGCTTTCTCTTATAAATTGAGCTTGAGTCTTCAGGTTAGGTGACCTCACTTATGGTAGTCTTATGCTAGTAATTTTGGATTCGAGAGTTTGTTAACCAAAGAGGAAGATTGGAGGCATTCGGAAGGTACGTATATGACATTAAGGCTTGGTTTTAAGATTTCTCTTTTATCCACGAATAATACATTTTGATACTTTTTCTCACTATATTATTTTTCTTTGAATTATGAAAGGTTTATGCTCATATAATCATTAAAACAATTTCATTTCCTAATCTCCTTGAGTCATTAGGTTAAGTTGGTTTTTTAGATTATTATTATGATGCATATGCCTTTGATCCTTTGTATGTTTGTGCTCAAGTGTTTCTTCTAAGCATTGAGGAGCTTCATCAGGGACAAAGTGTGGGGTCTTCATCGGGGATTTCATTGAAAAGGTAAGAGCCTCATCCTCTTCCTCTAGTTTTAATAATCCGAACATTGTTAGCTTAGGGAAAAGAGATATTCTCATGTTTGTTTGTTTGCGGTTATCCGTAAGGAATTTAGGGAGATCTCTCTTGTCCACAAGAGGGGTTTATCCGAGTAACGCAGTGTTCTCTCCATCATCACATCGACCTCCTCTTATAATCCTCTGTTAGAGCACCAACGACCAAGATTAAAACATAATTGATGGTTAGGATCATCTCTGATCGATCGATGTGAATTTATAAATTATTATTGCCTTGAATTAATTAATACATATTAATTAACCTCGTTTTCCTATGATTAGACATAGGAAACATTAAAAGAAAATTGGTTAATAATATAATTAAGCCACTTTTAGGTGGAATTTCATAGAAACAATTTATGGGTTCTAGAGATCTCAAGTATTATAGCCTCTCCACAAATTTTTGTGGCCTAGAACATAAATGATGCTACAAAACTAACACTCCCTCTTAGCGATGAATGTGTTCTAATAATGTTGCACACCTAGTAGCAACACTTTGTTTCGCACCATCTCCCGTAACGATGCTAATGTTTGGCTACTTTTTGCCCACCAACCATCGTGAAACTCTCCCATATGCGTTGCATTTGTGTTGTTACCAACCTTGTTGAATCCTGGCCAACATACGCATTTGCATCGCAACATTGGTTGTTGCTACAACAATATCTCGCAATTGAAAAACATCACAAGACTCAACCAATTGTGTTCAAGATGATGCATCCGTCACCCCGAGTCATGAATGCTACTAGCATCTACAATGTCAGCGAGGAATATGCGTTGCTTCCGACTCTGAATTGTGCCAATTGAAATGTCGCTAACCCGTGCGCACTCCCCCAACATCCGCTCGCTACTAGTCTCGCTAACTATCACTTTGGCATCTGCATCGCATCAATCACGACGATCCATCTTGCAGACCGTAGATAGTGTGGGCCCCTCGTCGTTAGGTAATGATATAAGAGGTGGATTCCTCAAGAATCTTTCCCATCAATAGCGTTCTGAGGCTACAACACCAGAGTCACCCCACCTCACTCCTAGAGGTATATCGTACTGAACATAGCAAAGTCTTCCTCAACCTGGAGGAAAGCCTGTCACTTTCGCAGAAGCTTCATGACTTTGGTCTTGCTTCTCCTCCTTGTCCTTCTTCCTAAGAGGACACTGGGTATTGTGAGTGGTCTAGGTCACCACATATGAAGCACTTCCACCTTTGACAAGTCCTTCTTCTTCCTCTTCTCTCCATATCCCCGATCTGGAACCCTTAGATACAAGGGCCACATTCTCCTCTTCCTTCACTGCCTTTCCCGTTGTTGTTGTGCACCTTGATGGAGCTCTTCAAAAGAGCTTGCCTCAACTCCTCCTACTGCAAATCAACCCACAGTCTGTTCCCATCCTAGTAGCATGTCTCTCGCCCAATATACTTTGGACAAAAAACATGCCACTCCCGTAGACATTGTTGAGAGCTAATCACACTAGCTCTCTAAAAGCATCGAGGTGTTGCTCAACAACCACTAATCGGTCCCAGCACCTCCTAAATCCGGTGAGGTAGGGGTCTGTGCATTCCCCTTCTGCATCCTAGGATGAGCCTCAACTTCTCCTCGAGGCAGTATCTTCCACCTGCTCGGATGTACCCCTGATACAACATGGCGAGAGCATCCCACATTTTCCCGGGCGTGTCTTCTTTGCTAGCTATATGTGGGACTACATGATCCCGAACTCGCATCTGGGATCAATCGCTCGCTCGTGCCATCTCCTTTTGTACTCCTTCGCTGATTTGCATCCGTGGGGATCACCACCACATTATCGATGTAGGCCTTGAGGCCAAATTCATCTAGAAGGAGCGATCATTGCCTTCAAGATGACATTGTTGGAAGCACCATCTAACCTCTCCCCGATCTCTAAGCCCTCCCGCAAGGTCATCTCTGCAGAAATGTTGAAAACTCCATCTTCCCTTGTGCTCCTGGATGTTGCTCCGCTGCTGCACGCCCTCCCGGAATGTGTGGCTCTGGCTAGCCTCTGAAGCAACAAAGCCGATGGAGCTTATTGACTTTAATTGTAGAAAATACACAAGAGGCATTTGTAATAATAATTTATTATATAAAAAATGTATAAGTGATTATTGAATGTTACATAATGAGGTTATGCTTATATGCCTAGGCATGTGGCCTTTCATGACTAGGGCATGTCATTTAGACATGCCTTACTCGCTAACTAATGACTATTTAAATAATCATTATCTTGATTATTTATTATTTTTACATTTATTTGTATTTATTCTATTTGTTATGAATTATATTCATAACATTGCCCATTCCTTCAAAAGCTTTGTCCTCAAAGCTATATTACTGCTAATGATTCATCCATTAGTGCTTATCATCTGAGACATATATAACTTGACATCACTGGTACTTCGTCTTAGTATAATTTTACGTGTGATTATGTCTTGAAATTTTTAGGTTCTCAATAATAAATAATTTATTTATTTTTTAAATAAAATAATAGATTAATTAATTAGATCATATAATCAAATTAATAAAATTAATTAATTATGATTATATAAATTAGTTAATATATATTTATATAGTGTTGGTCTCCCTACAATGTATATATATATTGAGCACTTAATATATTGAATCGAAGTATACCACACGTATACCACGCTCAACAAAGGTGTCGACATAAACATTAGTGCTTTGTAAAGTCGAAATTTATAACCACAATTATATTTGTCAAACCCGAGCGTATGAAATGGCGCGTAACACACCTTTTGACCTGGACTGGGCCGCTGTTGACAAATGGGCGAGATGGCGATCTTTAATGCTGCAGCTTACACAGTGTGGGAACAACCGTGTCGTCTAAGAATTGATGGCAGGGGCGACACGTTACCATGGTCGTTCGTCCCCGTCACAGCTGCGAGTGTCGTGGCAATGGATCGATGGCGACAGGATCGTGGATAACCGTATACGTTGAACTCTCATGGAGGTCTAAGTCCATTTGAATGATTTGCAAGTTGATCACCGTGTACGTTGAATTCTCGTGGAGGTTGTCATGTTAGCTTATCGAGGGACACCCAATTTCAAGATCACACAATCCATGATTCATGCAAATCATTTCCTGCACCTCAATGACACGTAGCCTTATTATCTTCCTTCATGGGCTTCCACCCTAGCAACCAGAGATTTGTATTCTTCTGAGGAGGTCTAATTTCACATGGACGAAAAAGTTGTGTATTATTCGTATCGCTCCCTTTGTGGATGGTTGTCGTGTTACCCATTCAAGGGGAGGTCCAATTTCCATAGCACGCAACTCAAGATTTATGTTAGCCAATTCCTTCAAGGCTTCTTCCTTGCGAGAATCATTTTGCATTGTGGACAAAGTTTCCCTGGTTCCCCAATACATGTCATGATATTGCATCCTCTCGACTTGATTGTCGCGCCATGCACACGTTTGCATTCTCTTATCACACTTTCGTCATCCTCTCTTTCAACTTCCCTACGAAGAGCCATTTCAACGATTTTTCCTCAATCTCTTCACAAGCACAGAGTGGTAAGTGACTCAACCCCTTGCAATGGATACAAGAAGCTTTTAAACATTTAGGTCCAGACAAAGTCAGGACTTGTGCACAATAGTTCATTTCATATGGAATGCTACAAAATGGGCACATAATTAAATTCTCAATTTTGGCTTCAAAGTAAAGCGCTTTGGGCGTTGGCGATGAGATCATATCTTTCAACAACATCATTTGGAATAGCTTTCCTAATCTCTTTCTTGTTTTGGGAATTACTAAGTTGTCTCAAAGAATATCTTTTCCTCGTCAGGTCCTCCGTTGATCACCTACTCTCATGTCTTCTCAAGATTCATCGTTCAACACAACCACTCTTTCTTGGAAACGCACTTGTCTCTCGTTCTATATCCAAATTATCGAGTGCTTTCGCGCGCTCAGAAGCTCGTAACTCCAGAAGCTGCGGCGTGGTCGCGGCTGCTGTATTTATTCCGCAACTCAAAAAGGGTCAAAAATCAAAATGTCTTGCCAAGATTTCCAAAAACTAAACAAAAACAAGGGCCCCAACACCAAGAAGTCATTCCAAGGGACAAATCATTTGCCACATATAGGGCTAGTTTTTCTTAAATGTGGCTTCCATCAAACATATATGAAATTAGAAAAGTGAGAGAGGCTTTTGTCCCTCATAGGTCAAGGAATAAAACCTCCTTCAAGTTTTACACAAAAATATCATGGTTTTGGATAAATGAAATTCTATAAAAAGGCAAGAGGTTTGCATCACTTCGAGTGACCTTGGGAAAATCAATATTTCTCATAGCTATGTCCAAATGACTTTCTTCATGCATCATGTTGTTCCTTGAGGCACCGCTGTGTAAAAGGAATCTGTGCTTCAAGACATTAAAGATTATGTCACAAACAAGCTTATATCTGTCTCTATTTATTAAACCTTCAAATATTAATAATATAATCTCCAAATATCAAACCCCTACGAGTTCTGCAATGCGATGTTCTCTTTATGCTGAAGTGAATGAATGGAAGAAAAAGAAAGAAAAGGATTTCAATCTGATATGCTTCTTAAAACAGAATCTACCATTATGAAACCCTGAAGAAGTGAGCAACAATAAAGTTAAAATAGAGGAGCACCCATTAAGGATGTTTAACTCTTAGATACACAGATATCAAGAGACCTGCAGCTCAAATCACTCTATTTTATTCATAGATATGGAAACGAAATGAAAACTGGAAAACTATTCAACATAGATAGAATGAAGGAAACTTGCAAAACTTTTCATTGATTCAATATTTTTCAGTACAAAATTAGGCTTCAAGGTCCAAAACTCGGAACCCTCGTCTTTCTTGAAATTTTCCTTTAATACAATATCACAAGACAGTTTCCAGTAATGAAACTGATTCTAACTGCTCCAACTAATTCTAATTGCTTAAACTATTAATCACAGGAGGTACACGTCTCTAAGAAAAGTCCTGATACATTTGCATAATCCTAGAAATGACATAATGAGATTTTTAGAACTTTTAGTCTAAAGGAACAACTGGTTCCGATGGCTTGCGAATCAACAGTTTACTTTTGATTTATCTCGTTGAATCTTCTTTGTCGTGTCAATGGGAGAAGATTTTGCATTTTTCCAAAGTTCACCTTGAGTTGTAGAAGCGTTCTTGTAACTAAGATATTCCAATCTAAATGCAACAGCCTGACTGTGAGTAAGTCTTTCTGTGAAGAGTGTTTTAACCATCCATAGCAAGTTGATGCCCAGGTAAAAAGTTAAACACTCCGTCTTCTCCTTTAAAACTTCGTGTCTTCGTGTCCGTTGTCCGGCTCGCTCTTGTCGTTAATGCATCTTCATAAAACTTTCATGTCAAAATATTTCCCTTTTCTATCCAGCATGAAGGCAAACCTGTTCGGATCAATTTATCAAAAGTTATATCAAACTTCTTTACCGCCTCCTTAATTCTCAGTAACCTTTTCTCTGTAAATTTCCGTAGATCATTCTTAATTATCATTTTATTAACTTCTTCAGCATAAAAGTATCTGTCTTGTATCCGAATATCTTCTAACTCTTCATCTGATTTGGAATTGATAAAATTTAAAAACCTCCTAGCCCAATTTGCTCTTTTAATGACCGTTTGTTTTTCAGATGATATCTCCTCTTCATGGTCTGAGATGAGGCGTTTCTCTGTAGCAATTATACTTAGGGAATCCCAATTTGACTTCATTTCAAATATAATTTTAGTCCAAATAATATCTTTAGCTCTTAAAAGTGAGATGTTACCTTTTAGCTTCTCCTTGAGCTCCTTAATTTCATCCTCAGCCTTTTGTAATTTCTGCTTATTTTCATTTGCTTTATCTTCCCATCCTCTCATAATCTTAATAGTTGTTTCCAAATCTAACTGAACCCGCTTAAGATCACCTTCAGCTATCTTCAGTTCTGTGCTGAGCTGAACAATTTGGGTTTGAGGATCCGCATCTCTATCACCTGTAGGAACAACAAAAGTGCAAGTATGGTTTTGAATTTGATTCTGCAGAGATATAGCAGTCTGCTTCACTTTGGAAAACTCTTCATATTTTTGTAACAATTGTAGACGTAACTCTTCCTTTTATTTTTCCACCTCAGCTACTTCTGTGGCCATTGAGTGCTCTGTAGCTGGTAATTTTAGCTTTTTCCTCAATGAGGATATTTCTACTTCTGCGCTTTTCATGAGTTTTTGAATTGTAGCTTTATTATCAGGATCCACACCAATTTTCATAATGATCTTCTTCAACTCTTCATTTTGTGTTGACAATTCCCTTGAATTAGCTTTCTCCATTTTGCATTGTTTAATCACTTTCGCAAGCATGTTTTCAGGCTTACCTGCTGTAGCATTCATCTTACTCAAATCATTTACAATTAGCTGCCCGGTTTGCATATGAAGATTCATTTTATCCCATAGTTGGATTTTTTTAACATCCATAGTTATGTTTACCTCATTAAAGTTGCTCGAGGATCCAAGGGACATTCCTGTTGGATGTGACAAAGCCATCCTAAATTGATCCTTTTCAAGATCCATTACAATCAATAATCTGGTCTGATCAGCAGCTATGTGATGTTCTCATTGGCGTCGACATTGGCTTTATTCTCTCGATTTCTTCTTCAAAATTTGCAGAATACTCTCTGCTTGACCGCCGGGCATCCTTTCTAAGTAAAGTTCATGTCTTCTAGGAAGAGGAATTACCGGATTCTTCATTGATATGAAGGGTAAAACCAGGCGCATTGGGAGAATGATCTTCTGCTAGTTTGGTTCTCTTTTCTTCTCTAGGTTCCTCATTATCTATTTCAATAACATCTTCTCTACTTCTTTAGTTTTTCCTTTCACAATGCAAGGTGTGTTTGAATGTCAAGCTGAGGCACTTGTTTCACTTTGGATTTTCCAGCTTTGTTATTAGGGCTTGTTTATATGGGAGAATGCAAGATACTCCGTTTCTTTAACCTCTTTCAGAAATTGTTTGCTGTGCATCATAAGGCTGCTTCCCCAACAACAACCGTGTCCCTTCCAACATTTTTGAGACTTCATCAAAAGCTTCGAAAATGCGCCTGCAAAGGTCCCACACCTATAGGAATTTGTACATCAAACCTTTCTTTCACAGAAACAACTTAATTCACATTTTCAAGACTTTTTCCTTATGAATTTTGTACAAAAGTTGCATGGGTACAAAAGTTGGGAGCCTATAGGGCTCAATGCTAACTCCATACATCCTTATCTCTGAGTACTCTTCGAATACAAACCAATCTCCAAATCTGCAATTGGGTCCTATCTGTAGGAACTCCCGGGCTTTTGGTAAGAAGCATGGAGGAAGAACTCCATTCAAGAATTTATAAGCAATAGTCATCAAATGGCTAGCAAACTCGAACAACCCTGCTTCATTCTCTTCTTTTCTAATCATGTCAGTCCAGAATAAAACTGATTGCTTATTTTTATTACTCAACTATATTTAAACCCAAACTCATGAACTCTTCAACATTTTGATACAAAAATAAGTAAACAACCAATGATGGAAATTTGAAGAAACCTGTTAGAGGAGAAGCTATCAATTGGGAATTTACTATTTCCTGCCAAAAAGACGGAATGTCAAGGACCACCACTGGTTTCATCATCAGTGCAAACATCCCCAAGACTGATTTATCAATTTTGTGGTCATCATCTTTCCCTAAAATCTCCGTAATGCAGCTAAGAACTGGCCTATACTGAACATTGAATGCCTCCAAACTGAAATCTTCTCCTTCAAATTGAGTTTTTTCTGGATTTGATTTCAAAAATGACATACAACGACTGAACTCTTCGTTTGAAAGGTCTTCAAAATACTGAACCAATGAATCTTCGGAGAATTGTAACGCAGAATTATCTTCTGGAAAGCACAATGCTTGGTGAATTAATTGTGTTGATACCTGCAGGACATTTTCTCCCTGAGAATTCATGACGAAACATTCACCAGGGTACATTGATGAGACTAACCATGAGATGAACTCGGGGAAGAAGTGAGTTTTCGGAACACAGGCGGACAGCACACCAGAACTTTTCATAGCAGATAATACAGGGGATTTATCAGTGTTTAGGGTTACTTGGTAATGCAATAAGGGATGATTGACGGACGACGCGGTATCCTGGACGTCCTTTTCACTATCCAGGAGGGGACTGAGGTTTGATGAACCAGACAAGGATATTCGTTTTTCCATGACTAATAGGAACTGAAAACAATTCGCGGGGTAACGGAAAATGCAAAGGTGGCAAGAACATGGTTCAAAAGGAGAAAAACAGTCACACACAGACAAAACGGGACTAAATAACTCTTTAATAAGCTACGAGAATCCGTAATAAATGCCAACATGATGTGGACAAACCGTTGAGAGAAGATGACAGTTGTTTTCCACTTCGCCTGATGACGTCACTGCGGGGGGTCCTGGAGTACGGCAGAAAATATCAACCTATACCCCCCGTAATGAATCCAAGCCGTTGATCACGACTCATCCAAGATTTTGACTAGTCAACTACGAGGGGTCAGGATTTGATAAACAACGAGCTACTTCTCCCCCCGCAATAACTTATCCGAAAGCACTTTTCTGTGATCACCGCTTCCGCTCAAGAAATTGCTCGGAGCTTAAGCTTAAATCAAAACATATATTTCAATAAGGTTAATATTCATCGAGCTTTGAAATGCTTCTTTTATGATATAGTATAAAAACTTTATACTATAACATATGATTTTTTGATTTTCTAATTTTTTTGTATTTTGATATTCAAAATAAAAATTGAAAAGGATATGCAAATATGATCTACAACATCTGGCTCCACCTGGGGATAGTGTTTTTACCACGAAACACTAAGAACCTGTAGATTAGTGCCTTCACTTCGGGCATGGAGTCACATATTGCTTGATGGAAAATGTACAATGATCACACCGGGTATATACAATGATGATGAAACTGCTTCTTAGTGCCGGAAATAATGCTTTAGATATTACCCATTCACAGACATATCTAATACTTCTCCTTCAAGATTTTCCAGCATGAAAGTGTTATTCATCTTGACTTCATTAATTTTGAATGGGCCATACCACAAGGGATCAAATTTGTTGTGTTTCCCTTTGTCTTCCCTTCGTGTATCCCATCTCAATACTAAGTCTCCCTTCTGAAACATGATTTATTTTGCTTTCCTGTCAAATATTGCCTTCATCTTCTGCTGATAAGTGAGCAAGTTGTCCCGAACTTGATTTCTATTTTCACTTAGCTCCATCACATTGTTCATTCTTCTTATCACGGCATTCGGTTCTGCTTGAGCATCTTGGAGGAAATAAATCACAGGTTTTACCAACTGTGTGGGAAAAAATGCTTGAGTGCCGTATACGAGCTCATAAGGAGACTTGCCAGTAGACCTTCTAGTGGTCATCCTTGTTGCCCATAGAGCAAAAACTAACTTTGTATCCCAATTCTTCTGATTTTCACTGATTGTTTTCTTCAAAAATTTTACCAATGTTTTGTTGGAAGATTCCGCCAATCCATTTCCCTATGGATGATAAGCTGTAGAATGAGACAATATCACACTATAAGTCTGACAAAAATTAATAAATCTGAGTGAGCTGAAAACTTGGGCATTATCTATCACAATCTTCACTGGACATCCAAACCTGCTAAAGATATTCTCCTCTAGAAACTTCATAACAACCAAATCATTTGCCTTCCTGGTGGGGATTTCCTCCACCCACTTTGTAAAGTAGTCTGTAGCAGTAAGTATCCACTTAAATTTCCCACTGGATGGTGGATTAATTTCCCCAATGAAATCCAATCCCCATTGTCTAAAAGGTTCTTCAAAAAAAACAGGGAGAAGAGGTAATGGAGCTAGCTTTTTCTTTTCTACAAATAATTGGCATTTCTGACAACTTTTGACTGTTTTATAAACATCAGCAAACACAGATGGCCAATAGAAACCTGATTTGAATATTTTATGAGCAGTTACCTTCTAGCTATAATGACCTCCGAACAAGCATTCATGATATTCTTTGATCACTTCTGAAATTTCTTCCTCTGTCAGACATAACAACAACACACCAGCAGGGTCCTTCCAATATAATTTTGCTTCAATTGTGACATAAGGTTGAGCCTTAAGTTTTAAAGCTCTATATTTAGCTCTATTTATTGAAGGGGGACAAGAAAGAAAGCATAAATAATGGACAATATCCTTATACCAATCTGAGTAGAGAAATTTATACTTAATTGTTGTCTTTGACTGATTATCACCTGTTTCTCCATCGACTTCCTCTACAGGGGCCAACAAATTGATTCCCAATGCTTGGAAATTGGACTCTGTCAATAATTTGGCCAATCCCAATCCTTTAACCAGTTTGGTTGGTTTTACATCCAAGTCAAATTCTTGGATTTTAGCGATCCATTTTCCCCTTTTACCTTCCACGTCGCTCTGTACTAGTACATCTTTTACAGCTGAATTGGGAACGTATGCTAAGATTTGAGAATGAAGAATATAAGTTCTAAAAGCTTTCAGTTCTTTCACCAAAGCGTATACTTGTTTCTCCAATATATTATATTTTAATTCTGCATCTCGGAGAACTTTACTAAAATATGCTACAGGTTGTTCATGCTTTTCTTCATTTCTCTGTAATAACACATCAGCAATTGTTGAAGGAGATGCAAACGAGAAAATTTGAAATGGCTTAAAATAATCTGGACTAATGAGAACAGGTGCTTCCTTTAAAGCTTCTTTAATCCTTTGGAAAGACTCTCTGGCTTCTTTTTCCCACTTCACTTCGGCATCTTTTTTCAACATGTCCGTTATCTTCTTGATGATTTCTGCATAATTAGGAACAAATCTTCTTAGAAAATTAATTTTTCCAAGAAATCTCTGAATATCTTTTTTGCTTCGGGGCAGTGGGATAGACTGTATTGCTTCAACTCTTGCTGGATCAATCGTCACACCTTGCTTTGAAACAATATGGCCCAAAAGTTTGCCTTCTTCCAGGGCAAACAGAGATTTTTTAGGATTCAACGACAATCCATACTTTCTACACTTCAGGAAAGCTTTCTGCAAATGCTGCAGGTGTTCTTCATCAGAATTTGAAAAAATTGTGACATCATCCAGATAAATAACTACAAACTGATCCCCAACAAAGGCAATATCCATCGCTCTTTGGAATGTAGCTCCTGCATTCTTTAGGCCGAAAGGCATCCTGGCGTACATGAATGTTCCCCAGGGTGTAGTGAAAGTAGTTTTCTTTTGATCTTCCTTCTCCACAGCAACCTGATTATACCCTGAAAAACCATCCACCATAGGTAATCTATAAGCCCCAGTGACTTTTTGTAAGACAAAATCCATTTTCGGCAAAGGATAATTATCTTTCAATGAAGCCCTGTTCAAATTCCTGAAATCTACGCACAACCTTATCTCTCCATTTTTCTTTTGGACTGGTATAAGATTGGAAACCCAATCTGAATATCTGAGTGGAACAATTATCTTGGCTTGCAGCAATTTCTTTATTTCCTTTTCGATTGGAGCCAACAGCAATGGATTAATCTGTCTGAGCTTCTGTTTATGTGGCTTGACTCCATCCTTCAGTGGGATTTTATGCTGTATGATACTCTTATCATATGTCTTCAAATCATCATATGATACTCTTGAATTGTTTGAACAAATCTACATACCTTTCTTTGTAGTCCTTCGGGACCCCTTTGAACAACTTAATCATTTTAGGCTCCCGTTGAGTCCCTAAATTGCAATCTTCCACCTGCTCATCTTGGTTTGCTTTCTTCTGATTCACTGCAACGTCATTTGTATCAAACAGTCTTTCAAGAGGCACCAAGCCTCTTGGAAAAACGTTATCTTTCAACTGAATGATCTCCTGACCACCAATATTATTTTTCAGAGTCTTACCAGCCAATTCATCTTCATCAGATTCCAAATCAATCTGATGATCTTCAAAATCTTCAATCATCAACAGAAACTGCTTAATCTGTTCATCGTCCTCAAAGACCTGCCAGTGTTTAATATTGTCAGGGATCGAAGGTCTATGTCTCATCCCAATTTCATACCTTAGTTTTAGACTGATAGGAGGCTTAAATGTACTTGCTGCAATTGCCAAAGAATCAGCCATTCTATTCTCTTCCCTTGGAACAAACTGTAAGTTGAAGGCTTCAAAATAATTTTCGATCAGATCCCAGACCTCATTTCGATATGCTCTTAACCTGGGATGTTTAGTTTGACATAAATTCTTGATCTGTCTTATAATTAATTCTGAATCCCCAAACACAGTCATAGACTGAATTCCCATCTTCTTAGCTGTCTGCAAACTAATAATTAATGCTTCATATTCTGCAACATTATTAGTGCATTCAAACTCCAATTTGAAAGAAAAAGGCACAAGATTACCTTCCGGAGAAACAAAAATGAAACCAGCTCCAGTGCCTTCTTTGGAAGATGCACCATCAAAATAACACTTCCACAGCTTATCTGAATGTAGCTCCTTATGTACAATTGCTGAAGGGAGCTGCCCTTGCGTTTCTTCAGCAAATTCTGCATCTTCATGCAGCATGAAGCAAGAGAGGTCATCCTTCTCCTGGCCATAAATTGGTGAATTACCTGCATCTTTCTTGGTAGTAGTTTTTTGAAATCTAGTCTCTCTATACAACCTCCTTTCTTCACCATTGAAAACGGGAATGATAGCATATGTAAAATCTAGCTTCAAAACTCCTCCAAGCTTTGCCCCCCATGATCTAGATAGAAACATACCAAACCTGGCAGGAATATCTGCCACTACAACATCCATCATAATGATTTTGGCTGGGATTTGAGCCAATGTAACAACCATATCTTTAATCAGACCCACACACTTTACTCTTTTTGAATCAAATGAATAAAGATCCCGATATGGCTTAGTAATTTGCAAATTCAACTCTTTCATCACACACAATGGCATCAGATTGTGGGACGCACCAGAATCTAGCATGCAGTTATGTAGAACAAAATCATGTAACAGAAGTGATATATAAAAAGGAGGGACAGATGAATCTACCTCTTCAACATGAGGTCCAAATGTAACCACTGGTTTCTCTTCCTGCAGATTTACTATATCACCTACCTCATCAAACTGAGATAAATTGATAAACTCGGCAATCTCTTTCTTATAGCCAGGTGTTTTCATTAACTCAAGAAGAGGTACTTGAATCTTCACTTTCTCCAACTCTTTCGACAAACTGAAAGTTTGATTTGATTTTGTCAACTTTTCAGGTTCTTCTTGATCTTTCTTGGAATTTGAGTTTTGATTAGAAACAGTAACCGCTTCCTCCAAAATATTAGAATCTCTAACTTTTTTTTTAGAAGCTTCTGCTTGCTACTTTTCCTTATTTTTTTCTTCGTTCATGGGCTTTTTCCCCTTATCTGTTTTCTCAGTTTGATCCTTCTGGAATGGAGTCACCATTGGAGCAGGTGCTGCTTCTGATTCTTTTTCTTCATTGTCTTGAGTCCTTAGTCTCTTCTTTGACCTCAAATCGTACTTTTTATGCAACTCGGATTGCATGAAGTCTGTGAACTGTCTGTAGTAATAATCCATCTCTTCTTGATCAAATGAAAGATCATTTTCTTCCACTTCTTCTTCTTCAGCTTCTTCTTCTGTTTCATCGTCTTCCATATACACAGCAGAAATTCGAGCATCATCCTCTCTCTCATCATCATCATCTGTTGAATGGGATGGGGCTGCCTCTATGTACAAAGGTGCTTGCACCTGATCTTGATCTTTTTTTTTCTCTTTGTAGAATCTGCAGGGGATGTTTTTTAAATTGGGGATTAAAAACCCCTCTATTATGTCTTGCAGGCTTACTATCTATTTCCAACTTTACCAATTTATTTGACAGATTTTTTATGACCTTACTCATATCATCAATTCTCTGATCTTGAGCTGAGGCTTCTTCTTTAGCCTTTCCTTTATCTGGAACTTTACCAGCAGCGGACATATTAGCCTCAATCTCCAGAGCATCAGTTTGAATCTGCTCCAACGTAGGGAACCTTCTTTCCCTCAATGTGAAAATGAATTCTGGTTCAAATGCACCAGCAAAAATGACCCTAGCTCCAATAGGAGGAGGCTTCATCTCTGCAGGAAAACTATTATACAATTTGTTAAATCTCTTCACAAAATCACTCATATTTTCATCAGATTTCTTCTTGATTGCATTAAATTTTGTCAAAGAATAGCCGTGGTCCCTCTTTTCGCCCCACCTTTCAATGAAACGTCTTTCTAGGGTATCCCAATTGTTAATGGAACCATTAGGTAATCCTTTGAACCATTTCCTTGCCTCTCCACTTAGAGACTGAACAAAGAGTCTCATAACAACATCTAAATGTTCAACATTTAAATTCTCTGCAAATGTACAAAACAGGGGCAAGTGCTGTTCTGCGGTTATTTCATCTTCACCAGTAAATCTAGGGAGCAAATTGAGGTACTCCTAAGGCATATCATGCAATTGTTGGGCTATATTTAATGGTGCATATCGATTCATCAAGAAAGCAGGGGCTGCAGGGACTGCCATATTTACGCCCGGGCTAACTGCTCCTTGAGCGGGGGTAAAATGAATACCAATTGTAGGTAGGGATGAATGAGGTGAAACAACTGATATAGGAGTTGGAGTCTGAACGATTGCAGAAGAGCTGGTAGCTATATGAGGCTGAGTTTCTATAAAAGGAAAAGACACAAACTCCAAAGACTGCTCTTCTAATGTGGGCTCTTGAAAACGAATGGGTGATGGTGATGATTCTTCTTCTAAGAAAATGAGTTTCTTGGAAGCTTTCTTGGATGAGAAAATGTGTGAACTGCTACCTGGTGCAAGCAGTGTAGTTTCAGGTGTATCTAATATTTTTGGTTTCTGGCCCTTCTTTGAAACAAGCTTCTCAAGATCAGACAAAACAGGAACTTTTTGCTGAGAGGTATCTGACCTCGTGTGAGGTTTCTTCGGAGCTAGAGCTATTTTCAAACAAACACAACGTACTATTTCCTCCTCTCTGAACAACCAGAGGAAATGTAAAACAAAACCCAGGGAAAATCTTCGAATCTTCGGTCCCCGGCAACGGCGCCAATTAATGTTGTTCCTTGAGAAACAATTCCTTGCTGTGTAAAGGAATTCGTGCTCAAGACATTAAAGATTATGTCACAAACAAGTGTATATCTGTCTCTGTTTATTAAACCTTAAAATATTAATAATATAATCTCCAAATATCAAACCCCTACAAGTTCTGCAATGCCATGTTCTCTTTATGCTGAAGTGAATGAATGGAAGAAAAAGAAAGAAAAGGATTTCAATTTGATATGCTGCTTAAAACAGAATCTACCATTATAAAACCCCGAAGAAGTGAGCAACAATAAAGTTAAAATAGAGGAGCGCCCATTAAGGATGTTTAACTCTTAGATACACAGATATCAAGAGACCTGCAGCTCAAATCACTCTATTTTATTCATAGATATGGAAACAAAATGAAAACTGGAAAACTATTCAACATAGATAGGATGAAGGAAACTTGCAAAACTTTTCATTGATTCAATATTTTTCAGTACAAAATTAGGCTTCAAGGTCCAAAACTCGAAACCTCCCTCCTTCTTCAAATTGTCTTTAAATACATTATCACAAAACAGTTTCCAGTAATGAAACTGATTCTAACTTCTCTAACTAACTCTAACTGCCTAAACTATTAACTGTTATGGAGGTACATGCCTCAAGAAAAGTCCTATTACATTTGCATAATCCTAGGAAATGACATAATGAGAATTTTTAGAACTTTTAATCTAAAGGAACAACTGGTCCTGAAGTGGCTGCGGAATCAACAACTACTTTTGATTTATCCGTTGGAATCTTCTTTGCTGTGTCAATGGAGAAGATTTTGCATTTTTTCCAAAGTTCACTTTGAGTTGTAGGAGCATTCCTGTAGCTGAGGTATTCCAATCTAAATGAAACTCCCTGATTGTGAGTGAGCCTTTCTGTGAAGAGTGCCTTTACCATCCATAGCAAATTGAAGTGCCTCTATAAAAATTTAAACACTGTCTCTCCCTTTAAAACTTGTGTCTTTTCGTGTCTGCTATCTGCTCTGCTCTTTGCCAATGTTAATGCATCTTCATAAAACTTCCATGTCAAAATATTTCCCTTTTCTGTCCAGCATGAAGGCAAACCTGTTCAGATCAATTTATCAAAATTTATATCAAACTTATTTACGGCCTCCTTAATTCTCAGTAACCTTTTCTCTGCAACTTTTTGTAGATCATTCTTAATTATCATTTTATTGACTTCTTCAGCATAAAATTATCTGTCTTGTATCTCAATTTCTTCCAGATCTTCATCTGATTTGGAATTGATAAAATTTAAAAACCTCCTAGCCCAATTTGCTCTTTTAATGAGCATTTGTTTTTATGATCATATCTCCTCTTCATGGTCCGAGATGAGGCGCTTATCTATAGCAATTATACTTAAGGAATCCCAATTTGACTTAATTTCAGATATAATTTCAGTCCAAATAATATCTTTAGCTCTTAAAAGTGAGATGTTACCTTTTAACTTCTCCTTGAGCTCCTTAATTTCATCCTCAGCCTTTTGTAATTGCTGCTTATTTTCATTTGCTTTATTTTCCCATCCTCTCATAATCTTAGTAGCTGTTTCCAAATCTAACTGAACCCGCTTAAGATCACCTTCAACTATCTTCAGTTCTGTGCTAAGCTGAACAATTTGGGTTTGAGGATCCACATCACTGTCACCTGTAGGAATAACAAAAGTGCAAGTATGGTTTTGAATTTGATTCTGCAAAGATATAGTAGTCTGCTTCACTTTGGACAACTCTTCATATTTTCGTAAAAATTGCAGACGTAACTCCTCCTTTTCTTTTTCCACCTCAGCTACTTCTGCAGCCATTGAGTGCTCTGTAGCTGGTAATTTTAACGTTTTCCTTAGTGAGGATATTTCTACTTCTGCACTTTTCATGAGTTTTTGAATTGCATCTTTATCATTTGGATCCACACCAATTTTCATAATGATCTTCTTCAACTCTTCGTTTTGAGTTGTTAATGCCCTTGAATTAGCTTTTTCCATTTTTCATTGTCTGATGACCTTTGCAAGCATGTTTTTAGTCTTGACTGCTGTGGCATTAGTCTTGCTCAAATCATTTACAATCAACTGCCCGGTCTGCATGTGAAGATTCATTTTGTCCCACAATGGGATCTTTTTAACATCCATGATTATGTTTACCTCATTAAAGCTACTCAAAGACCCAAGGGACATTCCCTTTGGATGTGACAGAGCCATTCTAAATTGATCTTTTTCAATATCCATTATAGTCAATAATCTAGTCTGATCAGCAGTTGTGTGATGTTCTGCTTGCGCTTCTACATTGGCTTTTATCTTCTGATTTCTTTCTTCAATTTGCGCGAATACTTGCTTGACTGCCGGCATCCTTTCTGAGTAAAGTTCATGTCTTCTAGGAGAAGAGGGAACACTTGATTCTTCATTGATATGAAGGGTAAAACCAGGCGAATTGGGAGAATGATCTTCTGCTAGTTTGGTTCTCTTTTCTTCTCTGGGTTCTTCATTATCTATTTCAATAACATCTTCTCTACTTCTTTTGCTTGCCCTTTCCATAATGGCAGGTGTTTGAATGCTGGTTTTTGAGGCACTTGTTTCACCTGGATTTTCCAGCTTCTCTATATCAGGCTTGCTTACATGGGAGAATGCAGCATACCCGTTCTCAACCCTTTTCTGAGAAATTATTCCATGCGGATCATAAGGCCATTTTTCTCCCAACAACAACTGTGTCCCTTCCAACATTTTTGAGACTTCATCAAAATCTTGTCTCGTGTTGACCACAAAAGGTCCCACACTCATAGGCAATTTTTACATCAAACCTTTCTTCATGGGAAGAAAGTGAACTTGGTCTACATTAAGACTTTTCCTTATGAATTCCAGGGCGAAAAGTCGCATGGGTACAAAAGTTGGGAGCCTATAGGGCTCAATGCTAACTCCATACAGCCTTATCTCTGAGTACTCTTCGAATACAAACCAATCTCCAAATCTGCAATTGGGTCCTATATATAGGAACTCCTGGGCTTTTGGTAAGAAGCATGGAGGAAGAACTCCATTCAAGACTTTATAAGCAACATTCATGAAATGGCTAGCAAACTCGAACAACCCTGCTTCATTCTCTTCTTTTCTAATCATGTCGGTCCAGAATAAAACTGATTGCTTATTTTTATTACTATCAACTATATTTAAACCCAAACTCATGAACTCTTCAACATTTTGATACAAAAATAAGTAAACAACCAATGATGGAAATCTGAAGAAACCTGTTAGAGGAAAAGCTATCAATTGGGAATTTACTATTTCCTGCCAAAAAGACGGAATGTCAAGGACCACCCCTGGTTTCATCATCAGTGCAAACACCCCCAAGACTGATTTATCAATTTTGTGGTCATCGTCTTTCCCCAAAATCTTCGTAATGCAGCTAAGAACTGGCCTATATTGAACATTGAATGCCTCCAAACTGAACTCTTCTCCTTCAAATTGAGTTTTTTCTGGATTTGATTTCAAAAATGACATACAATGACTGAACTCTTCGTTTGAAAGGTCTTCAAAATACTGAACCAATGAATCTTCGGAGAATTGTAACGAAGACTTATCTTCTGGAAAGCACAATGCTTGGCGAATTAATTGTGTTGATACCTGCAGGACTTTTTCTCCCTAAGAATTCATGATGAAACATTTACCAGGGTACATTGATGAGACTAACCATGAGATGAACTCGGGGAAGAAGTGAGTTTTCGGAACACAGGAGGACAGCACACCAGAACTTTTCATAGCAGATAATACAGGGGATTTATCAGTGTTTAGGGTTACTTGGTAATGCAATAAGGGATGATTGACGGACGACGCGGTATCCTGGACGTCCTTTTCACTATCCAGGAGGGGACTGAGGTTTGATGAACCAGACAAGGATATTCGTTTTTCCATGACTAACAGGAACTGAAAACAATTCGCAGGGTAATGGAAAATGCAAAGGTGGCAAGAACACGGTTCAAAAGGAGAAAAACAGTCACACGTGGACAAAACGGGACTAAAGAACTCTTTAATAAGCTACGGGAATCCGTAATAAATGCCTACATGATGTGGAAAAACCGTTGAGAGCGGATGACAGCTGTTTTCCACTTCACCTGATGACGTCACTGCGGGGGGTCCTGAAGTACGGCGGAAAATATCAACCTATAACCCTCCATAATGAATCCAAGCCGTTGATCACGGCTCATCCAAGATTTTGACTAGTCAACTACGGGGGATTAGGATTTGATAAACAACGAGCTACTTCTCCCCCCGCAATAACTTATCCGAAAGCACTTTTATGTGATCACCGCTTCCGCTCAAGAAATTGCTCGGAGCTTAAGCTTAAATCAAAACATATATTTCAATAAGGTTAATATTCATCAAGCTTTGAAATGCTTCTTTTATGATATAGTATAAAAACTTTATACTATAACATATGATTTTTTTATTTTCTAATTTTTTTGTATTTTGATATTCAAAATAAAAATTGAAAAGGATATGCAGATATGATCTACAACACATGCATTGATCAAATTCCGACAGTTTTTTATTGGTAATAGATTTCGAGTGAGGACCAACCACCATAGTCTCTGACATATTTTTGGGGAGGAGCAACAGCTGCAAAAGAGGAAAAAATGGTGGATTGGTATAATGCAGGACTATGAGTTTAGCATTTTGTATGGAGAGGGCCATGAGATAGCAGATGCACTATCATGGAGATTAGCAGCAATGTCACTAGGGAGCAGTGATGATTTTAGGGCCTATTTATTATTTGAGCAATCCGATGACCACTTCACTTATGAAGCATTGGATGAAAATATGGTAGATGGTAGACATCATGTAATGCATAACATCTTCCATTATCGGGATAGATCCTTCTTGATGAGTACATCACAGCTCAAAGAGAAGTTTCTACATGCAGGATATTCATAACCTCATAGGTTCTACCGAGCCATTGTTGAGAGGTTCTCATGAAGATGCCTCAAGGAGGATCCACTTCGACATGTTATGGAGTGCAAATATTGTCATCAGATTGTGGAGGATGGTATTGTAGACATTGATTTGCTGTTGAGGTATGCACATTGCTTCAACATTTTCATATAGTACATCTCTTCACCCGTGACCAAATTATATTTCTAGGATGTCTTCATGCTTCATGGTCTTCCCAAGGCCATAGATAGTGATGGGAACCATTATTTAATGATAATATTTTGGTAGGAGCTTCTCCATTGGCTAGATACCGAGATGGTGCATGATATGAGTCATCACCCACAGCTGGATGGATGGATGGAGATCATGAGAAAGTGGATGGAAAGCTACTTGCAAATCTATGAAACAGGGTAGCAAGAAGCATGGTTGTGCTGGCTGCTCTTGGGTGAGTATGGCTACCATCCAAAATTTCAAATTGGTATGTTCCATGCCTTGCAGAGTACTAAGGTGATGCAGCAGCAAGAGGAATGGTTATGCTCACTACTCTTGAGAGAGTATGGCCAAGACATTTCATTTTATATTTCCATTGGCGTATCACTATTTCATACCTTGCACAGTAGTGATGAGGTGTATCAATTCGAGGCATGGCTATGATGGTTGCTCTTGGGAGAGCATGGCCACCATATTACATTCCACATGTGAATTTGGATGTCATTTTTTTTATACTTGGCATGATGATGTGTTGTGGCAGTAGGAGGCCTTGCTGCGTTGGCTTCTCTTGAGGGAGTATGGCTACCATAATTGGTATGATGATGATGTGATGTGGCAGCAAGAGGCATTGCTGCAGTGGCTTCTCTTGAGAGAGTATGGTTACCATCCTTGGTATGATGATGATGTGGTATGGGAGCAAAAGGCATTGCTACGGTGGCTGCTATTGGGAGAGTATGGTTCAACATTTCACAATTCAATCCATATGTCTATATTTCCTACTTTCCACAGTGTTGAGATGATGCTTAGAGCAAGCAAGGCCACCAGGGCCAAGGATTGGAGCATGGAGAGACATAACTTACTCCATGTAGCATGGGTTTGAAAGATAGTTTATGAGTTGGGACTTTCCACTTGGGGAAGGAACCACTACACTTCGCATATCTCATGCAGAGAAGAGGCTCTTGGACAACATATGGTTGCCACTTGGGGACTCATTGATGAGTAGAGGCATCTAGCTACATAGCTGGAGGCCATTCTAGACATTCTAGAGAGGCAATTATGGATTTGGGCATTCATAACATATTAGAGCATATGGAGAAACCTTAGATATGAGGATGCCACTTGGGAGGGAGATGGATTTCTGCAGCATCTACTTTTGCAGTTGCTTGAGGACAAGCAACATTTTGGTGGGGAGGACTGTAATATTCCAAATTTTCCATCAGCTAATTGGAATATTAGAGTTCTTACTTTTATTATTTAGTTTAGTAAATAAAAGGGTGGAGGGACCCATAAACCCAATAGATGAATAAAATCCACTTCTGTAGTGTGAATGTGGGTTAATTGAGTAGTGGAGTAGCATTATGGAGTAGTGGAGCGGCATAATAATGAAGAAAGAATGGAGTCCATAGAGAAATAATGAGGAATATGATGGAGATAGTGAAGGAATAAATGCAAGATTATGGAGAAATAATGATGAAGTGAAGGAGGAAGTGGTGCATTAAATGCACACATGATGGAGGAAGTGGAGAGTAATTGCAGCAATGATGGAGATCATGGAGGAAAACATAGTCTTTATGGAGGCAAGTGGCCACATGTGTATCACAGTTATGAGGTGGGCCAAGGATAGGGAAGGCTCACAACCATAAAAGGAAGATGAGGGTAGCAAAGGAACAGAGTCTGGATTTTTATTGTTGAGTGTCGTAAGACATTTCTTTGCATGCTTCAGTTGTTTAGATAGGTCTGTTGCGTTGTTTAGCACCAATTTTTCCCGAGAGGGAATCCCACCCTTACCCATGGGGGATTTTGAGTGCCTACTCTGGGAAGGTATTTTTGGGAAACATTCATCATCTGGAAATCAGTTCCACTTTCAGCCACTCTCATATGCACTTCCAGCTACAAGAATTACACATTTGTGAACTTGGGTTTGAGAGTTGGAAGGTTGTTCTCAGTACTTCAGTTGAGCAACCTGTGGAGGGATAATCCCTTCACACTATGGATTTGTTGTAGTCTACTGGAAGTTTAATTTTCATGTCCGACATCAGGCCATCTGTTTATTCTCCTATGCAGCAACATTTCCTACATGAATTGTGTAATTCTATAGTGAGGGTTTGAGGAGAAGTTGAAGTTCCAAGCAACTCAGCTTGGAATCCTGTGAGGGATTAATACTTCACTTCGGGGATAATTTTAGCAGCATGGTATCATCATTATATTATCTATTAGCAAGCTACATCATCATCCATCCTAGACAACGCAGTATTTCCCAGCAGTTGTGCATGCAACAACTGCATGTTCAGTAGAGGAGTTAGATCTCAAGTTTTGAGCTTGGGAATCGAGAGAAGGGACCAACACTTTGGTTAGTGATTTGAGTGGGGGGGTGCTATTGAAGCTGATAGATAATTTTTTCAGCCCCAGATTAGCAGTTTTCTCTAGGGAGTGTGTAACTCAGCCAGCAGGGGTGTAGTGTGCAACCCAAAAAGGGCCGAAATTCCAAACTCAAAATCTGGCCAAACCATTTATAGGTTTTCCTGGGTTTTTTTAGTAGAATCTGAGGTTAAAATCCCTGATATTTCTGAGCACTCCAATAGCCTCATGCACATTTATCTTATTCCCATAAATAGTAGTAGTTTTTACTTTCCAGTGCTAGTTTTCAGTAGAGTTGTTTCAACCATCTTTGGATGGCTTGAGTGCATCCCTTTTTGGAGCATTGTGTATATTCATTTGTTGTTAATACATAATGATATGGCTCAGTTGTTTATGCTCATACATATAATTTCTTGATGTATTCCAGTATTTTCCAGTTCTATATGTTTTATTCTTATTTGGAATTGTGCAAATGTTCTATATTCCCATCTTTCCCATTTTTGGATACTATTGTGGTATCAGATCATGATATTGTAGGTTTTAACCCTAAACATAAATTATCTACACACGAATCTTATAACAGAAAATAAAAAATAGCGAGAGCATAAAACATAAAACAGATAAACACAGAGATTTTCCCCTGGATCCCAAATCGGGACGACCAGCTTGATTTTTCATTATATTCCTTTTAGTGTTACAACACACATATATACATGCCGAAGCATACATAAACCCCAATCCATAAACCCTGGATTAGAACATAACCGTAGTTCCCTTGACTGGATCTACAAAAATACCAGGGGCCGAAAACCATCGTACCCCAATACCATGTGCAAAACCATGCACAAAACCATGGACGCGGACTACCCGCCGGAAATTAAGGACCAAAATTTTTTGTTGGGGCACTGCCCCGGACCCCGACAGGGGGGCCTACAGCCCCCCCTGTGACCCCCCCATTGCGCCCAACGCAAAATGGGGGGCTATTGCCCCCCCTCTTACCCCCCCGCGCGTGCTTAGTCGTGGAAAGAATATAACACATACCCAACATTCTCCCACTTGTTGTTTTCTTTCCACAGGGGGCCACAAGAGAGCTTAGTCATTGGCCCAATTATTCAACACCCATTGTTTCTCTACACCAAGAGAACTTCTGAGTGCTTACAGACTTTGTCAATGCATCTGCAACATTCTTCAAAGTGTCCACCTTTACCAGCAACACCCTTTTAGCCTCAACCATATCTCTAACAAAGTGATATCGAACATCAATGTGCTTTGTCTTTGAATGATAAGCAGGGTTCTTAGCCAAGAAAATTGCACTTTGGCTATCACAGTCTATCCTTATAGCTTGCTGTACCAACCCCATACTTGAACACAATCTCTGCAACCAAACCGCTTCCTTGCTTGCATGAGTGGCTGCTATGTATTCTGCCTCTGTAGTTGAAAGAGCCACTACAGACTGTCTTTTACTCATCCAACTGACTGCGCCTCCAAACAAGCTAAACACATACCCACTTGTAGATCTTCTTTGGTCCAGATCTCCAGCCCAGTCTGCATCAACAAAACCACGAATGTCCAACATTCTTTCCAATCCTAGTCTTCCCTGGTAGCACAAGCCATAATCACTAGTGCCACGTAAATATCTGAAAACCCGCTTCACTGTTGTCCAATGCTCCCTCCCTGGGTTTGACATAAACCTACTCAATACTCCCACTGCATGTGCAATGTTTGGTCTAGTACAGGCCATTGCATACATCAGGCTACCCACTGTGCTTGCATACGAAACACGGGACATATACTCCTTTTCTTCTTTTGTCTTGGGACACGGTTCAGCAGACATCTTTACACCTACAGGAATAGGAAAATTCACCGCTTTACTATCCTGCATATTGAACCTCTGCAATATATTCTCGACATACTTCCTCTGGTTTAACCAGAGCTTCCTCTTTTCCTGATCTCTCTTAATTTCCATGCCCAAAATATATTTTGCAGCACCCAGATCCTTCATGTCGAATTTGGAGAACAGTTGGGTCTTCAAATCTTGGATAATTTCTTTGTCATTTCCAATCAACAACATATCATCCACATACAAGACCAAATAAATAACACTATCACCAATTAATTTAAAATAAACACAGTGATCCTCCTTGCTTCTGGTGAAGCCAAGTCCCCGTATATAGGTATCAAATTTCTGATACCACATCCTTGGTGACTGCTTTAACCCATACAGAGACTTCTTCAACCTGCATACCAGTTCTTTCTTACCCTTCACCATAAAGCCTTCAGGTTGCTTCATGTAGATCTCCTCTTCTAGATCCCCGTGAAGAAATGTTGTCTTCACATCCATCTGTTCTATCTCAAAATCAAATGCAGCAGCAACAGATAAAAGTAATCTAATAGAAGTAACCTTGGCAACAGGAGAAAAAATATCACCAAAATCAATTCCCGGCACCTGGGAATAACCTTTCGCTACCAACCGAGCTTTGTATTTCTCCACTTTGCCTTCTACATTCATCTTCTTCTTAAACACCCATTTTCTCCCAATGGGCTTCCTTCCAGCCGGCAACTCCACCAGATCCCATGCATCGTTTTTGTGCAAGGATGCCATTTCATCAACCATGGCTTCCTTCCAGAGTTTTCCATCCTCTGAATCTACTGCCTCCCTGACAGTTCTGGGTTCATCATCAGTTATAGTTAAGGCAAAACCTGAACAAAAAGCAGATGGACTATACCTTTCTGGTTGCCTTCTTTCCCGAACTGATCTTCTCAAAGCTAGAGTTTGTGGCTCTTCATCTTCTGAGTCTTCTTCTGTTGTAGAGTCTGATTCATCCTCTTTAGCTCAAACTCTATCTTCTCAGGTTCCTTTGGTAGGACTTCATGTTTAACAACATCTTTCACTTCTCTAAACACCACATCTTGGTTGTACACAACCTTCCTTGTTTCTGGGTTCCAAAGCTTGTAGCCCTTTAAACCATCCTTATACCAAATATAGATGCACCTTTCAGATTTATTATCCAACTTGGTCCTTTTCTCCCTTGGAACATGTACATATGCATCACATCCAAATACCCTTCGATGTGAAATAGAGGGTTTCTTACCAGTCCATACCTCATGTGGGGTCTTATCCTCCAACGCTGATGAAGGTGATCTGTTAACTAAGTAACATGCAGTCTCCACTGCCTCTGCCCAGAATTCTTGTCCTAACCCGGTACCACTGAGCATGCTTCTTGCCTTTTCCATCAGTGTTCTATTCATTCTTTCCGCAACTCCATTTTGCTGAGGTGTGTATGGAGTAGTCTTCTGCCGTGCTATACCACACTTCTTACAGAACTCTTCAAATTCCTTCTTGCAGAACTCCCCACCATTATCTGTCCTCAACGCATTTATCTTCTTCTCTGTCTGGTTTTCCACCAGAGCCTTAAATTCTTTAAATTTGTCAAAGACTTTAGATTTATTCCTCAAGAAATATATCCATGTATTCCTTGAGAAGTCATCTATGAATGAAACATAGTACATAGACTTTCCCAGTGATGGAACTGACACAGGCCCAAACACATCACTGTGCACAAGTTATAATATCTTGTTTTCCCTCTTAGCACCAGAAGGAAAACTCACCCGATTCTGCTTCCCATATACACAATGTTCACAGAAATCGAAATCCAGAGAACAATTAGACATACCTTCTACCATACCATCTCTATGCAGTATCCGAAGGCCCTTCTTTCCAATATGTCCAAGCCTTTGATGCCATAGCATGGTCTTTTCTCCAGAGACAGCTAGACTTTCCGTCCCACTTTCAGGAACCACAGAACTGTTACACCCATCAATAACAGTGCTACCTTGTAGCTTGTACAGAGTTCCAGTCCAAACTCCCCGCATTAATACCAATGCTCCCCGAACCATCTTGCAGGCATCTTTCTCGAACACTGTTTTTACACCTGCATCATCCATCTTGCTTACAGAAATCAGATTTCTGGCCAATGCAGGAATATGCAGAACACCAGGAAGTGTTCTAATCCTTCCACCTTGCAGCTTCAGCTTGACCTTTCCACGTCCGATGATTCTGGCCCTCCTATTATCCCCTAGGAAGACATCACCACCATCATATTTCTCATACTCGCAGAACCACTCCCTATGGGGAGTGAAGTGAAAGGATGCACCTGAGTCAATCAACCATGACTCATGATCTACATGTGTATTTGAAGAAGAAGCCAAATACACATCCCCACCTTCATCCGAGGTGGTTTTTGCCTCTTCAGAAGGAGCATCATCAGATCCCTTTCCTTTCTCGGGAGCTTTAGATCTACACTCCTTTTTGTAGTGCCCTTCCTTTCCGCATTTCAAACATACCTTTGCAAACTTTCTAGGAGATTTAGATCTCCCTCTAGATTTGGATCTCCCACTCGAAACCTTATTCTTGTTTCTGTTTTGGGACCTTCCTCGTACATATAAGGCATCTCCATTCTGGCCCTCCATATTTCTCCATCTCATTTCCTCCGACAGCAAGGCTGAGACAATGTCATCAAAATTCAAGGTAGTTGTATTGCTACCTATTGCAATAACCAGACTGTCCCACGAGTCTAGTAGAGAACACAACAAACTGATGCACTTATCTTCATCTGAGATTTTAATATCAACATATGACAACTGACTTACCACAGTATTGAAGGCGTTCAGATGCTCTGTCACCGAGTCTCCATCCTTCATCCTCAGGTTATACAGCTTTTTCCGCAGGAACAATTTATTCACCAGAGACTTAGATTGGTACAAAGTCCCAAGTTTTTCCCACAAATTATTTGTCGTAGCTTCCCCAGATACATTCAACAATACTGAATCTGAGACACACAACTGTATTGTGCTCTTAGCCTTCCGATCCAGTTTCTTCCAGTCTTCATCTGACACTCCCATTGGTTTAGTACCTGGATCTACCACGATCCACTGATCTTTGTCGACCAGAAGATCCTCCATCTTGAGCTTCCACAACTCAAAACTCCGACCATTAAATTTCTCGATCTCTATCTTTCCGCCGCTCGCCATCTTCTTTCACCGCAAGAATCGATCCCGCAGATTTCCCACTGAACAGGGTCTACTTCAGGCCCAAGCTAAAAAACCCTCAGTAGAAAAGGCATCCCCTTGAAGCCGAAACAACTCTGATACCAAATGTAGGTTTTAACCCTGAATAGAAATTATCTACACACGAATATTATAACAGAAAATAAAAAATAGTGAGAGCATAAAACATAAAATAGATAAACATAGATATTTTCCCCTGGATCCCAAATCGGGATGACCAGCTTGATTTTTCATTATATTCCTTTTAGTGTTACAACACATATATATACATGCCGAATCATACATAAACCCCAATCCATAAACCCTGGATTAGAACATAACCATAGTTCCCTTGACTGGATCTACAAAAAAAATACCAGGGGCCGAAAACCATCGTACCCCAAAACCATGTGCAAAACCATGCACAAAACCATGGACGTGGACTACCCGCCGGAAATTAAGGAACAAAAATTTTCGCCGGGGTGCTGCCCCAGACCCTAACAAGGGGGGCTACCTCCCCCCCTGTGACCCCCCCGTTGTGCCCAGCACAAAGGGGGGGCTATCACCCCCCCGCGTGTGCTTAGCCGTGGAAAGAATATAACACATACCCAACAGATATTTGGCTTAGCTTGTGGGAATTTCACGACATCAGCAGAATAAGAAGAAGTAGCATAAAAATAAGAAGTCTTTAATGGCGGAAGGATTGAGTTTTTCCACACTTCTCTTCAGATCTATGCAGGATCTCACCATGGAGATCAAAGAAATGAGAAAGGAAAGGCAAAAGGAAACCTCAAGAGAGTTTCAGAATGGAGAAGGTCTGAGCACTTCCTATCATCAGTATAAGGAACCGACGGTGTAGAAAGTTCCACAACTCCCTACTATGCCCACTTTTCTTGCAGAAGGAAATGAATGGCATGTAGATGTAGAATATTTGGACCATGAGACTCTTAGTTATTATCTTGTAGAGTACAAATCTAAATCTAGAGCATTCAAAGAGAATATGACTTTCCAGCAGTTTTTCTAGATTAAAGAGAACCGGAGACCCCGCAGCAACAATAGAAGAAGAGGGCATATGCAGAATAGATTATTTCTGCCTACATTCGATGGGTCATCCAAAAGCAAGGCAAAGGCTTGGAGGTAGAATTTAGATGATTTCTTCTAGCTACACCCATTAGCAGAAGAAGAGGCTATTCATATTGCAGCGCTACACCTTGAGAATGAAGAAAATTACTGGTGGTTCAGCAGATTGAAAAATGAAAGAGTGACTGCATATGCAGAGTTCACTCAAATATTGGTAAAGAGGTTTGACATAAGAAAACTGAAGGCACTTTCCATTGAGACATTTTCCAACATTGATGAGGAAATATATGAGGAGAAAAAATAAGATGTGATCACTTATACTCTGGGAGAAGAGAAACTACCACCACCACCACCTGCAGTAGAGGTACTTGCATCAGTGGTAGGAGCACTTGCATCTTTTCAAGATGGCCCTGAGCATTCAACATTGATAGTCCTAGTCATGATTCAGGAGGTGCATGAGGAAGAGGAAGTAGATACCAGCACTAGTGCAGCAGTAGAGGAGCAGTCATCACCATCACCAGTAGTTGGAGAAGCAATTGCACCAGTTGGAGGACCTCTTGTAGCTTTTCAAGATGTTCTCAAGCATCAGCTGATCCAAGGTATGAAAACATTTCCACCCCATATTATTTCAGCACATTAGATTGAGGTTTATGGGGTCATGGCATCAGGGAAATTGCATGACCAAGGGTTAGATCACATTACTGATTTGGAGGAGCAGACTATCACTACGTAGAGGACCGTTGACTAGTTCAAGAGAAGATGTATAGCTATCCCAGTTTGACATTGTTAAGCTACACATATCACTTTGTGTTGGAGTGTGGAGTTTTTGAAGATGGGATTAGGAGAGTCCTAATAAAGGGAATCTATTCCATAGCTTTCGAGAACCAGAGGCTACTGTCGCATGAGTTTTTGTATTCTATTTATGACAAATATTATGCATGAATTGGTCAAATTCCCGCAGTTTTTTATTAGCAGTAGATTTCGGGTGAGGACCAACCAGCATAGTCCCCGACATCTTTTTGAGGAGGTGAATCAACTGCAGAAGAGGCAGCAACAGTGGATCAGTACAATGCAGGACTATGATTTCAGCATTGTGTATGGAGAGGGCCATGAGATAGCTAATGCACTGTCATGGAGGTCAATGATGTTTTCACTGAGGAGCAATAATTATTTGAGGACCCAGTTATTATTTGAGAATTTCGATGACTACTTCATTTATGAAGCATTGGATGGGAAAATGGTAGATGGTATACATCATGTAATGGATAACATCTTCCATTATTAGGACAGAGCCTTCTTTTTGAGTACCTCACAGCTAAAAGTGAATTTTCTCCATGCAGCATATTCAAAACCTCATAGGTTCTATAGGGCCATCGATGAGAGGTTATCATGGAGAGACCTCAAAGAGGACGCACTTCGACATATTATGGAGTGCAAATATTGTCATCAGATTGTGGAGTGGTATTGTCGACATTGATCCATTGTTGAGGTATGAACATTGCTTCGAAATTTTCATATAGTACATATCTTCACCCGTGACCCAATTATATTATCGAGATTTCTTTATGCTTCATGGTCTTCCCAAGGCCATAGATAGTGATGGGGATTGTTATTGTATGAGAAATTTTTTGCAGGAGCTTATCCATTGGGTGGATATCAAGCCGATGCATGATATGATTCATCACCCACAGTTGGATGGATGGATGGAGATGATGAGAAAGTGGCTGGAAAGCTACTTCCAAATCTATGACATAGGGTAGCAAGAAGCATGGTTGCGCTGGCTACTCTTGGGTGAGTATGGTTACTACCCAAAATTTCATATTTGTATGTTCCATGCCTTGCACGATACTTAGGTGATGCAGCAACAGGAGGCATGGCTACGATGGCTACTCTTCGGAAAGTATGGCCAAGACATTGCTTTTTATATGTCCATTGGCATATCATTGTTTCCTATGTTACATAGTAGTGATGAGGTGCAACAACTGGAGGCATGGATGCACTGGTTTCTCTTGGGAGAGTATGGCCACCATATGACATTCCACATGTCAGTTGAGATGTCACTATTTTATACTTGACATGATGATGTGTTGTGGCAGCAGGAGGCCTTGTTGCGTTGGCTTCCCTTGAGGGAGTATGGCTACCATACTTGGTATGATGATGATGTGATGTGGCAACAAGAGGAATTTTTGCGGTGGCTTCTCTTGAGAGAGTATGGCTACCATCCTTGGTGTGATGATGATGTGGTGTGGCAGCAAAAGGCATTGTTGCGGTTGCTATTATTGGGAGTATGGTTTGACATTTCACATGCCAATCCATATGTATCTATTTTATACTTTGCACAGTGTTGAGATGATGCTTAGAGCAAGCAAGGCCATGAGGGCCAAGGATTGGAGCATGGACAGACACAACCTACTCCATGTAGCATGGGTTGGAGAGATAGTTTATGAGTTTGGAATTTCCACTTGGGGAAGGAACCACTACACTTCACATATCTCATGTAGAGAAGAGGCTCTTGGACAACATATGGTTTCCACTTGGGGACTCATTGATGAGGAGAGGAATCTAGCTACACAGCTGGAGGCCATTCTAGACATTTTAGAGAGGTAGCTATGGAGCTGGGCATTCATAACACATTGGAGAAGATGGGAAAAACTTCCATATGAGGATGCCACTTGGGGGGGAGATGGATTTTTGCAGCATCCAATTTTGCAGTTGCTTGAGGACAAGCAAAATTTTGGCGGGTAAGACTGTAATATTCAAAATTTTCCATCAGCTAATTGGAATATTAGTGTTCTTACTTTTCTTATTTAGTTAAGTAAATAAAAGGGTGGAGGGACCCATAAACCCAATAGATGAATAAATTCCACTTCTATAGTGTGAATGTGGGTTAATTGAGTAGTGGAGTAGAATTATGGAGTAGTGGAGCAGCATAATAATGAAGAAAGAGTGGAGTTAATAGAGAAATAATTAGGAAGATGATGGAGATAGTGGAGGATTAAATGCAAGATCATGGAGAAATAATGATGAAGTGATGGAGGAAGTGGTGCATTAAATGCATACATGATGGAGGAAGTGGAGAGTAATTGCAGCAGTAATGGAGATCATGGAGGACAACACAGTCTTGAGTTGGGCCAAGGATAGGGAAGGCTCACAACCATAAAAGGAAGATGAGGGAAACAAAGGGAGTTTGGATTTTTATTGTTGAGTGTCTTAAGACATTTCTTTGCACGCTTCAGCTGTTTAGCTAAGTCTGTTGTGTTGTCTAGCACCAGGTGTTACCGAGCGAGAATCCCACTCTTACCCATAGGGGAATTCGAGTGCCTACTCTGGGAAGGTTTTCTTGGGAAAAATTCATCATCCAGCAATCAATTCCACTTTTAGCCACTCTCATCTACACTTACAGCTACAACAATTACGCATTCATGTAGTTGGGCTTAAGAGTTGGAAGGTTTTTCTCAGTACTTCAGTTGAGAAACCTTTGGAGGGATCATCCCTTCACACTGTGTATCCATTGTAGTCTTCTGGGAGTTTCATTTTCATATCCGGCATCATTCCATCCATCTATTCTCCTATGCAGCAACATTTCCTACGGGAATTACGTAATTCTACAGTGAGGGTTTGAGGAGAAGAGGAAGTTCCAAGAAACTCAACTTGGAATCCTGTGAGGGATTAATCCTTCACTCCGGGGATCATTTCAGAAGCTTGGAATTAGAATTGTATTATCTATTAGCAGGCTGCATCATCAACCTTCCTAGACAATGCAGTATTTCCCAGCAATTGTGCATGCAGTAGCTGCATATTCGGTGGAGGAGCTAGATCTCAAGTTTTGAGCTTGGAAATCGGGAGAAGGGACCAACCCTTTAGTTAGTGAGATAAGTGGGTGATATTTCAGTTTTTAGATTATTATTTCAGCCCCAGATCAGTAGTTTTCTCTAGGGAGTGTGTAACTCGGCCAACAGGGATGTAGTGTACAACCCAAAAAGGGTCGAAATTCCAAACGCAAGATCTGGCCAAACCATTTTTGGGTTTTTCTGGGTTTTGCGAGTAGAATCCATGGTTAAAATACTAGCTCTTTCTGAGCAATCCAGTAGCCTCATGCACATATATATTCCTCCTAGCCGCAATAGTTTCTAGTAGCAACAATAGTTTTTACTTTCAATTTCTAGTTTTCAGTAGAGTTGTTTCAACCATCTTTGGATGGCTTAAGTGCATCCCTTTTTGGAGCACTGTGTATATTCATTTTTTGTTGATACATAATGATATGGCACAATTTTTTCTGCTCATACGTATGATGTCTTGATGTATTCCACCATTTTCCAGTTCTATATGTTTTATTCTTATTTGAAATTGTGCATATGTTCTATATTCATGTCTTTCCCATTTTGGGATATTATATGTAAATATTATGTGTGACAATATGTTTTTGCCT
The DNA here is from genome assembly GCA_034641835.2 of Pinus albicaulis. Classification (NCBI taxonomy): domain Eukaryota; kingdom Viridiplantae; phylum Streptophyta; class Pinopsida; order Pinales; family Pinaceae; genus Pinus; species Pinus albicaulis. Next base: position 750,085,532 of record CM076579.1, read on the forward strand.
CTTATTTTACTCCATTCACTATATTAATATGAATTTGAGGGACATCAAGTTATTTTTAGACATTAGGAGCAATATGGGAAAAGTATTAATGTTTTTATAGTGATCTAAATCAATTATAATGCCCCTTTGAGCCCGTACAATTCTCAAACTACCAAGTATATAGTAGACATTATAGTTGCTAAATGAAGAACTACTATAAAAATCATTTTTAACATATATGATCTATTCATAGTACATAAAACTACCTTTGATACATCTTTACCTTGAAGCCATTCACATTATCAATACCTGATTAAGGTTATTCTAGGAAGTCAAGTTTAGGCATGGGGTATCCAGTTTAATTTTTTCAATGAGAGTGATTATGACCATAAAACTATCTCAAATATTCATCATTGATATTCTAAACTTCGATAATTCTTTTTTTGGTAAAATATAACCTTAACAATGTCTTATGATTTAAACATAAAAACAATAAATGGTCCCTCATATTGAAGATGGCATGCTAATTTCCAAAATATTGTCATTTAATTCTCCTGACCCCATATACCCCTAAGTGTCGTAAGTAATAGCTCAGATACCCCCTATAACACACCCAATCCCCTTTAGGCCTTAATGAGGGTTACAATATATTAAACATTTTCCTTTATTGAATCCAATGGACAACTTTGAGTCCTCCTAGTAATACATCACATCCCTTAAAGGACACTTATGTCGTGGGGTTTTGATAATATTCTTAAATTATTCATCGAGCCCTAATCCTCCCTTTTTACAAGTCATGGAGAGTGCAAGAACTCAGGGATAAGCCTTACTCATCCCACCAAGTTGTCAAGGTTTAAAAAAAAAAAACCTAAATAGCATGTTTCCTTGAATGGGTATAAGTAATTGTGTGTGTTACACACACACAAAAGAATTTTAATCATAAAGAAGATAAGTCATCCTAGGAATCTCTTAGGCTAGAGGAAGGGGTACTCATTATGTGTGAATACATGGATTCAATCCCCTTGGTAGGAGAAGTTCTAATTCTCTTTTGAGGTTATTTTCTTAATTTATTCTTGTACTTGTTCATATGTTCAGAGTCATGGAAAGATATAATTTAGCTATAAGGGTGTTATTTAGTTATGATTAAAGTCTTGGAAACCAATTTTATGTATTTAAGGATGAATGTAATATTATGATGTAAGGTGCTTGGAAGTTATAGGTGGTGGATACTTAAAAAAAAAATTAATTAAGCTGAAAAAATAGTAGAAATGTATTTAAATTTCTCTTATGAAAAAAAAAAAAATATATATATATATATATATATACACTTTCTCTTATTTTTTTATATGATATTTCCAGAATTAAACCGAGGGAGAGAGATCACTCATAATAATGGACCAATCCCCAAGGCATTGACAAGAAAACCAATGGATCTCCAAAAGAGGAATGAGGGACGTGAAGATGGATATCAACCTAAGCACTGACTTAAGAATTTTTTTAGCCCAATCCACTGAAAAGGAAAGGGTATTGATCCAAGTGCTGGAAGGTAGGCTTCTCTGCTAAAAATGTCGATGAGAAAAATCTCACTCGTAGCCCTAAATGGCTCACTTTGATGGTTTTTTTCTTTGGGAAACATGCCAGTGGATTGAGGGTAACCTTGTCCAAATATTTTGCAGCATTAAAAGTTATTGAACTTGGCCAAGGTGCTAATGAGTAAGGCAGTCACACCACGCAGTTGTCCATTTGAAAAATTTGTTGACGAGGCTCTTTCCTTGAGCATTGAGAGCGTAAGTATTGACTAATGGAAAAAATGGATTCAGCACAAAAAATAACCCCTAGGCACTTAAAATTATTAAGCTTGACAGTTATAAACCAAATTTTCAAGAATTTCTGCTAGATTTTCTCAAAATCATGTCGAAATTTCTATTATTTTTTTAGCAAAATTGTGACCGATTTAAACCACGCAAGACTAACTACTCTCAAAAATTGTAGTAAAAATTGCAATGCATGACTCATGGATACATATTTTATTTGGTTTTTCCTTGAGTGGTGAGACTCTCAGCATCATCCTAGAAGCTATTTACAACCCTAAATCACATCCAATACTATGTAGTTAGAAAATATAAGGCATAATTGAATTGTTTGGTGCCTTGGAATTTGCACTCTACCATAGAGGCTTCTATACCCACTACTATATTGATCTCCTAACTTGCAAAGAACTAGAACTACGTTTCCAAAAGCTAGATCACGCCCTCAAATTTAGTTACATTCTTTGAGGATTCCAAGATACTTTATATCCATAATTTACATATGACAACTTTAAATATTAGATGAGAATGGCTTAAGGACCCAATGGTATCAATCTAGTGTTTATTAGTGGTTGGAATTCCATTAGTGAAAGGAAATTCATTAGCATAACATACCCCTACATATAGACACATTCAACTAATCTCAACTAATCTATTTAAACAAATAGAGTTGGCCACAATAATTATAGTCTAAAATCAAGCATGACAATCTAAATGGACATTAGTTATTATTGAAACTTAGGCATGAAGGGGACATATATATATATATATAATTTTGGTTCAAATTTTCTATCAAGACCAAGTTTACTAAGTCTTCCTTATATATTTAAAGGAGTAAAACAATTAGGGATTTCATTTGTAGGGGAATATGATTAGCCTAACTACATGAAAAAAAGCATGAGGTTTCTATTGTAACATTTCTTGTTTTGATAAGTTAGAAATTTTAGAAGAAAAATGGAAAATAAAAAAAATTGTTAGGATTGAATGTAAATAGATGAAAATCCAAAAAATGTTAGGACTCAATGTGAAAAGAAAATAATCATATCAAAAAATGCTAGGATTATATGCTAAAAAAATTAAAGCAAAAAGATTTGAAAATTTTAGACATAGATAGAAGCAATAAAAGAAATGAAATTGCTTTGTTTCAAATTATAAAAAAAAAAAAAAAAATTGTGTGCAGCTTGTTAGAATGCCACAACCCAAAAATAATATGGTTTGAATCATACTGCTTAAACATGATCATACTTTTTAAATTTATGTATTTAGATTAGGAAATAAAGTTCACCAAACTGTATAATCTTGGTTGAACATAGACTTAGGAAAAATAAATTGGCAGCTAGACTAAATGCGCCATAAATAGATTAGGATTAATTATTTTTTATTAGGTATTAATCGCTTCATTAGTGATTCATTATTTTGTAAATAAATAGCATATTATCATTTATTTCTAAAGTCGCAACACGACAAACCTTTTGTCGTTTACACTATCTCTGGAGAAGATCTCGGCGGTTGATATTTTCCCTGCCCAGATCAATGGTGAGGAAGGTATTTTGTATCCCCTTTCTCTATTTCTTGTTAACGGCAAGGGGGGATCTGAAAAGTGGTTTTATATATGGAGGGCCCCTTGAAACGTGTCAACTCCATATTATTTCGCACCCCCCCTCCCCCGCTCCTCACTACTTACCATCATCTACCCCCTCCGAAAACCACCTATCCTCTCAACTTTTATATCACTTCCCACCAATGTTTATATCACTTCCTTCCAACCTTCATTTCCTGACCCCCAATTACTTCCTACCACTTGTAACCTTTCCGCTACATTACACCATACTCGTTATTTTCTCCATTACCATTATATGCCCGCCATTAAAACCTCCACGACTTGTTCTCCAACAACCATTCATCATAAATGTAACCCCTGCATGTCATAAATAAACATATACCTTCCTCGCACCACTCTTTCATTCACTTTGTCTTTCTGTCAAATTGTAGGTTCAAAGAGACATAGTTCAGTTTCGGCTTCACTATCTATCACCCTTATCGACAAAATCATTCACATGCCTATCATTTTTTGCAGAGACTGCTCTCTGCGGGTATCATTTTATTAGAGAAACTTGTTTTCTTGTTCTATGTTGAAATCAATGGCACCAAAAGGTAAGGGCTAGAAATGAGTGACAAAAGAAGATCCAAATGTTTCCACCACCCTAGTTCTTGACCATATCTCGTTAGCCGACCAGTTGTTTAAAATCACAAACACATAATGTGAATTTGAATTGTACGAATTACATCTCTAGTTAAAACAAAAATATCTAGATAAGCAAGATGAATTCAAACTCTGGGAGACCTTGTTTCCCATGTTTACCTCTCCCCAAACCCATAAGTTTCCTTATTTAGTCACCTGGTGTCAAACTAGATATGACCCCCTTAAGAGAACCATAATAGCTCAGAATGGAAACATTATGGTTTCCATTACACCTGAAACCATAAACCAAATGTTTTTAATACCATAGAATGATTCCCTCATCCATTTGTCCCAAGATTCCCTCATGGAATTATATCATAAACTTACCTTTCCCAGAAGAGGTCGGATTTTCGAAACTTGTTCTCCAAATGATGCAGAACTTCCAAAAATAAATCCTCGTTATCCATCCACTATGTTACTAGAAGCAACCATGCATATTATTTCTCTAATTTCCTACTTGTTAGGCTACCAAACTGATAGAACAGTAGATGAACCTATTTTGGTTTACTTTTCAATTTTCTCTAAGGAAAGTCAGTCAGCATTCATGTATAATTATAGTCAGTTCCTGGCTGATAATATGCATGAGAAGATAATGAATCTAACCACTCAAGGCACGTTCAATTACACCTCAGTACTGGTTTATATGTTCCTTTTTCATCAGGGATATTTGTTACCAATAACTTTGAACATACAAGATAATCAAGGTGTTAACCAATCAGTCATACATTGGACTTCATTGATTAGGTCATGTTCAACTGAATTTTCATTTGCATATTTTATTGACTCTTTCATTCATCTAGTTTCTCACCTCTTAAGCAGACAGAATGAGCCTAGGATTGGTTTAGAAATCAAAAGTATTCTTCATATGAGTGATCAAGTAAAAATAGGTGACTAGTATCTTTACTAGAATTATATAGAGATCAAGGTATATGGTTGTGAATTGGCACCTTACAAGCTGCCTAAATATGTTCCAATGAGAATCTTCTCTCTGGAATATATTAGGAAAAATATTAACATGGATGAGTTACATTTTGTTTCAGGTAAAAGGAAATCTCAATTTAAAATCAAGACTAAGGTGAGCTCATTCATATGCAACACCAGGACAGCAGGAGTTGAAGAAGATACTATCCTCAAGAGGATGAATTTTCAGCCAAGTTTTACATGGTCATATGATCCATTCAGTATCATATCTAACTTGAGGGTGGAGTTGAAAACAATGCCTTACAATCATACTCCTAAGACAGAAATTGAAAAATACATGAACCAAGATTAGTGGAAAGAAAACACACTGCAGGAAGCAGAGGAGAAAATTATTTCCACCTCCACTCTCCAAACTCTCATTTCTCAAGACAAGCATCAGAAGAGGCCTAGAGAATAATTAACATCTTCAGCAATAATTTCAAAGGAATTCATCATCCATCAGAAGAAGCAGAAGACATATTTCACCATCTCAAATGATCAAAATAAAACAGAGCCAGAAATTATTGATTTGGGTGATACACAGGTTTCTACAACATCAGAGAAAAATATTCCTAACACTTCATCTTCCTCTTCATTTTCACTGGAGCCAATGGAGATTATACAGTCAGCAGGAACAAGTGTACAGGATGAGCCTAATATTTTCTCCAAGTTCTTAGAAATTAAGCAGAATAATGAAGCTCTAAAGGCAAATGTATACAGTCAATTTTGGAAACAGACCTCCACTTCACAACATATGTTGTTGACAACATTCAACAGTGAAAAGAGAAGGATGTAGATGGCTTTCTTACAGGCCCAAGTCCCTTTTATAAAAGCCCCTTCTGATTAAAAAAAGACAATATTTTCTTTTGATGCCAATCAGATTCATCCTATTCAACAAATGGATATGCACAGACAGTAAGGAGAAATGATTTTCTCTACAATGACTAACACTGCCATGGCATTATCAAAATTGAGAAAAAATATTTCAAATGTCTAGTTACAATTAAAGATTGAGAAATTCTCCTCTTTGGCCAAAAATAATAAACTCAAATCACTAGAAGATTTAGTGATTAAAATTGGATATGATCTTAAAGATTTCAAAGTTGTAGAAGAAATCCTCAAGAAGAAGAAAGCAAACATTGCAGCTCTTCGAAAACAACTCAAACTGCCTTCTACAGAGGATCCCCAAACCAAAGAGATAGAGGAAAGTGATCAAAACATAGAGGAAATGCTTCAGCTTATCATTGAACAGAACATACAAATTAAGAAGCTTGAAGAAAATATTAAAGGTCTACTCAAAGAGAAATAATAGTCTACTCAAATGGCTATAATTCCAATTTCAGTTGTACCCATTAGAATTGTAGGAAAAACACCAAGTTCTTCATCAACAATAGTAGAATATACATCAGCAACAGATGATTCAAACAAAATTATGTAGGATTTGTCTCTTCAAAAGCAGGAAAATGAAAAACTTCAAGAGAAATTCAAGAATTTAGAAGCACAGAAAATAAAGAATGATACTCTCTATATGGAAGAAATGCAGAAAACTCATAGGTTAACAAAAAAATTTCAAAAGTTAGAAAGTGAATTATTGATGGTATCCACCTTGGCCCAAGCCAAGGCAAGCATTTGGACATAAATAAGTCAGGATATGACTGAGGTATGGCCATCCATACAAATTATCTTTGAACGGGGAGAATTAATCACTAAATGTAAAATAGTCATTGAGCAGGAAAAAGCAACACTTAAACAAAAACCAGTTGAAGCTTCAAATAGGATTAAGGTGCTGAATTCAAAGAACATACCTAAATTAGAGCAGATTCATATTACACATAAAATAGAAACTATTTTGGAAATAAAAAAGGTTCTGCAGAAAATTAATTTATTAACTCAGTTGGAAACCAAGTGCCAAACTTTGGACATTGTTCTTCAGAGGTTTCATATCAATTTCAATCTGTTGAATCAAAGAGGATTGACAAGATTAGTAGCACCAAATGACGGGTTAATCATTTTGGAGAAGTATTGAAAAAATCTTTATACAATTGCAATTGATAAAGCTAATTAATTTGCAGGGATTAAAGGTCATTTGACAGGAAAGGCTTTTCTGGAGGATTTAGAGTTTGATTTAATAATTAAACATATTTTTATCAATAAGCCTATTTATAAAAGATATACCGAAGTGGATTAAGTTTACAGAAGATTGGTTAAACTTGAAATACCAAATCAAGAAATATGGGATCACTTATGTGAAACTATCAAGGAAATTTCATCTCTAATAGATGCCAAGAAAGAAGCACATTTTGGGGCCACATCATCAACCACTTCCTTGAAGACAGTGAAATCTCGACTCAAAAGTTTTTATATTCCTATATTTTGATACTATTTTTTTAATATTTTTAGATGCTTCTAAAATATAGAATTTTGTATAAATAACTCTCCATTGGAGTTATCAAGGGTTTCACCCTCGAATGAACTCTTGTAAAGCAGAATTGTATGTATGAGCTAAGTTCATTGATCATTAATGAAAGGATTCTAGATTTGTTTCAAATAACTTATCTCCTAGTAAGTTTTTCCATTTTATATTTCATTTTTTTTTCCACATATATTTAAGTTTTATGGATATAAATAGGTAAAAGAAAACTTAATATCAATCTATCTTAAATCCTCTGAAGTTATCATCTATTTTAGAGATTGATTTATTAGACTATTCTTTTGTATAAGTCCTTCTACATCTATAAATTATCAATCATCTTCATAAGGTTAAATATATTTTGTTAAGTTGTAAACATTGTTTGTCAGCCTTTCATTCTTATGATAAACTAAAGGTTCAATTTGAATATTTAGTAGATCATAGTTTCTTACATTTTCTTCCTTTCACATATACAAAATAAACTCATTGTTTTGAAATAAAGAACAACCCTTTCTTAATACTCAATACTATTGAAAGTTTAAAACATCTACCTGTTATTTTCTTATAGCATTTTTCATCCAAAAACACCTTTAAAAACAACAAAATATTTTAGATGCTATGTCATAATTAATTAACCTATAATTATCTCAGAGGATAACAGTTTCCATGGCTTGTTAGCACTCTAAGGCCATTACTAGGAATCTAAAGATGTATTTTATTCAAGAAAAACCCCATTGTTTAGGAAGGAGGGAGCATTCAACTCAGCTCCCACAAATAGAATTACATACCAAATTTTTCATAAATATAACATTACAAAATATGTCACTCATTGGTATTACATCATATTTCTATCATTATAGCCCTGAGGGTTAGCACAGTTGATCGAGTCCCCATCATTAAACCACCTCTGCTATTGAGAGGTCACAGGTTCAATTCTCTCGACACTCTCAGGGTTAGGCTATGTGATTGAACCAATAGGAAATTATCCTTTGGGTAGATATTCCTAGTACAAATATATATACATATATATATATATATATATATATATATATATATATATGTATATATATATATATATATATATGTATATATATATATATATATATATATATATATATATATATATATATATATATATATATATATATATATATATATATATATGTATATATATATATATATATGTATATATATATATATATATATATATCTATATATATATATATATATATATATATATATATATATATATATATATATATATATATATATATATATATATATATATATACATATCCTCATGCTTACAACCTAATTCCTCTATTAGGAATACACCTATGATTTATTTTAGCAAAGATACATGAATTCCACAATAATTATTCTCCAATATAAGAAAACTGGTTCTTAACAAGAGACTTACATAAATTTAAAACTAGGTAACCGTCGTGTAATATTGTATTTCAACATAGGTAACCATCATGTAATATTGTATGAAATTCATAAATAAAATTTGAGACACTTATATAAGAAATGAAGTTGTTAGTTGCACTACGAAGGAACCTTTTTCACCTAACCATAGGCTCAATTGTACATCAAATTATCTATAGTTAGGGAACTATTAGCCTTGATACCATGAGAATTGGCTGGGTGAAGACAACTCTCCCTCACAGGCATTAGATAATCAAACAACTCCTCTTCCCTATTGAACCTAGGACCTCCACAATCTCTAGATGCTTCTAAATTAGTCAACAAATCAATTTTGGAAATCCTTCACTAGTCTATAATCCATCATTATTTCCTTTTCCTCATGATTTTCATGCTCTCTCAACATGCATTAAATCACAACCCCATTAGCTCATCTAGGTCTCAAATCCCTTCTGCGAGTATTTATCCAACAAAATTTGGTTTTTGTGAGACTAGAACATGCACAATTGGCTCTTTTCATGACATATTTGGGCATCCAAATCACATTTTAATCACTCAAAATGCCACATAAAAAATTCCACTTGGGAATGGTAGCACTCTACTCTCAAATTCACTTTCTAGGAACTTATGCATCTCTCTACTCTTTTGTATCACCAATTGCATCCATGAAGGATTATTCCTCATGTTTTTTCCCATTTCCCCACTAGTCATGGGTCAACTCCTGAAATTTGAGATGGGTACTTGCCTATACTACCCATTGAAGTCTGAGGGAGCTTCTCAACCACCACTTAACCCCCATAAGTATGACAAGTGGTTGCTTCAACTACCTATTTCTTCATTCAATGTGATGTGGGTTGGTGGGAAAGGTAAGACAATGGTTTTAAATTTACATTTTGGCACAAATCTTTAGTGGGGAATTTAGGCCACTACAAGAAACATTAATTCTTGTAACCCTCTCACTAACTCCCTCATATGATGTCATAGTTGATATTGGTGCTCACATTCCTAGTCAATTGTTCAACATATTTACATTAACGAGAAATTAATTACATACATAGTGTTTTTGAGTTATCTAGTTTATTTCATCGTAATGATGACATATAAGCATTAGTATAAGGCATAAAAACAAAATTAATTATAGAAATACTTGGGATCAAAATGGGGTTGTTACAAGATGCTTCATCAAACATTGATGTTGACATTGAGGAGAGAACGTGTAGCTAATGTCATTTTTTTAAAGGGTATTTTTTAGAAAAAAATTCAATGTCGATGGGGAAACCTTTTTGTAGGTAGTTTTTAAAAAAAAAAATTCAATCATTTGTTTTAAATGTTGATATTGGTAACCAAATTTTTTGAGGAAATTTTTTTCAATGTTTCTTTTCACAATAACAGATAGAATTTATATTAGAAATAGTTGTGGATAAACTTAATATTTGTGTAATATAAAATATAATAATTTGTACTTGGTCAAGCCTATATATCCAAAATATAAAGTTTTCTATCTATTTTCTTAAAGGATTTAATAGTGCTATGACTAGCCCTAACTACTTTTCATATTGTCATACAAATTGATTAAGATAAAATATTAACATACAAAACATGCTAAAGCTAGAGTGATAAATGATAGTATGATGGTCCATAGGGAGCATCTTCTTCATGTCCTTTGATGGACATGCTCCACTCTAGTTTTTGTTGATATTTTCCATAAGTGGAAATAGTTAATGCTTTTCATTTATTGTATATTAGATCCATCACTCTAGTGCATAATTGATCCCAAACTATCTTTGAGGTAATATATTAACCACTAGAGAATTTATGTAATATTCCAAATTTGCTATCAGCTAATTGGAATATTATAGTTCTTACTTTTCTTATTTAGTTCAGTAAATAAAAGGGTGGAGGGACCCATAAACCCAATAGATTAATAAAATCTACTTCTATAGTGTGAATATGGGTTAATTGAGTAGTGGAGTAGCAATATGGAGTAGTGGAGCAGCATAATAATGAGAAAGAGTGGAGGTCATAGAGCATTAATGAGGAAGATGATGGAGATAGTGGAAGAATAAATGTAATATGTTGGAGATAGTGGAGATTAAATTGCAGATATGATGGAGGAAGTAGTGCATTAAATGCACACATGATAGAGGAAGTGGAGAGTAATTGCAGCAGTGATGGAGATCATGGAGGACAATGCAGTCTTTATGGATGCTAGTGGCCACATGTGCATCGCAGTTATGAGGTGGGCCAAGGCTAGGGAAGGCTCACAATGATAAAAGGAAGATGACAACAGCAAAGGAGGGGAGTCTATATTTTTATTGTTGAGTGTTGTAAGACATTTCTTTGCACGCTTCAACTATTTAGCTAAGTCCTTTGTGTTGTTTAGCATCGGGTGTTCCCAAGCGGGAATCCCACCCTTACCCATAGGGTACTCCGAGTGCCTACTTTAGGAATGTTTTCTTGGGCAGCATTCATCATCAAGAAATTAGTGCCACTTTTAGCCACTCTCATCTGCACTTCCAGCTATAGGAATTATGCATTCACGAACTTGGGTTTGAGAGTTGGAAGGTTGTTCTTAGTACTTCAGCTGAGAAACCTATGGAGGGATTAGCCCTTCATACTATGGATCCATTGCAGTCTTTCAAGAGTTTCATTTTCATATCTGGCATCAGGCCATCCATATATTCTCCTATGCAACAACATTTCCTACATGAATTGCGTAATTCTACAGTGAGGGTTTGAGGAGAAGTGGAAGTTCCAAGAAAATCAGCTTGGAATCCTGTGAGGGATTAATCCTTCACTCTAGAGATCACTTCAGTAGCCTGGGATCAGCATTTTGTTATCTATTAGTAGGCTACACATCATCCCTCCTAGACAGCGCAATATTTCCCAGCAGTTGTGCATGCAGCAACTACATATTCAGTGGAGGAGCTACATCTCAATTTTTGAGATCAGGAATCAGGAGAAGGGACCATCCCTTCAATTGGTGAGCTGAGTGGGTGTTATTGCATCTGATAGATCATTCTTTCAGCCCCATATCAGCATTTTTCTCTAGGTAATGTGTAACTCAGCTAGCAGGGATGTAGTGTGCAACCTGGAAAGAGCCGAAATTTCAAACTCAAAATCTAGCCAAACCATTTCTGGGTGTTTCTAGGTTTTTCGAGTAGAATCCATGGATAAAATTTCAGATCTTTCTGAGCACTCCAGAAGCCTCTCACACATATATCTACTTCCCAAAAATAGTAGTTTCCCGCAGTAATAGTTTATACTTTCCAGTGCTAAGTTTCATTAGTGTATATCAACCATATTGTGGCTTGAGTGCATTCCTTTTGGAGCACTATGTACTTACATTGATGTTGATACATAATTATATGGTTCAACTGTTTCGGCTAATGTTTTAATGTCTTGATGTTATATTTTCACATTTCCAGCATTTTACAGTTTTGTGTTGACATGCTTATTATTTCCTTGATTGAAATGTTATAAATGTTTTATATTCCTATATTTCCCATTTTGGTATATTACAGTGGTATTAGAGCATGATATTTGGCTCGGCTTGTGGGCATTTCATGACATCAGAGGAATAAGAAGAAGAAGCAGAAAAAGAAGAAGTCTACAATGGTGGAAGGAATTAGTTTTTCCAAACTACTTTTCCAACCTATGCAGGATCTTGCTAGAGAGATCAAATAAATGAGAGTAGAGAGGAAAATGGAAACCTCAAGAGGGCTTCAGAATGGAGATGGTTTGAGCACTTCATATCAGCACTATAAGCAAACAATGATGCAAAAATTTCCACAATGTCCTACTATGCCCACTTTCCTTGCAAAAGGAAATGAATGGCATGGAGATGGAGGATATTTGGAGCATGAGACTCTTAGCGATTATCTTGCAGAGTACATATCTCAATCTAGATCATTCAAAGGGAATCTAATTTTCCAGCATTTTTTCTAGATTAAAGAGAACCAGAGACCTGGCAGCAAAAATATAAGAAGAGGGCATATGTAGAATAGATTCTTTCTGCCTATATTGGATAGGTCATCCAAAATCACGGAAAAAGCTTGGATGGAGAAGTTAGATGCATTCTTCCAGCTACACCCAGCAGTCAAAAAGGAAGCTATTCAAATTGTAGCGCTACGCCTCGAGGGTGAAGCAAATGACTAGTGGTTCTATAGATTGAAACATGCAAGATTGACTGTGTATGTAGAGTTCACTCAAATATTGGTAAAGTGGTTTGAAAAAAGAAAACCGGAGGCACTTTCCATTGAGACATTTTCCAAAATTTAAGAGGGAGTGTATGAGGAGCAAAAGGAAGATGTCAGCACTAATACTTTGAGAGAAGAGTAACTACCACCACCACAAACTGTAGTAGAGGTACTTGCATTAGTGAGAGGAGCACTTGAATTTTGGCAAGATGTTCCCAAGACTTTGACATTGAGAGTCTCAGGCATGATTCAGGAGGTGCATGAGGAAGAGGAAGTAGATACCAACGCTGGTGCAGCAGTAGAGGAGCAGCCATCACCATCACCAGCAGTTGGAGAAGAAATTTCACCAGTTGGAGGAACTCTTGTAACTTTGCAAGATGTTCCCAAGTATTATTTGATCCAAGGTATGCAAACACTTCCACCCCATATTATTTCAGCACATCAGATGGAGATTTTTGGGGTCATGCCATCAGGGCAATTGCATGACCAAGGGTTAGAGCACAATTCTAATTTGGAGTAGCAGATTATCACTGCACAGAGAACCCTTGACTGGTTTAAGGATAATATGTGTAGATATCCCAGTTTGACATTGTTGAGCTTCACACAACACTTTATGTTAGAGTCTGGAGTTTCTGAGGATGGGATTAGCACAGTCCTAATGCAGGGAAGCTATACAATATATTTCGAGAACTAGAAGTTACTATCACATGAGCTGTCATATTCTATTTATGAAAAAAAAATATTGGCCATTATGCATGCATTGGTCAAATTCTGACAGTTTTTATTGGCAGTATATTTCAAGTGAAGACCAACCACCATAGTCTCTGGCATATTTTTGAGGAGCAGTAGTTGCAGAAGAGGTAGCAATGGTGGATCAATACAATCCCTAAATATGAGTTCAACATTTTGTATGGAGAGGGCCATGAGACAGCAGATTCACTATCATGGAGATCAACACCGTTGTCACTAAGGAGCAGTGATGATTTGAGGGCCCAGTTATTATTTGATCATTTTTATGACTGCTTCACTTATGAAGCATTGGATGGGCAGATGGTAGATGGTATACAACTTATAATGGATAAAATGTTCCATTATCAGGACAGAGCCATCTTGATGACAACCTCACAACTCAAAGAGAAGTTTCTACATGTAGCATATTCAGAACCCCATAAGTTCTACCAGGCCATTGGAGAGAGGTTCTCATGGAGAGACCTCAAGGAGGATGCATTGTGACATATCATGGAGTGAAAATATTGTCATCATATCGTGGAGGATGGTATTGTCGACATTGATCCTTTGTCGATGTATGAACATTGCTTCGACATTTTCACACAATACATCTCTTCATCCATGACTAGATTATCTTTCTGGGATGTCTTCATGCTTCATGGTCTTCCCAAGGCCATATATGGTGATGGGGATAGTTATTGTATGAGAATGTTTTTGTGAGAGCTTCTCCATTAGGTGGATACCAAGCTCGTACATGATATGAGTCATCACCCACAGTTGGATGGATGGATGGAGATGATGAGAAAGTGGCTGAAAAGATACTTGCAGATCTATGACATGGGTTAGCAGGAAGCATGGTTGCATTGGCTGCTCTTGGGTGAGTATGGTTACCACCTGACATTTTAGAATGGTATATTCCATGCCTTTCATAGTACCGAGGTGATTCAGTAGCAGGAGGCCTTGTTGCATTGGCTTCTCTTGAGAGAGTGTGGCTACCATACTTGGTATGATGATGATGTGATGTGGCAAAAAGAGCCATTGTTGTGATGGCTTTGCTTGAGAGAGTATGGCTACCATAATTGGTATGATGATGACGTGATGTGGCAGCAAGGGGAATTGTTGTGGTGGTTTCTATTTGGAGAGTATGGTTCAACATTTCACATGTCAATCCATATGTCTCTATTTCCTACTTTGCATAGTGTTGAGATGATTCTTAGAACAAGCAAGGCTACCAGGGCCAAGGATTGGAGCATGGAGAGACACAACCTACTCCCTATAGCATGGGTTGGAGAGATAGTTTATGAGTTGGGACTTTCCACTTGGGGAAGGAACCACTACACTTCACATATCTCATGTAGAGAAGAGGCACTTGGACAACAGATGGTTGCCACTTAGGGAGTCATTGATGAGGAGAGGCATCTAGCTACATAATTGGAGGCCATTCTAGACATTCTAGAGAGGTAGATATGGAGTTGGGCATTCATAACACATTGGAACAGATGAGGAAACCTTCCATATGAGGATGGAACTTGGGAGGGAGATGGATTTCTGCAGCATCCACTTTTGCAGTTGCTTAAGGACAAGAAACATTTTGGCGGGGAGGACTGTAATATTCCAAATTTTCCATCAGCTAATTGGAATATTAGAGTTATTAATTTTCTTATTTAGTTATGTAAATAAAAGGGTGGAGGGACCCATAAACCAAGTAGATGAATAAAATCCACTTATATAGTGTGAATATGGGTTAATTGAGTAGTGGAGTAGCATCATGGAATAGTGGAGCAACATAATAATGAGAAAGAGTGGAGGTCATAGAGAATTAATGAGGAAGATGATGGATATAGTGGAGGAATGAATGTAAGATGATGGAGATAGTGGAGAAGCAATTACATAGATGATGGAGGAAGTGGTGCATTAAATGCACACATGATGGAGGAAGTGGAGATTAATTGCAGCAGTGATGAAGATCATGGAGGACAGCGCAGTCTTTATGGAGGCTAGTGACCACATGTGTAGCATAGCTATGAGGTGGGCCAAGGCTAGGGAAGGCTCACAATGATAAAATTAAGATGAGGGCAGCAAAGGAGGGGAGTCTGGAATTTTATTGTTGAGTGTCGTAAGACATTTCTTTGCACGCTTCAGTTGTTTAGCTAAGTCTGATGTGTTGTTTAGCACTGGGTATTCCTAAGCGGGAATCCCATCCTTACCCATGGGGGACTTCGAGTGCCTAGCCTGGGAAGGTTTTCTTAGGAATAATTCATCATCTAGAAATCAGTTCCACTTTCAACCACTCTCATCTACACTTACAGCTATAGGTATTACGCATTCCTAAACTTGGTTTTGAGAGTTGGAAGGTTGTTCTCAGTACTTCAGCTGAGAAACCTGTGGAGGGATCAGCCCTTCACACTGTGGATCCATTGCAGCCTTCCAGGATTTTCATTTCCATATCTGGAATCAGGCCATCCATCTATTCTCCTATGCAGCAACATTTGTTGTAAGAATTGTGTAATTCTACAGTGAGGGTTTGAGGAGAAGAGGAATTTCCAAACAAATCAACTTGGAATCCTATGAGGAATTAATCCTTCACTCCAGGGATCACTTCAAAAGCCTAGGATCAATATTTTATTATCTATCAGTAGGCTACATCATCATCCCTCCTAGACAGCGCAATATTTCCCAGCAGTTGTGCATGCAGCAACTACATATTCAGTGGAGGAGCTAGATCTCAAGTTTTCAACTTGGGAATCGAGATAAGGGACTAGCCCTTTAGTTAGTGAGCTCAGTGGGTGCTATTGTAGTTGATCGATCATTCTCTAGGGAGTGTGTAACTCAGATAGCAGGGGTGCAATGTGTAACCCAAAAAGGTCAAAATTCCAAACTCAAAATCTGACCAAACCATTTCTAGGTTTTTTGAGTAGAATTTGTGGATAAAATCCTGGATCTTTCTGAGCACTCCAGTAGCCTCTCGCACATAGATATTCTTCCCAGCAGCAACAATTTCTAGCAGTAGTGGTTTATACTTTCCAGTGATAAGTTTCATTAGTGTATTTTATCCATATTGTGGCTTGAGTGCATTCCTTTTGGAGCACTTTGTACTTAAATTGTTGTTGATACATAATGATATGAATCAGCTATTTCTGCTAATGTTTTAATTTCTTGATGTTATATTTCGACATTTCCAACATTTTACAATTTTGTGTTGACATGCTAGTTATTGCCTTGATTGAAACGTTATAAATGTTCTATATTTATGTCTTTCCCATTTTGGGATATTACAATTGACCCTCATTAAAACTAAATTTGTCCAAAGAATAAGGTGGTGCAAAAGATTCTAGAATAAATAAATATGAGCAACAATTTTCTCTATAATTTGTTAAATAAATCTTACCTTCATGATAAGTTCCAAATTTCGTTGTCATTATATTCTTGTAAAAGTGTTTACTTACTTTTCCTAATCTCAAATCTCGAGTATGCAAATTATAGAGTCCACTACATAGGTATCCTTGGTCGTGTCTTGTAGCTAATATGGATAGAAAATACATATTATCAAGGTTCCAACTAATCATCGAATTCATAACACTACAATGGGATTTTGTAGTGTCCTTCTCAATTTGGCACCCAAATAGACCTAATTCCATTTAGAAAAAACTTAGAAACCCCAATGGCAGTGGTAATGAACCATCATTAGAAAATATCTACAATTTTTCCAACGAACAATCCCCCCAACTACTTTTCTCTTGTCAACCACTCCCTAGGTAAGGCATTGCTTGGAGTGTTAGTGTACTTATTATAATCCACGTTGTCTTTCCCACCAACCAGTCACCAATATATCCATAGACCAACATCCTAGTAATACTGGGAATGCTAGCCTTACTCCATTCTCTACACCACACACAAGGGTGCCCACAAATGGGATTAGAGATAGAGATATTACACATAAAGATGAGCATACCAAGTCAAAGGCCACATTTTAGGATAATACAAATGAATTTTACATGAAATCAAATGTAAGATAAGGGAAACAACTTACTCCATTTTTAAATCCCAATGTTTGATATTCTACATTAATTTCTATTAATTTCCTTCATACAATGCATTATCTCTTTTCCCAATTCTACAAATGAAATCTACCAAACCTATTTGGAAAAATCACAATCAATGAAAATAGGTTTATCCATTTCATCTACCACTAGACATATAAAGAATTTTGAGGGCCCCTATACTCCCCAACTTATAAGGTTCTAATGCCATGAATATTTCATTGTGGACCAAGGTTTAGATAAAGAATTTTATTTTTTGCAAACAATACCTCTCGATTCTACTTTCAAATTGTTGATCTAGACAATATGTCATGTGTGGATAGTTTAGAGAATATCCATGAATTATTGAGTAAGATTCACCTTATGATTCTCAATCCCCATGAATCCTTATTCAAATTACTCATAGGAGTGGATCCCCACAAAAGAGGAAAAAACCCTTTGAAGCTTAGTCTAAATCACATCTACAAGACGTAGTGGCTTCTAACCGAGCCATCTTTTGCTCTCGCCTTTCTCTTAAGAAGAGATATCAAAGAGAGTCATGATCCCTTGGCTAGACTTCTAGTCTTATAAATACACTCAATTTGGATCATGATGTAATGGGGGCTAACCCATGATACAATCCTCCAATATATTTATCATTTTTACATTTCCCACAATCCATGAGATATGATCTTGAATGATAGATGTTTGAAGCCTTGCAAGCTCGCCTTATGTGATAAATATAACATTTTAGGAGGGGTTCATCAAGACTTTACAAATTTCCTCATAGTGTGTACTTTTTCCTTACTTCTTCTTTCCACATCACTAATTTACCTATGATGCATTTCCATAGTTTCTTTGCTCCTAGTCATAACTCATCAACATAAGGTGCTTTATAAATAATCCACATCCATCATAGAGGGATATAATTGTGCTTTAATTAGCTATGTGGTATTATTTACCATTATCATTTTCTCCTTGCCATAAAAATATCCTAATTTCTTTCCCTATAACCTACATCACCCTAAATAATGTGAATAGAACTGGTAGATTGTAACAGTTAATATGATAGACATCATGAAAGCAACATGCCTAATTGGTTTAGCCATTGTGCCCCTTGTTAGATATTTTATTATTATCCTTCTAAACAACCAACATCCAATCTATTTTTCTATGATGGTTGACTTATATTGGAGTTCCTATGCATGTGAAGGTCTTCCAGTTTTGATGCACTAAGGATTCCAAAGCTCTTTTAATTTTCTATTATAGGATCACCATGTTCCATTCATATATACTACTCTTGGCCTTATTGCTTTCCACACTAAGACATCAAGATATCTATATGATGACAAGTAAAGCCCCCATAAGTAGTATGGTTTCATCCACAAATTGAGAATGATTAATTTCTTTTGGCCCTCTTGCCATCTTAACCTCTATAAGTTTCCCATTGGGATGTTCCTATTCTAGCTTCCTTCCTAGTGACTCTTCAATTAGTATGTATCACACAAGGGATAGAAAGAAACATTGTATCAACCCTCATGTTCTATGGAAAAAGGATGGCAACCACCTATTTATTAGTAAAGCAATTCACAACTTGCTTACACAAGGTTGAATTAATCTAATGAAATTCTTAGCAAACCTAATTTTTCTAAGCACCATAAAGACAATGTAGCATCAAACTTTATTAAATGCATTTTCCATATAAATTTTTATTTCCATCCCTTTATACTTATTAATATGGTTGGAGTGGATGGATTCCTACACAATGACAATACTACCAAATATTTATCATTGATTAACAAAACTTCCTTATTTCTCTCAAATTGGATTTTCCTTACATAAGAAGATAGGGTAGAACCAGTATAGATCCATCTAAAGCACAGATGAGCTGAGAGGGATCAAATTTCTTTTGTTACAAACTTATTTTAGAGCGCAAAAACTAATGTGTAATTTTTTATGTTTAAATTGCATTTTTGAATGTTATAAAGATTACATAACATTTGTATTAAGCGATTTTATATCAATTCATGTTAAAATATTGTATTCATAACTCACATTGAATTTTTTATGTATGTAAAATTATATCTCTATATTTTATTACTTGAAGAGTGAAAGCGAAATATCGACAACTGAGTTAATTGTTTTGTTAATATATTTTTAATTAATTATTTATATGGTTATTTAATTTTTTAATTTTTTTATTTTTAGGACGTGACATACTTACACATGTCCCTCATACTAGATTGTAGAATGAGCCTATCGGCTCAATCAAGCAAAGGTAACTAGATTGTGTCCCTCCCCCATCACACACACACACCAAGTTTAATATTTTCTTTAGCTCCATTTAGCATGTGACATACATCACATTTAATCATATTCATATAAGCTTGATAGAAATGGATAATAAATCCATTCAACCCTGGAGGTTTGTTAGGCAGAGACTCCATATAGCTGAGATTACCTCTTCTTCCTCATTCTTGCACATTAAGGTTCCTTTATCTTTCTTTAACATAGAGTTGAGAATGCCATAAAACATGTATTATCTAGTGACATCATAGGCATCCACCCCTTCTGAGTGTAGGATCTTGAAATGCTTATGAGCTAGCACCAATGGGATTGTAAATTCATACACCTTACAACCATTTTTCGTGTAATTTTTCAAATGTGATTGTTAATTGTGAAAATTCCTTGAAATGAAGCAACTAGATTTATTCTTCTAACTGATTAATTATGCACTTTATTTTGTTACTGTAAAATAACGAATAAATCACACTGCAATTTCTTCAGAATAAAAATGTTGTAGAAAATAAACTGGAACTGATAAAATAGAGCACACACACACAATAAAATTGACATCATTGTTTTTGGAAAAATATCCTAAGAAAAAGCCAATATGGGAAAATCGGTGTAGCAGATGAGGGTTTTATCATTATTATTCAGCAGAAAAACCTGAGTACAACAAATTGGATGCCAAATTTCTAATCCCCTTCTCAGAAATCACTAGAAAAACTATCTGAGAGAATTTTTCTCTCTCCACAATCGATTCGGCCTCAACCTGGCCTCTAAAACTAGCTCCCATAATACACTTGTGCAGGCCTCTACATAGATGATGCACAATCCCTTACACACACTCCTTGGATCTTCCTTTGAATAAAACTTCTTTTTTTTGCTGCCTCTAGAAGTGATTCTCCAGCCTTTTGTAAAATTATCCCGACCTTTGGTACCTAAATTGACCTCCTCTTCAGTTGAATCAAATTGCCTCTTTGAGGCTATGCATAAGCCCCTACGTAGCCTCCTGTAGAATAACTCAGCCTCTTTCAGTTGACTCTTCTGGGACTGGAAATCTCTAATGGATCATGTTATTATTGCTCCTCAATCTATGCTACTAATATCTGGCTCAAAGTCTCTTCCCAGTTGGATCTCTGCTCTCTGAGAAATTTGATTTTTCTAGATCGCCCACTCACTCAATGTATCTTCTCCATCCCCATCGAACTACTCTTATATCTCTTTTTGGTGAACCAACGACCATGATTAAATCCCCATCAATGGCGTAAAACATATCAAACTCAATAAGGATGAGTTTTTAGAGCATTCTCAATCTTTCTCAATTAATTTTTGTTAATTAATCAATTTTCCTAAGTTAGACTTAAGCCTTTTTAATTACTGATTAATTAACTTAATTGAGTTGTCTCAAGGTATTTTATCTTGAAACCTTTTCTGGGTTTTGGAAATATTGTGTTTCTTAGCCTCTCTTACCAAACTCGAGACTAGAACACTTGTTTGATGCTAAAAAAACTAACAATAATATGTTTAGATTTTGTTTGTTTGCATAAGAAATTGGTATTCTTATCTCTTACTTACAGACATATTCTCATTAAGTTCAATATCCAATACCTTTCTTCATATTTTAATGCATTTTGGACCTTTCAACCTAAATTTGTTTCCTCTAATAAGATATCTAGAATTATTTCCAATACTCCTATGGTGGTTGAAGATCAACTATACATTGTTGAGCTTCTTCTCTAACTTTAGTAGGTGAGTGAATGAATCTTACCTAGGATTTTAATTTTTGTTTGGTCACTTTGATTTTAGTTTCCCACACAAAGGAAGGAGAGTAGTTAACAATATGCTTCCAATATTCATTATGATGTATCGGTATGTTGAACTTTGTAGCCAGAGAAGGTTGAATGTAAATGGGATCGAGCCATAGTTTCTTTCTAGTTGGAGGAAAAGGAAAATAGGTTTTGATCAAAAGCAATTGATGAGAGAAGAGGAAAAAATAAAATGTTTTACAATATAAAGTTTCTTTGTATTAGAAATGTGTCCAACCTATCTATGATGTGATGTAAACATCCCCACCCAAGTATACTTCCCCCTTTTTAGTTCAAGTTCATAAACATCCCAATCTATAATTATAGCATTAACCATTTCCATTATTCCATATTGCATAAATTTTCCTCCATGCTATTACAATGGTGAGAGGGTCGTATTTAGGTTTGGCCAACATCTTGTTATATATTGGAATGTAACCCCCAAATGATCTCAAACATGCTCAAAATTCTTATTTTTCTTTGTAATAAACTAGAAAATAAATATAAAGAGTTGTACTTATTGTCTCTTAACTTTGTTGACCCATAGTGTGAAGAGTCAAAATGCTACCTCAAAGAATGATATAATTTCAAAATTATATGCACATAGAAATAGAAACAGAAATAACATGCATATTTTGAATTCATTCATTGACATATACATATATAAAGCATCCCTTATAGATGAAATATGAATACTTGTTCTTAAATAATGTTAAGTCCACCAAACTAGTTTTTAGGGAGTGATTCATCACCTAGCCATATGAACCAATTATGGATCCCACCCCTAAGTTATATCGTGATACTACCAAGTTGAAGAAAGCTCCTATAGGGCTTTAATTTCACCCATCCCAGCCCTCATGACAAGCCAATTTTCTCACTTTTAAGCACTCTAGGTCCTCTTCCAACCATTATCCCACCATGGTACTCTCTTCTCCTTCATAACACAAGGAATATTATTCCTTTTTCTACTCCACAATCCCTTGGGGAATTTATTTCCTTTTAGTGAGGGAAAAAGAATACATGACTATTGGCTTCCTACTTTGAATTACCTACACACTCAATGAGTAGCACTAACCAAGTTGCAAAGTTTTATGGTGGTTTCTTCATTTGTTGTGAATATTCCAACCATGTTTTTCCATGAAGACCATCACATTCCCTCTTCAAACTCTCAATAATATTCCCCAATTTCCATAAGTTATTGCCTCATGACTTCATTAGATTATCTTGTCACTTGCAAGCATAAATAGCCATAGCTTCAAATATTATTTCTTCATAACAAGAAAAATTTTAATGGGAGATTAATGCTTAATAGACAATGGAAGAATGTGAGGATGATCCATTAATGAGGGAAAATAATGGTTTTCACATAAGATTTACATCAAACAAGGGTTTCAGGGTTCCTTTCCATGAAAAGTATGTAAAAATATCCAAAGGACCACTTGTTGTGGTGTAGCAACAACCCCTCATTATTGTATATATGTATAAAATAATGAGGAACTATTTATTTTGATTTTTTGATATTTAATGTATATATTGTCTTTCAAATCTAATATTTGGATAAAAAATCCAAAAAAAATTCATTCTTTATTCATTTATTCTTTGAGCCCCCTTAAGGAAATCCACAAAATTCTACATAATATTGAATATCAGCATAATCTATTCCCATATTTATATGTCATGTTGAAATATCGATATTAGGTTATAACTAAAGAACAAGAACTTTCTCGATGGGTCCCATATCACATATCAGACCATATCTAACATCTCTTGTCAAATGACCATGACCTATCACTCAAATTTAACCCCTTTTGATGGTTGTTTTAACTTATTTTGGTAAAATGTGCCATCTAGGTGGCACTACCATGTCACTTTTGATTGCATCATGATTGTGTCACTTCATCAATTCCATATTATATTTCATATTATATTGTTAAAATGTTATGTCAAAAGGTTCATTTAATATCTGATATATTGAATTAAAGCTAATCACCATTAGTTTAAATGGTTTAAGCATTAAGACATGATTAGAAATAAGATTAATAAAATGGTCTTTCATGAAAAATGATAGATTTTTAATGTTAAAGGTTTGTTGTAAATACTTAATAAAAAGGATATATTAGATATCATTCATTCCTAAGCATCGAACATCCATTTTGGGAAAGCCCTGATATCCAATATCTCAATATCGGGATATAGGGGTATCACAAAACATATACCCTTTTTTTAGCACTCAGACCCGATATCTAATATCCTTAATCAATTTTTAAACGGGTATTTAGGGTTAATCAATTTCCATATTAATAAATTCCACTTGAGTGTAAAATATGTTAGGATGCCTCCCAATGTTTTCAAAAAATAATAAGCCTAATGTGTAGATCTAGTCCACATTAGAAATTAAGAAAATTGTCGGCTATTCAATTACCATAGCCTTGATTTGAGCAAGTTTTTTGTTTTTATCATTCGAGCTTTTGTTTAACCTTTTTTTTAACCAAACATGTAAGGGTTTGTATTAAAAAAAATTCTGGTTACAAGGACATAAGCTTTACATGTTCATCGGTTTCATCTACTTCATAATTTTACATATCCAAGAAAAGCCTAAGCCTTTTCTCCACCTGTACTTTTTATTAACTATAAAAATATATTGATATTTTCTAAAAATCTTCCAAAAACACATCTAGTCATAAAATATATTTGCAATACATAAATTCAGAGAGAACATTATGATTAGCCTAAGCTTGATGGACCGACTTCAGATGTATCCTTTGTTGATGTAGTTGCTTCACTCTGTTCCAAATGTTATTGATCAGTTGTGTCTTGTTGTTCCTCCTCTACCTCCTTGTTGAACTCCATGCCTACACATGATCCTATTGTTCCTTGGTTGACATTTGATTCCAACCTGTTCAATCTTATATCTAAGATTGCTACTTCTGATTCCACTATTTCCTAGAGCTTCTCAATCTTTCTTTGCAACAATTCATATTTTTGATCCAAGAGTGACATATGTGCCTACTTCTCCTTTGCCTCCATTTCAGTTTGTTAATTGACAAGGTGAGTCTGAGGATCGAGCTCCATTTTCCTACCTATTCTATGGATTGGAATCATGCCTATTGTTCCTTGCTTCCCTTCAAATTCTTCTTATTTCTGTAATTGTAATATAGTCATGAAATTTTATATATAAATCTTCCATGAGTTCATGCTCCCCTCATTTGAGGTATCCATTCAATAGTGATAAAGAATTTTCCTACTACAATCATGTTACTATCCAAACATCCCCAATTAATCTCTTCCTAGATAGTGCATAGAATTATCACCATTAAATCACCATGGTATGAGAATGATATCCTAATTTTGGAATTGAACTTAATATCTTGCAAGCTTCATTCACGATTATGATGGGGATCGCTTATCCACTAGATGTATGGCTTGTTGGATATGTGTAGAAACCATGACCAATTGTTATTGTGATGTGGGTGATATAGTTAACTATTGTCATTAATGAAGTGTCATCAGTCTGGTAGCTCTTCAATAGAGTATATAAAACCACCAAAAAATGAGAACATATGAATTCATATTCCAACCAACCTTCTAGAAAAATATCATGTCGTATTTTTCTTCATTGAGATTTTTACGGCTTGCCTAAATTTTGTTGTCCTTTTTCATGGTAGAGGTTTGAAAATTTTGTTACTGTGGACTTTAACCTTCATTCCTTGATCCATGATAGCTCCTTTATTAGCCAGTGCGTCTATTGTTGAGTTCAATTTTCGTTTTACATGGTAGAACTCAATTATCTCAAAATTCCTCAATTGCATTGATATCCCTTGCAACATTTAGGGGTTGTGAGGACTATAATTTTCTTTGAGTTTCATCACTTGTTGAATAACTATCATGGAATCCATGAATACCATAAGTTGATGAATTATTCTTGCAATAGCCATTTCAAGCGCCTACCATAGGGCCAAGTATTTCGCTTGGTTATTGGTAGTGATACCCAAGCCCCATGCATATTGAGACTCTATTTGTTCGTTAGGGTGATAGATAACCCCTCCCACTCATTCCTACCTTATCTTTTGTTTAACCCATTAGCAAGAACTATAAAAAAAAATTGTCCACCTGCACTGGGGTAAGATTTGTTTCCTTTGAAGTTGAATCCTAATTCCTTTCAGTTTCAGAAATTAAAACTTATGTTTGTTTTCCATGCCACATTATTTTGAATATTATTTAACATGGTCCCCAGAAAAGATACAAAATAAGTAAAAAAGGAAAAACAACAAAGGTTTGAAGATTATGGAGATGAAGAAGCAAAGAATCCTAATTTTGGTTTATTCTCATAAAATTCCTATAATATTGGTTGTCACAGTAAACATGGGATGAAATCCATGATTTCCTCAAGGCTAGAAACATTTCAGATGAGTATCAATAAGATGTAGATGGTAATGTTGAAATTTATCACTTAGGTTTACATATAATTGTTATAAGGCTTGCCAACTATTGGCTCCCCAAAGTCACACTACGTTGTGTTGTAATGCAAATCCTCAGAACATTTAAATGGTTTATACCTTTTGTTTGATTCATGGAAAGATTCAAATTCAGATCTTGATTATGATCATCCTCCTTCCAGGAAATATTACCTGTTTTTAATGCTCTCGTAGTGTTGGTTTACTCTCATTATACCAAACGATGGTAGATGTAAAATGATATTACTGCAAATAGATAAACTATACATTAATTGGTTTCCAAAAATTAATCAAGTATATGACTGTAAAATTTAGTCTTGAAACATCAATTATAAAGAAATTCCATTACACATTCAACATACATGCACTTCCTTTTCCATTTAAATGTCACAAGAAAAGAAATAACAAGTCAAATTCTATCACAACCTTAGAGTACTCAAATCCTTATGCAAATCGATGATTAGCTTCTATTTAATGGTTAATTATAGTCAAGCATACAATATAATCGAAACTATAAAAGACCTAGAAATGGTACTTGCACAATTTGACTTATGTTAAGTGTTCTTCATGACCAAGTGGTATGGAAAAATTTAAATAATTCAAGTTCGTGTTGAAAATATTTTAAATTAATTGTTACTTAGAGATCATTTGGGATCAAGGTTGGGGAAAAAAAAATTACATTAAGTCTTTCTAGACTGCATTTTCGTTGATTTTGAGTAGAAGCATTCATAAGCCTTCAGTTTGACATAACTTTAAAAATTAAAATATGGATGAGAATGAAGAATTAGTTTTTACCCAATTTAAAGGAGCAATTAAAAATTACTTTAAACCAAATAAATCCTGGTGGATGATTGATCAATTAAGAATTCAACCATTAGAAAACACAAAATTCTGAAATTTACTAGTTCTTTTAAAACCCTTGCAAGAAATATCAAGAAAGCCAAGATACTCTTCAAGTTAGATTGATAGGTCTTGAAAAATTGAAACAAACCATCGTATTGATGCCAAAATTCATTTCAACCTAAATCTTTAAACAATTCTACACAATTTGAATAATAAATGAGGTTCACAGCACAAAATGCCATAAAAATAGCATAAACTTGCATTTCATTAGTAGTAAACTTAAAAATAAAGGTGACATGAACATAAACTTTTAAGGCCTACTAGCTGCCTCAATGAGGTTTTCCACTAGTAGGTCTGCCTAGGCACCTCATAGGAGGTTTTCACCTAGGATATTTTACTTTTCTCCTTTTTTTTCAACCCAATGACCGCCTCATGGAGGTTTTCAATCAATGAGCCAATCTCAGACGCCTCGAAAGAGGTTTTCACCTGATATTTATTAGTTTTCCCACATTTTTTTCACTTTCCTACTCTACTTGAAAAAACAAAACCTTTTTCAAGTATATGAATACTTATAATGGAGCCATGTACACATAAATATGACAAATGAAATCATGTGCACACTTTGAATACATTCTTTGACATGTACCTGAATATGAGAGATGAATTGCTTTGACTGGGATTGTATCAAGTATTGTTGGAGAAGAGCATGTTGCTGCAACTTAATGATTGTTTGGAACCATATTTCAATATAATTGTGATGCCCCTGGTCCACTTGCTGAGTTAGATCATCTTGGATTTCCTCTTCTATTATGACATTCAAATCTTCCTCCTTTTTTTATTATTCTCTTGAACACGTGGAGTAAATGATGATAAACATGAGGGAACTTTCCCAATAGTTGATTCTCATGGTTTCTCTTCATCAAGTGCAACCCTTGATATTTTTATCTCCTCATTTGGATCTTCTTATTCTTGATGTTGTCCTTCAATGACATTAATAAAATGTCTTCTTTGCAATACCTTTCTTGAACTAAGATGAATACCATCTAGATCAAGAGGATATGTCTAGTAGTGTTGTACCTCAGCATTGTAAGTGGGCAGAGATACTTCATGGTGTGGGTTTGGAAATGGTGGTACAGGTAGTTGAGTGGGGGTGGATATATGAGATGGATATGGTTGAGGTTGTGGTTGTGGTGGAGGTGGATGGTAGGGATAGAATGGATTTGGGTATGGAGGATATTGAGGGAGATATTGAGGATGTTGTGGATTTTTCCAATAAGGTCCTTGTCAACCATGTTGCCAAGATTCAGTTTGAGGTTGAGATGGCCAAGGTTGCCAAGGAGGGAGTGTGTCCCAATTAGTTTGAGATTGATGTGAATAAGCTTGACATTGTGAAGTAGGTACTTTCATAATATCAAGTTGACTAGGCTGCTAGGGTCTCCTTGGAGCTACATAACATAGCTTCTTTGGTGATTGCCTTGCTCCATTGTCTTCTTGGTAAACTTTTTTAAACCTGGGGAATGATGAAAAACATTTAGTAGCATATGATTCTAAATGTTTAACAAAAATATCATCATCTTTTTTTCTCTCATTTTGCATTATTAACATTTCTACTTGTTCACTTATATTGCTAGTAATTTTTGTTTTAAATTTATCAAGCATGTTTCCAAGTTCCTCTTTCCTTACCAATGTTGATGTTGATTTACTTATTCTTTCCCTTCCTCTTGATATGCGTTTGCGTGTTTTAAAAATTTCTTCAAATGAAAATTGGTATACATCTCCTCTACTCATGAGATTAAGGAGATCAATCCACTCATCCCTAATTGTTCTAAGTAAGAGGGTTTTTAGTGTGTAAAATCATAGATGGTGCAATTTTTCCCTCTTAACATTATACATGAACCTCTTTGTTAGATCCTCAAGGCTCTCATCTTCTTTTTGGTTCACTCTAAAAAAAAAATTCTCTAATATCACGATCTTTATATTTTTCTAGAAATATATTTTGCATATCATTCCATGATCTTGTTGAATTAGTACCTAGACTCATGAACCATTTCAGAGCTCTATCCTTCAATGTTGCAGGAAACAATCTCATTTTTTGAGGGTGTGATACGCAGCCATAAGATCTACAAAGTATCTCAAATTAAAAGAGAAATGTTTCTAGATCCTTTGTCCTCCTACTATGGAAGTTGGGGAGGAAATATGGAGGGATGTTCTTCATATGTACACTGATGTCCATATCTTGAATGGGAAACCCAATAAGTTCTTCTTCATTGTCATCATATCCATCCATATCTTCTACCTTCAAAAGTGTATGGTGATGTAGTTCTTACTGCAACACGTGGTCAAGTTGGGGGGTTGGTATTGGAGAAGCATTTTTTTAATTTTCTAAGTATCCCTACTCCTATAAGGCATGAAAATTAGATTTTTTTGTATTTTTCAATATTTCGGAAACAACATGAAAAAGGAAAGCAAAAAATAATGCTAAAACATAATCAAATCATCTACTAGACACCTCCTCGACAACGATGCCAAAAAGTGGTGAGCCTTGGTATTGCACCTAGAGTGCTGCAACTCCCAGGGGCTGCCCTACTTTACTTTATCAATCCAGGGTTCATACAAACTTGGAGGTGATATTGCTATATACACAATATATGAATTCTACTCATGTCATCCTCTTCTGCTCTACGAAAGGGTGCTACTTCTAGGGTTACTCAGTGAGCTCTGTCACACTTAAATGAACCTAAAATAAATTGCAGAAAGGAAACTAAATTAAATTGTTGAAAAGAAATGACAGGAAAGGAAACTAATTTAACTTGTTGAAAATAAATGACAGAAAATAAAATAATCTAAATCACACTTAACTTGGCCAATCAGCTAAACACACCCTACTTATCTTATACTCTATATACCATGCTTCTATCCATGCAACTATCCATGACTTAATTCTAATTGAAAAAGTGTTGATTGCAATCTGGAGGGAAAGGGGGTAAAGGTGCTAATGGAGGGCTTAAACGCATGAGACAAGTATTAGAGGTGGAAAGAGGGGTTTAGAATTTATTAAAACTTATTATGTCGCAAACATGCTTTGGAGAGAGAGGCCTTTAAAAGTGTGATGGCGGAGTTGTAAGAGGGGGGTGGCAATGCGATATGTGATATCGCAATATCGCAATATCGCAATGCTGGTGGGGAAGTGGAATTGATGTTTGGGAGCAAGAGCGAAATGCGAAATGTGATGGGATAGAATTTGTGAAATGTGAAAGGATAGAAATTGTGAAATGTGAAATGTGATGGGATAGAAATTGTGAAATGTGAAATGCGATGGGATGACAGGGTGGTAGGGCCAGTGGCAGAGTGCTTTAATAATATCGCAATCGGCAGACAGGAGCGATAAGTATTAACGGAGAGCAGATAGAGATTGCGATTTGCGATGGATCTAAAGGGAAATGTGGTAAGTTCAAATGTAAGGGTAAAGGAGTTTCCAATGTTTTGAAGATTTTTAACAATATATATATGGCGAAGGTAAGGCACAAAGGAATATAGCAATCAGGTTTTGGAAGCGTAAGGTGTTAGTAAGGACCAAATGGGAAATGTGATTGTGATTTGCGTAAGTCTTAAAGGGAGAAGGGAAAGGTCAAATTATAAAGGGTTCTTCGAATAATTTCGTAATGACCGATAAAGGTAAGGTGAAAGGGAAAATCATAGAGATGATGATGAACAACAAAGGAAGGAGATGGAGGATCCTGCGAGATGTGAAATGAGATAGCGGGAATTTCGAGGAGGAAATGTGGAGGTCAAAATTTTAATGGTTTTTGTGAATAAAAAGGGTGTGATAGCTGATAAGAGGAGAAAAAGGAAGGAAATGGAGGCACAACAGCAACGTTCAGAAGCGTAACACAGAGATGGAGAGGAATTGGAAAATGAAGCAGAACCGCTTATTGAACTTCTCTGGAAATTTTGATGCTTATTCCTGCAAACAACCCTGTTGATCCATGCACAAAAATAGATGAATGCACGATAATATAATGAATGGAAGCCTCGAACTGGTAATGCAATTTCTTCCCTAAACTCAGAGATAGTGAAAAAAAGTAATTTTTGGCTCATGGGAAGGTCTACCCTCCTCGAACTATATGGACAGAGATGAGAGGGGAAGGCTCGATCCACTGCTTTTGGATTTTTCCTCTATTCTATTACTCTCATAAGCAAATGAAATACTATAGCAGCACATTGAAAGAAAAAACTAAACAGCAATGAAACTATTAGAGGCAAAACTAACTAAATGACAGAAGAAAAAAAAAAGAGTAGCTAAATGACATAAAAGAAATAATGATAACAATAGAGAAGCCAAGGCACATGGATTGGACCCTAACCCATGAACCTCTCTCTCTAAAACTAGATCAGTAAAATAACATATGACTACTCTTTGCATTACAAAAATGCAGTCTTATTACATCCCGAAGGTCTTTAAACAATAAAAGCCTAATAGGATGGAATGAATGGCATGTGATGGAATGGAATGCAAATGGAATGGAATGGACTGGCATCGAATGGACTGTAATGGACCCTAATTAGCTCTTGATCAGCTTTATTTATCCTCAAGGGAAGACCAACAACTCGATATAAAATAATGATTGAGTCCACTTTGAATCCAAGTAAACCATAGATTGAGTACACTTCGTCTCCAGTTTTCTTGGCTGCCTTTAATAGTTAAGGAGGGTGGAAAAACCCCTTGAATCTCTCCAATATTTCTCCATAATTTCCTGACATTATGCTCATTTATTCTTTAATATTGATCTTCCAGTGGTAGGGATCAAGTCCCTAAATCATCTCCTTCTCCAAATTTTCATAATCTTCCCAATATTCTCAAAATATTCTACAAAAATAACTAATATTAGGCACAAATATTTGATTACCTTTAAACCTTCCTAAGAACATATTAAGTCATAAGAAAACATTATTAAGTGCATAAGGAGAGATTTAATATATCCTTGCATGTGCATAAGGAAGGTAGATGGGCCTAAGAAAGGTTATATGGGCCTTAATTTATGTCTAATTTAGAGGTCCATTAAGCATCTCGCCTGGCTGGGTGTGGCCTTCTCTCTTTACTCTTGGGTGTTGATTGATTCGGGCTACTACATCAACTTGGATGCCCTAGGATGACTAAAGATGTCACATTTATTTCTTTCTAACATATAAGTTTCTCTTGGCCTTGTTGTTGCCTCTATATATACAGTGGCTCTATATATCTCCCACAAACTATTCCACTCCTCCTTTGTTGGTACCTCATCTATCCATGATTCTGTTATTGTTGTCTCGAGGTTCATGACAGGTTCGTAGTTGACTTCCCCCTTCTCTTTGAAAATTTGTTTCAGCATGAATAGGATTTCAAAGTGCTTCTTGTAAAGTCTTGTTAGCACCTCTTCTCATGAGGTTTTTTCCCCATCCTTATCGTTGCTTTGGCCATCCTTAGCACGACGTCAACTATCCAAGATAAATTCCTTTGGAAATAGGTTTCCCTGATCATTAAAGAATGGTGGTAAACCGATTTGATAAAATTCTTCACACTTGCCTTTCAACCTCTCCACCTCTTCAACCATACTACCGACTTTCTCTTATATCTGCACCATCATCCTATGTTTCCTCTCCACCTAGGTTGCTTTAGCAGGTAAGCGGGAGCAATCAAATTTTTTGTTTATAAATTCTTCTTGACTAATGTGATTTAAGAGAATGCTTATTACCTTGACTCTATAGGAGGTTGTCTTGGCATGTTTCTGGAGCATATCTACTTCTTTATGAGTTTTCCTAATTATTTTGATCCTTTATTGCACCAACGTTAATTATTCATAGCTCTTTCCAATCATCTTAATAACCTTTTCCCATATCATTTGTTTGGCCCTTTTGAAAGATACCTTGCCAACAATATCCTTTTCCTACAGGTATGAATGAATTTTCTATCTCTTGATGCATTCTTTTGCCCGACGAAGTTCTACTTTTGTTTTCTTCAATTATGCCTTAGCTCCAGAAATTATGACTGGCCTTCTTTAGATCCTTCACCTTCATCATTTACACAACTCTCGTTGACAATAAAAGATGCCATTGCCTAGATCAATCTTGAAATTTTGGACATAATAAGAAGAGTTCCACGTGTCTCAATGTAGTGGGGATGCGCATTACCCTAAAGTTCTAATTATTTTTCAAAGGTGACACTTTAGCTAGCAATATTATGGTTTGGGCCTTATGCTTGGATGATGTGATATTAAAGGTGCACAAGAAATATTGACCTAATTCTTTCTCAGTAAATTGAAAATTTCCTAAGCTATAGAATTATTCCCCAAGGTGAAATATTCTTTAAGGATGTAAGATTATTTTCACCCCTTCAGGAGGATTTAAAGGCAATGTAACCAGCTTGAGTAGCAACATACAGTCCCTGGAGAGAAGAATTATTCGTGCACTCGAGTAATGAACTGGATTTGCATATTTTATGCTCATATTATGTTGGAAATAACATATTTATAAATTTATGGCTTGCACCATTAATCTCTAAATGAGCCACTCTCCACTTCCATTTTTCGTTTACCATGTATAATAATCATCTTTCCCCAAGCGGGTCTGTGACTTCATGCTACTGTCGACAGGGCATGAGGCTTGGTTAGTGTAGGACACACATGGACCAATCAAATTTTCTTGGAGGACACATGGCATGCCTCTGCGTTGTTGAGCTGTCGGTTGTGGAAAGCCTTTGGCTGATGAAGAGACAATGAGGGGATGACACGCGTCTTACTCTGCATCCTTTGTCTTGGCTAATTCTCATGCATCTCACCGATGTGGGGCTTATTTCAGTCATCCAATGAGAAGCTAATTCCACCACTAGATCTATGGCCGCATCACTACCAAGGTCTCCTTTGATGTTGGGGTAACTCATTGTAACTATGGGACCAAGACACATGGAGGTAGGTGAACAAACAAAGTGACAGATGGGCTACGGATGTGGAGGGTGACATGGAACCGAGGGAAGTGTCATGGAGGATCCACATAGAGGATGATGTGAACTCTAGTGGCAAGAGATGGGTGATGCGGTGTAACAGCATGTTGTGAGTAAAGTGGAGAGGACAAGTGGCATAGTTCTACATGGGGTGGAAGGTGGAAATTCTCGAGCACGAGGTCATGTAGAGGACCTGTGGGGGTGACATGTGGTCTACTCCACATGACCCCCATGCATTAAATGTATTTCAAATTTGTGGCGCAAGGGGTTGGGGTTCGTCTGATATACAAGTGAATCCACCGTTGGATCTAGGAAGTGTGTGGCTTCTGTCCCCACTTTCTTCCTACTGCTCTTGTTCACTATAGCCCGATGTCCCCATGCATGCTCGTCGACACTAGTTCCCAAGCTCTCAGATGTAGCATGGCTTTTGAGGAAAACAATTGTGCCCACGTCATGACAACTACTAGTGCCCAATAACAGGGGTGAGACCACGTTGGAGTTGGAAAACTAGTTGATTGTGCTCAACCTCAAATCTCACCAAGCATTTGGTTTCAACACCAACACCAACATTTCCTTCACAAGCTTAGTACACTGGGCCATCAGTCATGTTCATCTCAAGACCAGAACCATTGTATATGGAAATAGGAAGCTCATTGGATCACTCATATTGGAGGACCTTGAAATTATGTACAAGGTACCTAAAACTAAAGTTAATTTTAATTTTTTCTTAACGAATTCATCATTACATAAGTTACTTCTTATGAATTTTCAATGCCACAACTACTTAAATATTAGTATTGGGATGAGGATCATCTTCACGTGAAGGATGATCATTTATATCTTGTTTATACAGTTAAATATCCCTCAAGCATGATTACTATTATGTTTTGTAGATTATTTGGAGAACAAAATACTAACCATTTAAAAAAAAATTGGATTCCTCTGATTCACCTGGTTTTGGAAAAATAAAGAATATTTAACTGGTCTGTTATGTTATCCAATAATATAAGAAGACAAATTCACAAAGTGGTTAATGCACCTCTTTTTTTTGCTCCTCAAATATTCATATTAACATATCTAATAGATGTTATTTGTGCTAGGACACCATTCCCTTTAATGAAATTTCATTGGCCCCTGAATCTACGACCAATTCAAATTTTTTGTTCCAAGTTATGGGATGCCATGGCTAGAGATCATTTTTATGATATTTGTATTAGATATTCTTCAATCGTTTCCTCCCAAGTTCACCAATGAGGATATGGAATGAATTGATCTTATTGGGGACTAGTATTACAAATATATCTAACCTCTCTATGATGTGACCTAAACATCCCCAACCATTGGTCATAGTCTACTTCTCCATTTTTGGTTTAGGTCCATAAACATCCCAATCTAGAATTATGTCATTAAAAATTTCCATTATTACATAATTCATTAATTTTCCTCCATGCTATTACAATGATGAGAACATCATATTCACATTTTTCCAACATCTTGTTAGATGTTTTATGCGGAATTTTCTTCTTTTTTTTGTAAGTTTGGTAGTTCCTTTCATTTTTCACTTTTTTCTCTTTTTTTTTTTAAACTCCATTTTCATCAACATGTCCACATACATCACCCCGATCGGGGAAGGGAATTGAACCTATGATGAGTGCTATAACAGCCCGCCTCATCACCGTTTAACCAAGACCCTACAGACGTGTTATGCATAATTTTCACGATTGTATAAAAAGGTGAATTTCCTAGATCTAGTCGTCTGGTCTATAACAACATAAGACAAAAAGTATGAATTTTCCCGTAGAGAAATTAGAGTATGGGAAAGAAGCCTACCTAGAATCTTTAGCAAGACTTTCTTTCCTCATTACTTATAAACTCCAATTGTATCACCAATTTTTATAATTAGAACATTCACACATGACTAAAACAAACAAAGGATCCACAACATCCATGTAGCATAGTCTAATACCTCTATTCCATGAATCATCATGGAATTGAAATACATGAGTGAAAAAATAACACAACATATATAGGAAAACAAGATATTATTTGTATTGATAAATATAGGAGAGATTTTACAACCATAAATAGACACTGAATTTTTATATGTCTCCCCTAGTTGAATTGTCCTTCCTTGTCACAAAGCACACCTCAATATAGACCCTAATGCAAGAATATGATGAATCGCTTTAGGTTCAAGGAAAAAACAAGAGGGCACTATAAATCTCTAAAATCCAACCCTGATGCTATGGAAGGTAGTAAAATTATAGGATGAGTGTGGTAGTTTATGATTTACAATCTTAGGCTTGAGATCCACATATGTTGGGAGGATGAGCTCGAGGTATAAGAGATAAAGTCTCCAAGACATGATAATATAGGAATTCGAGCTCTCTATCCATGGTAAATATTTAAAACTATCTTGGAAGCTTCTAGAAGAGGAAACTTTGGAATTATTTTTTATTTTCCCAAATTTCTAGAATCAGCACCCCTGTAGAAGGGAGCAAAATGTGTTGACCAGCACTTGTAGGACAAGCATGCAACATGCATTGAATGTAGAAATTTTAATACAATTATGTATTGTCTATATTCTCCTGATCTAACAATTATATGCCACTGTTAAATACATAATCACTTCTACAAAAAAATCTTGCAGAATTTAAAACACGATCGCCAATTGCAATATCAAGAAGAAAGATCAATCACACATAACACGAATGTTTTTACCGGTAAAGCATAAATCTAAAAACCACACTATCATATATTATTTATATATCATGGATCATGAAATAATCTCAAAAAAAACTCTAATATAAGAGCTCTCAGTATAATATACAATCATCTCACACTGTCATACAAAAATTGGCAAATTCATGTGCCAATTTACTGCCTCCACTGCGCAATCTGTAGAAATTATATAACTTATGTGTTATATGTCCAAGATTCTCCTAATCTCACACTATTTTAACTTCATGAAAAATACATAATCTATTCCACCATTGATCATTTGTGGAAATTAAATCAACATTGCAATGCACACATGAAACAATAAAAATTCACACACACTAACACAGTGGTTTAACGGGAAAGCCTGAAGCTGAAAACCCCAACTATCTGTATATAATATATTTCATAGATATCATGTAAAAATCCTCATACAAATCTGATCATATCAAGCTCTCAGTACAATACAATCGCTACATACTAATCAAGAACAATCAACAAAAATCTACACTGATTTTTTCCCTCCTAATAGCCTGCCTCTACTGCGCAATCCCTGCTAAAGAATGGCTCTGGATGAGTGTTAATTGCTCCAGCCTTGCTCACGCAATCCTCATTGGCATCTCCAATGAATTTGTGGTGCATACAATGCAACACTCTAGTCACAACTGATAGTCACACTTGCTCTTTCACTAATCTCTCCACTGAGTCTCCATTGATCTGTTCTGCACTGTAGTTAATTGTTGTCTCTGTCCAGTTAAATAATGAGTTATTATTTAGTGAATTAATTTAACTAATTAATTCACTCAACTCCACTGAAAGTATCAATTAGTTAGAAATAGACACAATTAGTTCAACTGAGTTTAACTCCATAAGTGTAGTTAAACTAGAAACCAACTCCACCAACTACTTCTCCAACTCCACCAAACTCTACCACTTGAGTTCTAACTGAAGTCCTCCATGCAGACACGGTAGCTCTATGAAGTGTACATTTCTTGGGTAGCTGATCTTAATAATTCATTATACTAAATTTGGTCTCCAAGAGAATAAGATAATGTTTAGAAGAGTCTAAATATTTATTGAAACTAATAAATATCGTAATATTTTTAGACTGAGTCTAAAAATAGACTTAAAAACAAATGTCTAAAAATAAGTCCATCTATTTTTCCAACTTGACCAACCATCTACAAAATAGCATCCTTACTGGCTAGAATATGATCGACATGTCTAAAAATAGACATAGTCTAAAAATAGACTTTGCGCCAAAAATAGCCTGCGGGGCCCACTT
This sequence comes from Pinus albicaulis, assembly GCA_034641835.2. Taxonomy (NCBI): domain Eukaryota; kingdom Viridiplantae; phylum Streptophyta; class Pinopsida; order Pinales; family Pinaceae; genus Pinus; species Pinus albicaulis. The sequence goes on from CM076579.1 coordinate 750,123,670, forward strand.
AGTGAAGGCGAATCTTTCCACTAAGCTCATCATCTTATTGAATCTCAAGACTCCCTCTCAACAAGATAGGGATTATCTGCCACCCCGATCCTGTCTCTATGGTATTCGAATTTGCTCCTGGTGAGCGCCTTCGTTAGAATATCTGCATCCTGATCTTCAGTAGGAATGTAAGAAAGAAACATGATCCTCCGCTACACACAATTTCTAATATGATGGTACCAGATGTCAATATGTTTAGATCTATCATGAAATATTGGATTAACCAAGAGTTTAATGCAACTCTTATTATCACAATATATCATAGTAGGATCTAAATGAGAACCGAACAAACCGACCAGGATCTTCTTCATCCATATAGCCTCGCATGCAACCAAACTTGCTACCATGTACTCGGCCTCCGTTGAACTGAGAGCCACAAATATTTGTTTCCTGTTGTACCAAGAAACTGTTGTAGATCCGATACTAAAAATATCTCTGGATGTGCTCTTTCTGTCCGTTGGGCTTCCTGCCCAATCTGCATCCGTGAAGCCATGCAGCTTCACTTCATCCGACTATCTGTACCACAATCCATACTCATATGTTCCCCTGAGATACCTCAAGACATGCTTGCCTACCTTCCAAAAGAGCTTGGTAGGCTTCACCATCGCTTGTGAAAGTTGGTTCACAGCATAGCATATGTCTAGTTGTGTATTGACTAAATACATGAGCGAACCAATCAACTGTCGATAAACAGTGGCATCCACTACCTCTGCCGATGTAGCATCCTCCTTCCTCCAACCACTAGGAAGAGGAGTGTCTATAGGCTTGCAGCCTTGCATGTGAAACTTCTCCAGTATCTCCTGGGCGTACTTTCCTTGAGACATAAACAGTTCACCTTTCCGCTACCAAATTTCCAATCCCAGGAAATAATGAAGGAGGCCCAAGTCCTTCATCTCGAACTCCTTTGCAAGATCTGCCTTGCATGAGTGTATCAACAGTTCATCACCCATTAGTATTAAATCATATACATAAAGCACAATTATCAAAAGCTTACCTTCCACCACAATCTGGTATAGGTTTGGATCCGCCTCACTCTTGGCAAAACCAAGTCCGGTGAAATAAATGTCTATCCATGTGTACCAAGAACGAGGTGCTTTTTTCAGCCCATACAGGGCTCTTTTGAGCCTGCACACATGTGACTCAATGCTGAAGATTTCGAATCCTTCAGGCTGCTCAATGTACACCTCCTCCTCATTGATTCCATTGAGGAATGCAGTCTTCACATCCATCTGATGAATGTGCCAACCCATCTGCGCTGAGAGAGAAAGGATGGTCCATATGGAAGAATACCTTGCGACAGGTGCAAATGTTTCTTCATAGTAGATCCCCTTGATTTGTGAGAAGCCCCTGGCAAAAAATCTTTCCTTATACTTCTCAATGCTCCCATCAGCAGCTTGCTTCACTTTGTAGATCCATCTCGAACCTACCACTGATTTCCCTTCCGGCCTTGGGGCAATCTCCCATGTATTGTTTCTGACAATCGAATCATACTCTTCCACCACGGCATCTACCCATGCGAGATCCTCCACAGCTTCCTTCAAAGAGGATGGCTCCGTCATGATACACTTTCTCATGAGAGCCATGTATCCAGTAAATTGGTCAGGTGACTGTCTCTGTCTGTGCTATGATGTAGGAACTCCTACATTTTGCACTGCATCAAGATTCAGTCGCTCAGCTTCTGTAGTGCGCTTCCTCCCTCTGATGTTTGGTGCTGCATGAGTGGTTTCTTCCACTCCATTAACCTCCTCTTGTGGCTGATCCACATCTTGAGGCTCATCTTTAGGAACAAGTAGCTCCTCCTCTGCATGCAAGTGTAGCTCCCTCTCAAGCGACAACTTCATGGCTTTCTCCTCATGAAATTTGATATCCCGTCACACGAAAATCATCCGACTGTCTGGAAAATACACACGATAATTGTGGGGTGTTTCTGTGTACCCCACAAATATCCCAACCTCTACGGTCGGCTCCAGCTTCTTCCTGGCATTTTTCATCACATGAATGTAAACAAGTGAGCCAAAAATCTTCAAATGAGAAATATCAAGCTTCTTACTAGAAAACGCCTCTTCGGGTGTACTCATGCCAAGTACTCTATGAGGACAACGGTTTTGCACATAAACCACAGTGTTGCATGCCTCAGCCCAAAAGTGTATGGGAAGGCCCTAATCATGCAACATCGCCCATGTAGCACCCACGATCGTACTGTTCTTCCTCTCAGTGACCCCATTTTGTTGTGGGTTATAAGGCGCTATGAGTTCTCTTCAAATTCCTTCTTTGCTACAGAAGTCTTTGAATTTTCCAGAGATGTATTCACCACCATTATCACTCCGAAGATCTTTCACTTGCTTCCCCGACTCTTTCTCAACCAGTGCATTGAAATCACAGAACTTTGAGTATCTCTCACTCTTCTTCTACATGAAAAGTATCCAGCACTTATGAGAAAATTCATCAAAAAATATCACATAATACCTGTGCTTTGCTATTGAAGCAACCGAGAAAGGTCCACACACGTCTGTGTGAATTCTCTCAAGGATCGTCGAAGCACGACTATCCTTCTCATGAAAAGTGGTCTTCACTAATTTTCCCAAAGTCCATCCCTTGCACTGATCTGACTGCGCAAGTGTACCTTTGGAAAGCCCGGTAGAAATCTGCTGCAAAATTTTCAAAGCACCATGGTGAAGATGGCCCAATCTCCTGTGCCACAATTCGCCCTCATCTCAGCTCACCACTCCTTTTGCTTTGCATGTCATTACAGCGTAGCCATATACCTACAATTTATAAATATTCTTAACTCGAATCCCTATCCTCCTGGTTTGACCAATTTTTTTATGGTGCAGGAAAGCTTTTCCCTCGCTAAAAAGAACATCATAGCCCTCGTCTTCCAGCATCGCCACGGAGATTAGATTCTTCTTCAATTTTGGAACATGCATGACCTTCTTCAAGATGAAAGGTTTACTGGACTCCCTCTCAAAGGAAATTATCCCGATACCAGTCGCACTGTATCTACCATCATCGCCCATCTCGATGTGCACTCCAAGATCCTTTTCCTCCAGATCACTAAAAAAATCTTTGTCTCTGGTCATATGGAAAGATGCACCATTGTCAAGAAACCACACTGATCCCATCACAATTGAAACCAAGCATGCGATCAAAGAAAATTCAAGCTCAAAATGCGAGGCTAAGGCCTCTCCTGCTGCAGAACCAGCAGCGCTCTTATTCTTCTTCTTCTGTGGGAAATTAGTGGTGAAATGCCCGTGCTGGTGACAGTGAAAACACTTAACCTTGGACAAATCATGCTTCTTGCCTTTAGCTTCGGATTTGGAAGATTTCTTCCCTTTTCCTTTTCGAGCTTTGGTAGAAAAAGTGCAATTTTCTTCATCTTCATTCTTTTATGAAGATCCATCCATGGTACCCCGCTTTATCTCCTCCTGCACAAGATCCGACCAAATTCGCTCCCATCCTGGCAGTTTCTCCCATCCATTGACAGAGTCTTTGTAGCTATGCCAACTCTTTGGAAGCCCAAGGAGAGCCAAGCTCACCAAGTCTTCTTCATCAACAATAACCCCCACACTTCCCATCTCATCCTTGAAGTGGAAAAACTTCATGAGGTATTTTGGAATACTGTCGCCTTTCTCCATTTTTATTTTTATGAGCTTGTCTTTAAGCGCTAACTTCCTCTGGTCACTTCTGCTTTGGAACAAGTTTTTCAAAGCCTTCCACATTAAGAATGGATTGGCTTTCTCGTGTAGGCTGGACACAATTTGGTCGTTCACACCTTCCAACAGAATCCTTCGACACTTTGCTACCTTCTTTTTCCATGAGTCAAGTGCGGTTGCATCGCTAGAAGCAGGCTTCAAAATATCAACATCTATGAACTCCTTCAATCCATTATCATCCAGAACCACCTCCATCATGTCCTTCATTTCTATGTAATTTGAGCTTCCCTCAAGGGAATACTCCAATCGCAATCCGTTGAAAGACATTTCAATGAATGCTCAACTTCGACACCAAGAAAACACTGCAACAAATTCGAATTCCACCAGCACAAAACTCAACCGCTTCAATAATTGCAATCTCTTCCAATGATCAACACTGCTTTGATACCATATAGAAATTATATAACTTATGTGTTATATGTCAAAGATTCTCCTAATCCCACACTATTTTAACTTTATGAAAAATACAGAATCTATTCCACCATTGACCATTTGCACAAATTAAATCAAGATTGCAATCCACACATGAAACAATAAAAATTCACACACATTAACACAGTTGTTTAATGGGAAAACCTGAAGCTAAAAACCCAAACTATCTATATATAATATATGTCATAGAGATCATGTAACAATCCTCATACAAATCTGATCATATCAAGCTCTCAGTACAATACAATCGCTACACACTAATCAAGAACAATCAGCAAAAATTTGCACTAATTTTTTCCCTCCTGATATCCTGCCTCTACTGCGCAATCCCTGCTGAAGAATGGCTCTGGATGAGTTCGAATTTCTCCAGCCTTGCTCACACAATCCTCATTGGAATCTCCAATTAATGTGTGGTGCATACAATGCAACACTATAGTTACAACTGATAGTCACACTTGCTCTTTCACCAATCTCTCCACTGAGTCTCCACTGATCTGTTCTGCACTGTAGTTAACTATTGTCTCTGTCTAGTTAAATAATGAGTTATTATTTAGTGAATTAAGTTAACTAATTAATTCACTCAACTCCACTAAAAGTATCAATCAGTTAGAAATATACACAATCATTTCAATTGAGTTTAACTCCATAAGTGTAGTTAAATTAGAAACCAACTCCACCAACTACTTCTCCAACTCACCAAACTCTGCCACTTGAGTTCTAACTGAAGTCCTCCATGCATGAACCACCAGTAGCTCTAGGAATTGCGTAATTCCTTCAGGTAGATGATCTGAACAATCTTCTAACTGAATTTCAGTGCTCCAAGAGAATAGGATAATGTTTAGAGTCCAAATATTATTAAGAGCTAATAATATCCAACATGTCTATTTTTAGACTGGCAGTCTAAAAATAGACTTCGCCCAAAATGTCTAAAAATAGAAGTCCATCTATTTTTCCAACTTGACCAACCATCCACAAATAGCATCCTGCAACTCATAGAATGTGATCGACATGTCTAAAAATAGACATAGTCTAAAAATAGACTTTGTGCCAAAAATAGCCTACGGGGCCCACTTAGTGAAGGTGACTCTTTTCACTAAGCTCATCATCTTGTTGAATCTCAACACAATCCCAGCTGATATAAATCCCTAAATAGATGGAATCCTACTTACCTTGACTACACAATCCTCATTGGCATCTCCAATGTGTGTGTGGTTTCATGAGTGCACCCACTAATGTCACAATTGATAGTCAAATTGTCCCTTTCACCTAAATCTCAACTAGGTCTCTGTTGGATCTAACATGCATGTAGTTAACAGTAGTAAATCTTCAGTTTCATGTGAGACCACTGATTTTGAATTAATTAATAATTAATTCACTGATCTCTCACTAGTGTATCTTTAGTCACAACTAGCACAACTAAGTTTAACTCACTTAACTGAGTTAAACTACTTTACAACTCACATAACTTCACATCCAACTATGTTACAACTTTGAATCACTCAGTTACAACTAATTCCACTTGCATGTCCCACCAACCAACCTTTGAACTTGAATTTCCTATAGTTAACTAATTTTCCACTTCAGTTCACTATTTCCAAGTGCTCATTGAGAATATATTATTGTTTATTGTCCAACTATTATTAAGGGATAATAATAGTAGACATGCATCTATAAATAGACATGTGATCTATAGATAGAACCCACACATACATCTATAAATAGAATTTGCTCATCATCTATAAATAGAATTTTCTCATGCATCTAAAAATACACTTCCACCTAAAAATAGCCTGAGGCTCCATCCTAGTGTAGGTGCATAATTTCACTAGGATCTTATTATTGAATCTCAACATTGAACACAAGTGACCAAGGAATCAAGGTGTATTGCAGCTAAAAACAGTGTTTTTGAGCAATTTGTCCCAGAAACTCGGACTATTTGGAGAGCTCATGCTTAGGGCTTTGTGAAGGGATGATGACAAAATGTTCATGGATATTGATTGCTCCAGTTTGCAGGCCTTTTGGGATGATGTGAGAAAATTTCCCGTAATAGATTGCCCCCTAAAGTACAAACTTAGAAGCAGTGGTTGATGACTGAAGTTCTTTACCTTGTGACAAGTCTAGATCAAGAAAAATTGGTTGATATCATCATGTTATAATACATTTTCATTATGATATCATTTTTTAGGGAGGTATACCCATGCTCATCATATAAGCTAATATTACATGTAAAATTATCAAGAAGTCTCATCCACCGATGATAGAGCGCAAACCCATGCTTGGGTGACTGTCTGTATGATCATAGCCATCATACTTTGTAATATTGTATTAATCCTAAAATCATGTCCCGAATGGATGAAAATAGATCTGAGGTCTTCTATCTCGTTCACTTGATCGTTCAACATACGAGTCTAACCATATGGATAAATGAGTTGGAGTCGAAAATGGTAGACACCATCTGATTACTAGTCAATTATGTAAGCCATTAATAGATGTGTGATAAACCGCAAATGATGCTAATGGTTCTCAAGGTAAAATATTACAATCTATGTGGTGTGAATAGGTGAGTTAAAGTTGAACACCAAACAGAATATTTTGGTCGAAGGCTAATGATGAGGAACTATCATCGAGAGTAAGCAATATTTCCATTGATGTATATAGGCTCCAAGGTACCGAAGGGAGTTTCTAAGTCAACTTCCTAGATGAGTTGATGTCGAGAGGAAGTGACACATCACAAGAGGGCCTTAATGTATCCCCCATCAACGACATAAAATGGGTATCAAGATTTGAGACAAAAAGAAGTTGATGTATATTTGGCTCAGGAATGATAGAGATAAATGAAGGCTTAGGAGTATCATAACAGATATTAATTGAAGGACTTCCCTTGAACATATACGTGACACTTTATGGAGCTGACAACATTTACCCAAACCTGATTATGTAGGATTTTTATATGGTGTGATGAACCAAGGAGGCAAGCATATTTCCCAACCCAAGAGTCATAGAGATGAAGCAAAATAGTGTCATGTTCAAGAGAGACTCGCTGCCATTAATAATTCAAGTACCCTGTTTTCCCAATTTCCCCAACCATTTCTGGTCAGTACCCCTTTATTTTTGACAAGATTGAGGACGATAACATATGCTAGATTTATAAGCCCATCATTCAGATGAATCCATCTAAGTATTTTTAACAAACCTTGAGAAGGAGTGGTTAAATCCCATCATGTTCGACAAGTCCATCATTGTTTGATTCTTTTACAAGTCCATAAAATGTGTAACTCAACTTCTTTTTCATGTTTATAGATTTTGAAAAATAGTTGTTATGCAACCATCTCACAAAATAGATGAAAAGATAGATTATCGACTTAAAAAATAGCCTCTTCAAGGGGGAAACCTCCTTAACATTACATAAATGAAAAATTATTGGATGATTCAAAAGTAAAAACCTCTTTTTTATATATGGGATTCTATCAGAGCCGACATAACGATAATAATTTAAGGGCACAACAATAACAATAATGGGCTTATATGGGGCACGATAATAATAAAATGGGGACTGCGTGGGCACAATAATAAAAATAAGGGGGATACACTAACAATAAAAATAAGAGGCTACACTAATATTATACGGACCTAATATTCCCCTCTCCTTCAAAAAAGTGTTGTCCTCAACGCTTGAGTAGTTCTGGATGCTTTTGTATAAAATTTCATCCTCCCATGTGGAACTTTCAACGGGTAAGTTCTTCCACTTGATGAGATACTTTGAAATTGGTCGATTCCATAGTTGTTGATTTATTGCTTCTGTGAGTGATTTAGGTTCCAATGTGATTTTTCCTTCCTCATCAAGTTCTGGAAATATTGTTTGAACTAGGAGCTTGTCACCTATAACTTTCTTTAAGCATGAAACATGGAAAATTGGGTGCACTCGAGAAGATACAAGAAGCTCCAATTTTTTTGCCATAGTAAAAATCTTTTGCAACACCTTGTAAGAACCGTAGTACTTTGGTGATAATTTATTATCCTTCTTAACTTAATTGAGGGAAATTTTTTTGTATGGTTGTAGATGTAAAAATACCTGGTTGCCTACATCAAAACTTCTTTTGTTGCAATGTTGAGCTGCATGTTGTTTCAATTGATTGTGTACCAAAGTGAGGTTATCCTTTAAGAGTTGGAGAACTTGTTGTTGATGCTCGATGTGATCTTCCACTGCTTGAACCTTGGAATTTTCTCTTAAATATGATGTGATGGATGGTGGATGATATCCATAAATTTCCATAAATGGGGTCATTTTGCTGCAACATTGAAGGAAGTGTTATACCATCACTCAGCAAGAGGTAACGACTTGACCCAATTTCTTTTCTTATCATGTACAAAGCAACGAAGTTATACTTCCAAACATTTGTTCACTATCTAAGTTTTCCCATAACATTAAGGATGATAAGATGAGCTATGAGCTAATTGAGTACCCAGAAAAGAGAATAATTATGTCCAAAAATTTCCAGTCAAAATGGGATCTCTCGCGCTTACAATAATATTTGGTTTTCCATGTAGCTTTTGAATTGTTTCCATAAATGTAGTAGCAACTATACTAGCTTTAAATGGTTGAGATAATGCACAAAAGTGTGCATACTTGGTAAGTCTATCACTACCTCCATGATGACACTCTTTCTTTTAGAATTGGGAAAACCTATGATAAAATCTATTGAAACCTCCTCCCAACCTTGACTTGGAATGGATAAAGGTTGTAACAGACCCAAGGTCTTAATTGTCTCAACTTTATTTTGTTGGAAAACCAAACATTTTGCCACAAAATTTTGAAAATCAGATTTAATTCCATCCCAAAAAAAATTCCTCTTGACCCTTTGGTAAGTTTTAAAAAATCTTGAGTGCCCTCTTAAGGGCGAGGTGTGAAATTCCAAAAGAATATTTTGTTTGAGTTGGGAGTTCTTACAAACATATAAGCAATATTTGTACCATAATGAATCATTTTTCCAGCTAAATGTACCATATTTATTAGGATCTTGTTGTAACTTTTGAAAGAGTTTTTTCCACGCTTCTTCATCAGTCTTCCATTCATCCCTTGCTTCATTTATCCAATATGGGTGGATAATAGAAATCGCACAAAGTAATGCTTCCACATCCTCATCCTTTTTTGAGAGTGCATTTGCAACAACATTTTGCTTCCTTTTTTTTGTAGATGATTTCAAAGTCCATGGTTACCTTGTGAATATTCATAGAGGACTCTAGATTTTATGAGACATGCATAGCCTCAGGGGAACCATATGGTAGCAGTTTATGGGAGCATGGTATATGTACCAGTTATAGTAGCAACTTATATATGATTTCATGGTTACCTCATTAACGTTGCATATGGTTTCCTCATGTGCATATTGTTGCTATTTCTTGATCTGAATGGTAATATTAGTGTTTTTTGTTCTAAGATCCAATTCATAATTTAAGTAAAGTGCTTGAGGATGATGAGATTAATTGCAAGTTCAAAATGAGTTTTTATGTGTTTTTATGTGAATTTCATGAACAAATTAACATAAACAAAACACTTAAAAACATCATCTAACATACATGAACATCACCATAAATAGTAACACAATAGCACATGATGAAGGAGTTCACCACACCTGGGCTAAGTCTCCTTGGTCTAGCTTCCAATGGCTTGACCCTTTCTATTATGCTCAAAAGTGTGATTACATGTGTTTTCAATGCTTAAACAGCTCTTAAACATGTTCCATCAGCTCCAAAATTCCCAAAAATGCCTGTGTAGCCTCTTTCTACCTCAAATTTGGCCAAAAAATGACTTTTTTATGAATTCCCCAAGTTCCTGCACTATTCACTCCACATTTTCCCCAAAATTCAACACCATCCTACAAATCCAGCTAACTGAGTGTGAATTTCACCAAAAATCAGGCGAAATTGTTAAAGCGCCTAAATGCCCAATAACGCTTACAACCAGATTTAAAACCATATTAATTATTGTTATAAGTCAATTTGGGAATCATCCCCCATGAACTGGTCAAACTGGACATCATCCCCAGGACCAGTTAAATAGGGTCTATCATCCCCTTATATTTCAATTGTTATATGCCCTAAGACAAGAACAATTCATTCATGGCTTCTATTTTGAGATTTCCAAGGTTTGATGTATATGATATACCACTTATTGAATCACCAGCAGAGCCTCTAGAGGTACTAACTGTGTTGCAGTGCCAAATCCTCCATTCAAGGGTGCACTGCAGTGCACTTCTCGACATTCAAGAGTGCGTTGGTCGCCTAGGAGTGGAATTCTCATTGTTCCAGGAATCTCCATATGGATAGTACCTTCTAGAAGAGTCCATATGTGTCAAAATTTGAATCCAAGTGTCCATATAACACCTTTGAACTTGCGAACATGTCTTGCCTATTATTAGAAAGTCATTCATTGAGAAACTACCATCAGTTTCCCTATAAATTGAGCACTCATTCTAGTGCTAGGGAAGGAAGAAATTTGGTAAATTTAATCTGTTGGATTCTCATTTGAGAGACTGAAAGTAGTGATATGTTTTTGGTATGATGTTGGATGTGATGAGGCTGGAATGAAGCTAGAGTTGGTTGGAAACAAATCGATCCATTGGTTGTAACCTCCCCCTTCTACTCTTTAATTAAGATTGTTGTTCATTTTCCCATGCATATGTCTCTATTTCTTGTGAAATGTATTCTTGAATGATAGATGTATTTCATATCTAATCGATTTATTGAGTAAGGTAATTAGATATTTGTATATTTCATGTTGTTTTTTGTTCTCTGTTTTTATTTGTAGGAATCAATATGGTGTTTTGAGTTGGATTGAGAGCGACGACAACAGCGACAGAAGGAGAAGGAGAAGCGATTGAATAACAAGTAGGCTCTTTCACCATTCTATACATCTTCTTTTTTTAGAGAAAGTGATATTAATTCTTTCCTCTGTTGTTCTAAGTGACTATCACTACACTTAGGGAATTTGGTTTATCCGTAGATCACAATTCCACATAAAAAATTGGTGACTCCACTGGGGAGTATCGTATCATTCCTGTTTTTTTTGCCTCTTTTTATCCTCACCAGTAGCATATACTTTTATTTATTATAAATTTGAATGAAAGAATTGCATTAGAAGTGTGTTCTGCTGCTTGGTTTTTCAATCCTTGATGCACCCAACACACTGTTGGTCAAGACACAATTTACTACAGTGAATTGTCTCCTACTCAGGGGTGCTATGCAACGCAATGTCTCACCTTAGAGACTGCGTTGGCCCCTTAGCCAACCAAATTCCATATAAATTTTTCATTTCTATCATTCTCAACCACTTTTTTGTTGTATTCTAAAATGTCTGATACCTCTTAGAGACCAGTAAACTTTCCTGATTGTTCCTCATTTGAAAAGGAAAAAAATTCAATGTCTCTTTAGTGTTTTTCTTTATCATTGGAAAATCAAATTCAAAGTATTTTATTTCTGCATTAGATCAATTTGTTTTCGAAAAGGAAATTTATGTTTCATTCCTCGTTTCATGTAGGAAAATTGTAGTTCCATTCTTCATTTTCCGAAAAGATAAATTGTTGTTTTATTCATCGTTTCTCAAATAAGACAACACTTGTTTTTATTGATTGATGCATATAGTTTCCTTTCTTGCATTCACATTAAGGGATATTAAAATAAAAACATGCATTTTCATATAGTGAATTATGTGTGTTGCATAGGAACAAGTTAGGAAAGTTGCATTTTAGTTTGTGCTCTTTGTTGTTTGCTCAAAAATTGATTGCTATTTCCCTTAGTAGCTAAGATTTTCATTGAAAATTTTGCTTATCATTTAGTTTGCATTTTTAGGAATTTTCATTACATCATGCAATGAAACTCAAAGACAAACTTCTAAACAATATCAACATAAAATTTACATCAATTTACCTAAGAAAGCATTGGAACATTAATGATAACATTTAGAAGGTCTAGGCTAGAGACGTGTTCCAACGTCGTTAAACATAGAAATTTTCATTAACCTTTCTGTGATACATTCCAAGTGTTATACCTCACTGCACATACGTAAGTATATCGAAGCTCGTCCAGGTACCTTCAGGTATATAGGGCAGTGTTCTATTACGAAAGTATAAGGGGGTGCTCTCACTATGCGATTTCACATTAGACAACACTAATACAGACTTGGGCCTCTAGTGAGCCCTGGTATTGCACCAAGAGTGCTACAACTCCTAGGGGCTACCCTACTTTACTTTATCAACCCAGGGTTCATACAAACTTGGAGGTGACAGTGCTATATCCACAGCAGATGCATTCTACTCATGTCATCCTCTTCTGCTCTACGAAAGGGTGCTACTTCTAGGGGTTCTCAGTGAATTCTGTCCCACTTCAATGAAACTAAAATAAATTGCAGAAAGGAAATGACAGAAAGGAAATTAAACTAAATTTTTGAAAAGAAACTAATTTAAATTGCACAAAGGAAATGACACAAAGGAAACTAATTTAACTTGCTGAAAATAAATGGAAAAAAGGAAACTAATTTAAATTGCAGAAAGGAAATGACAGGAAGGAAACTAATTTAATGTATGCTCTATCTACCATGCTTCTATCCATGCAGCTAAGCTATCCATGATTTAATTCTAATTGAAAAAGTGTTGATTTGCATCTTGGAGGAAAAGGGGCTAAATAGGCTAATGGAGGGCTTAACACATAAAACAAGGCTTAGAAGTGGAAGGAGGGGGTCTAAACCTTACTAAATCTTTAATATAGCACAAAAAATTCTTTGGAGCAGAATGCTTTGAAAAGTGCGATGGCAGAGAAGCAGGATTACAGTTTGGGAGTGGGAGAGAAATGTGATTTGTGAAAAGGGCAAAGGTTGTGATTTGCAATATGTGATATCGCAATATCACAATCCATAGACAGGATTTATAAGTGTTAACAAGGAGAAGATAAATATTGCAAAATGTGATTTACGATAGGATAAATATTGTGCTCTATGATATGTGATATCGCAATATCGCAATCGGCAGACAGGAGAGGTAAGTGTTAACAACAAGTGGATAAAGATTGCGAAATATGATTTGCGACGGGATAAAGACTACGAAATCCAATTTGCAATTTTCGATGTGGCGGAGTACGGAGCGATATCACAATCAGTGTTTGGAGTGGTAAGTCTTAGAGGAAAAGGGGAAATATTGCGAAATTTGAAATATGATAAGTGATGTGGCAGTGGGACTAGTGGCAAATCACGATACCAATATTGCAATCGGCATCAAAAGTGGTAATTGTTAATGGGTACCAAATAAAAATGTGATTACGATTTGAATGCAACGGAGTATGGAGGATATCGCAATCGGCGTTGGGAGTAGTAAGTATTAACGGGAACAAAATAAAAAAGCGATTTCAATTTGAGATGTGGCAGAGTAAGGAGGATATGGTCGACGTCGGGAGCATTAAGTATTGATGGGAACAAAATAAAAGTTGTGATTTGCGGTGAGCGAAGTACGGTAGCGAGATGTTCAAGGACCAAGGGCAGAGGTCGAAATCCAATGGTTTTTTAGCATTTTCTGTTAAAAATGGTAAGGCAATCATGACGAACAAAAACAAAGGAATAAGGTTGGCTCAATGGTTTAAGTGTTTTTATGAATAAAAAGGTGGGTGATGCAGTGAGAGTAATCGGGAAAAAGCGAAAATTGAGGGCGTAATAGTAGTGCATAGATTGTAAAGATAGAGATGGAGAATGAAGTGGGGAGGCACCACATAGCTCCTCTAGGGTTTTAACAATAATTCATGTATTCAACCTGCTAACTTATGCGCAAGGAAATAGACGAATGCATAAAAATATAGTGCAAAGGGAGACAAAAAAAATGGTAATGCAACTCTACTTTTAATCTCAGAAACAGTGAATAGAAATAAGTTTTTGGGTCTGTGGTAATGTTCGCCCTCCTCGAGCTCTATTAATAGAGATGAGAAGGGGGTCTTGATCCACAAATTTTTTATTTTTCCTCTACTCTATTACTCTCGTATGAAAATGAATAACTACAACAACAAACTGAAGGAAAAACTAAACAACAATGAAATTATTAGAAGCAGAACTAGCTAAATGACAGAAACAAAACTAGCTAAATGACAAATAGGAAATAATGAAAACAACAGAGAAGTTGAGGCACATGGGTTTGGCCCTAACCCACGAGCCCAGCTCTATGGAAAAAAATCATTAAAATGGAGTTTGTCTTCTCATTTCAGGAAGAGAATAGCCTCATTATATTTCTTAAAGTTTTATCACTGAGTACAATAGTAAAAATCTTAATAGCTTGCAACAGAAGTTCTAAATGGATTGAATGGAAGTCCACCCTAATTAGCTTTATTTATACTAAAGGGAAGCTACCAACAACTCCCTAAAAAATAGGTAATGAGTCCACTTGAATCCAAGTGAAGTATGGCTTGAGTGCACTAGGTCTTGATTTACTTGGCTACCTCTGGAATTTGAATTGTTGGAGGGGATCTCATGAGGATACTTTGGTTTCCTTTGAGAGTTAAGGAGGGTGGACAATCCCCTTGAATCTCTCCAAGATTTATCCCTAATTTTTTGATATTGTGCTCATTTATTCTTCACCCTTGATCTTCCAATGGCAGGGAGCAAGTCCCTAAATTATCTTCTTCTCAAAATCTGCATAATCTGCCCAATATTCTCACAATATTCTACAAAAATAACCAATATTAGGAAAAAATATGCAATTACCTTTAAACCTTCCTTAAAAAGTATTAAAGCATAAGAAAACATTATTAAGTGCAGAAGGAGAGATTTAATATATATTTTCATGCACATAAGAAAGGTAGATGGGCCTAAGAAAGGTTAGATGGGCCTTAATTTATGTCTAATTTAGAGGCCCATCATCACCCCCCTACTAAAATTGTTGCTCATCCTCTAAGCAACTTATCCATCCTCCCTGCCTTATGGTTTTTCCTGCATGCTGGCTTATTTCATTTTTTGTTTATTGGCCCATGCGCTACTCCTCTTGCTAATATTCTTGTTATTCTTCTTGCATTTCTTCTCATAGGTGCTTCATGGAGGTCCTCAGATGCCTGAAGAAAATCTATTTCGCATGCCAAGAGATGGTTGATCCACATTTTATTTTATTTATTTTTTTAATCGCATGCAGAATAAACTCATAGTTCTTTTTTCTGTGAACTGAGTTCACCCTTTGTTACCCCTTTGGCACTCCTTGTCTTCCATTACATTAACTGCTTACTACCAACTTTCTCAAGTCACTTTTACTTTTTTCTTATTCCTCTTCTTGGTGGAAAAAGTGAGGCTAGTTGCTAGATAAGGCTGAGGTTTCTCTGCTACTGATTTTGGCTATATAAAAAAATTTCTTTCTCACACTTTTTAATGTTTTATTAGGCTAAAATAGATTCAAGGAAAGGGTTAGATGATTGCATACCTCAGCCTTACCATTTATTTATTTTTGTAGGTGATATTGAAGTTGTTGATGTGAATTTTGAAGCTGTCTTCAGTGGTTCTGAAGCTACATGTGATAATCTGCTTGAGGTCCTTTTGGAGCTTCTGAGCACACGAGAAGGAAGTCCAAGTTTGACTACCTTTAACTAGGGCGTTCACCAAATTTTATTTTTGTGCTAACTTGATGTTTTTCTGCTTGCAAAGGTTGGAGAGCACCTGCATTCATTAGAGAGAGATACATGGAGAAATGCAATTTTTTTTTAAGGCCCACTAGCTGCCTCAATGAGGTTTTCCACTAGTAGGATTGCATAGGTGCCTCAAAGGAGGTTTTCACCTAGGATATTTTTTTATTTTTTATTTTCAACCCAATGACCACCTCATGGAGGTTTTCAATCAGTTGGCCAATCTCAGATGCCTCAAAAGAGGTTTTCACTTGAGATTTTATTCTTCTTCAATTTTTTCCTTTTCTTTTTTTCTTATTCACTTTCCTACTCTAATTGAAAAACATAACCTTTTTTAAGTATAGGAATACTTCCAATGGAGCCATGTACACGTCAAGATGACAAATAAAATTAGATGCACACTTGGAATACATGCTCTGACATGTACCTAAATATAAGATATGAATTGATTTGACTAGGATTATATCAAGTACTATTGGAGAAGAGTGTGTTGGTACAACTTAATGATTGTTTGGAACCATATGTCAATATAGTTATGATGCCCCCGGTGCACTTGCTGAGTTGGATCACCTTGGAGGTCCTTTTCTATTATGACATTCAAATCTCCCTATATTTGTTGATTGTTCTCTTGAACACATGGAGGAAATGCTGGTAAACATGAGGAAACATTCTCAACATCTGATTCTGATGTCGGCTCCTCATCAAGTGTAGCCCTTGATCTTTTGATCTCCTCATTTGGATATTCTTCTTCTTTATGTTGTCCTTCAATGAAATTAAGAAAATATCTTCTTTGCAATACCTTTATTGAACTAAGATGAATACCATCTATATCAAGAGGCGATGTTTGGAAGTGTTGTTCCTCAGCATTGTAAGTGAGCTGAGATACTTCATTGTATGGGTTTGTAAATGGTGGTACAGGTAGTTGAGTGGGGGTGGATATATGAGATGGATATGGTTGTGGTTGTGGTTGTGGTGGAGGTGGATTGTAGGGATAGCATGGAGTTGGATATGGAGGATATTGAGGAAAATATTGAGGATATTGTGGATTTTCCCAATAATTTCCTTGCCAACCATGTTGCCACGATTGGTTTTGGGGTTGAGATGGCTGAGGTTTCCAAGGAGGGAGTGTGTCCCAATTATTTTTAGATGGATGTGAATAAGCTTGAAATTGTGAAGTGGGCCCTTACATAATATCAAGTTGACTAGGCCGCCAAGGTATCCTTGGAGCTACATAACAT
This sequence comes from Pinus albicaulis, assembly GCA_034641835.2. Classification (NCBI taxonomy): domain Eukaryota; kingdom Viridiplantae; phylum Streptophyta; class Pinopsida; order Pinales; family Pinaceae; genus Pinus; species Pinus albicaulis. Next base: position 750,140,729 of record CM076579.1, read on the forward strand.
AGCTTCTTTGGTGATTGCCTTGCTCCATTTTCTTCCTGGTAAACTTCTTTAAACCTGGGAAATGATGGACAACATTTATTAGCATATGATTTTGCATGGATAACAAAAATATCAGCATCTTCTTTTTTTCTCATTTTGCATTCTTAACATTTCTAATTTTTCACTTATATTGCTAATAATTTATGTTTTAAAGTTGTCAAGAAAATTTCCAAGTTCATCTTGCCTTACCAATGTTGAGGTAGATTTACATACTCTTTCCCTTCCTCTTGATATGTGCTTGCATGTTTCACAAATTTCTTCAAATGACAATTGGTATACGTCTCCTCTACTCATGATATTAAGGAGATCAATCCACTCATCCCTAATTGTTCTAAGTAAGATGGTTTTCAGCGTGTCAAATTATAGATGGTGCAATTTTTCCCTCTTAACATTATACATGAACCTCTCTATTAGATCCTCAAGGCTCTCGTCTTCTTCTTGGTTCATTCTAAAAATTTATTCTCTAAGATCACGATCTTTCTATTTTTCTATAATATCTTTTGCATATCATTCCATGATCTTATTGAATTAGTACCTAGACTCATGAACCATTTAAGATATTTATCCTTCAATGTTGCAGGAAACAGTCTCAATTTTTGAGTGTGTGATAAGTATGCATAATATCTACAAACTATCTCAAATTCAAAGAGAAATGTATCTGTATCCTCTGTCCTCGTACCATGTAAGTTGGGAAGGAAATATGGAGGAATTTTCTTCATATGTACACTGATGTCTATATCTTGAATGGGAAACCCAATAAGATCTTCTTCATTTTCATCATATCCATCCATCTCTTCTACCTTCAAAAGTGTATGGTGATGTGGTTCTTACTACATAACGTGTTCAAGTGGGGGGGATTGGTATTGGAGAAGTATTTTTTTAAAATTTCTGAGTATCCTTACTCCTATGAGGCATGAAAAACATATTTTTTTGTATTTTTCAGTATTTTGGAAACAACATGAAAAAGGAAAGGAGAAAATAATGCTGAAATAGAATCAAAGTATCTACTAGACACCTCCTCGACAACAGTGCCAAAAAGTGGTGAGCCCTAGTATTGCACCAAGAGTGCCGCAACTCCCAAGGGTTGCCCTAATTTACTTCATCAACCTGGGCTTCATAAAAACTTGGAGGTGTCAGTGCTATATACACAGTAGATTCATTCTACTCATGTCACTCCCTTCCGCTATACGAAATGGTGCTACTTCTAAGGGTTCTCAGTGAATTTTGTCACACTTCAATGAAACTAAAATAAATTGCAGAAAGGAAATGACAGAAAGGAAACTAAACTAAATTTCTGAAAAGAAATGGCAGAAAAGAAACTAATTTAAATTTCAGAAAGGAAATGACAGAAAGGAAACTAATTTAACTTTTTGAAAGTAAATGGCATAAAGGAAAATAATTTAAATTGCAGAAAGGAAATGACGGGAAGGAAACTAATTTAATTTATTCTCTAGCTACCATGCTTCTATCCATGCAACTAAACTATCCATGACTTAATTCTAATTGAAAATGTGTTGATTTTAATCTTGGAGGAAAAATGGATAAAGAGGCTAATGGATGGCTTAACACGTGAAACAAGGCTTCGAAGTGGAAGGAGGGGGTTTAAATCTTACTAAAACTTTATTATAGCAAAAAAATGCTTTGGAGTGGAATGCTTTGAAAAATGTGATGGTGGAGAAGTGGGAGTACAGTACACGAACGGGAGTGAAATGCAATTTGCGAAAAGGGAAAATGTTGCGATCTGCAATATGCGATATCTCAATATCACAATCGGCAAACAGGAGTGTTAATTGTTAACAAGAAGTGGATAAAGATTTCAAAATGTGATTTGTGATGAGATAAATATTGCGATCTGTGATATGTCATATCTCAATATCGCAATCGGCAGCAGAAGCAGTAAGTGTTAACAAGTAGCAGATAAAGATTGTGAAATGTGATTTGTGACGGGATAAATATTTTGATCTACGATATGCGATATCGCAATATCACAATTGGCATATAGGAGCGGTTAGTGTTAACAAGGAGCGGATAAATATTGTGAAATGTGATTTGCGATGGGATAAAGACTACGAAATGTGATTTTTGGTGTGGCGGAGTACGGAGCGATATCGCAATCGGCATTTGGAGCAGTAAGTCTTAAAGTAAAAGGGGAAAAGTTTTCGAAATGTGATGGGTGATGTGGTGGTGGGACTAGTGGCAGAGCGCGATACCAATATAGTTATCGACATCGGAAGCAGTAAGTGTTAACGAGTACCAAATAAAAATGTGATTGCGATTTGCGATGCGACGGAGTACGGAGGATATCGCAATCGGCGTCAGGAGCGGTAAGTATTAACGGGAAAAAAATAAAAATTTGATTGTGATTTGCGATGTGGCGGAGTACAGAGGATATCGCAATCGGTGTCAGGAGTGGTAAGTATTGCTGGGAACAAATAAAAGTTGTGATTTGCGGTGTTGAAGTACGGCAGAGGGAAGTTCTAACAGCAAGGGCGGAGGTCGAACTCCAATGGTTTTCGAGTGTTTTGCGTTAAAAGGGGTAAGGAAATAACGACGAATAAAAACAAAGGAATAAGGTTGGTTGAATGGTTTACGTGTTTTTATGAATAAAAAGGTGGGTGCTGCAGTGAGAGTAAGCGGGAAAAAGCAGAAATGGAGGGTGTAACAACAGTGCGCATATTGCAAAGATAGAGATGGAGAATGAAGCGAGGAGGCACCACGGAGCTACTCTAGGGTTTTAACAATAATTACTGTAGTCAACCTACTAACTTATGTGCAAGGAAAAAGACGAATGCGTAAAAATACAGTGCAAAGGGAGACTAAAAAATGGTAATGCAACTCTACTTTTAATATCAAAAATAGTGAACAGAAGTCAGTTTTTGGGATTGTGGGAAGGTTTGAGATCCTCGAGCTCTATTGAAAAATATGAGAAGGGGGTCTTGACCCACATCTTTTGGATTTTTCCTCTACTATATTAATCTCGTAAGCAAATGAATAACTACAATAGCAAATTGAAGGAAAAACTAAACAACAATGAAACTATCATAAGCAAAACTAACTAAATGACAGAAACAAAACTAGCTAAATGGTAGACAGGAAAGAATGAAAATAGCAGAGAAGCTGAGGGACATGGGTTGGGCCCTAACCCACGAGCCCAGCTCTCTGAAACTAAATCAGTAGAATGGAGTATGTCTGCTCATACAGGGAATATAATAGCCTCGTTACATTTTTGAAAGTTTTATCACTGAGTACAATAGTAAAAAGCATAATAGCTTGCAACAAAAGTTTTTACTTGAATCGAATGGAAGTTGACCCTAATTAGTTCTTTATGGCTTGAGTGCACTTTGTCTTGAGTTGTTTGGCTGCCTCTGGAATTCGAATTGTTGGAGGGGATATCATGGGAATCTTTTGGTTTCCTTTGAGAGTTAAGGAGGGTGGAAAATGCCCTTGAATATCTCCAAGCTTTCTCCCTAATTTCCTGATATTTTGCGCATTTATTCTTCACTCTTGATCTTCTAGTGGCAGGGAGCAAGCCCCTAAATTAGATCCTTCTCCAAATCTGCATAATCTGCCCAATATTCTCACAATATTCTAAAAAAATAACCAATATTAGGCACAAATATGCAATTATCTTTAAACCTTCCTAAGAAAATATTAAAGCATAAGAAAACATCATTAAGTGTAGAAGGATAGATTTAATATATCTTTTCATGTGCATAAGAAATGTAGATGGGCCTAAGAAAGGTTAGATGGGCCTTAACTTATGTCTAATTTATAGGCCCATCAACCTCCACATACCTTCAGGTATATTTGGGAGGACAAAATTAGGTTTCTATCCATCCATAGGTAACCGATTTGGTCACCTTGTAACTTGTGATACACCGAACACATCATTCGGGGAGATTGCCTACCCGTACTTCTTGGTTTGACAGGAGGTATTTAGCAGTTCACAATTACTTGGTAAACATTTTTCCTAGAAGTACCATTTTATTTTATTTATTTGTTTTTGGTCATAAAATAACTCAGTCGTCATGGAAGAAGAACATCCCTTTCCCCATCGTTCGTGTAGAATAGCACTTAAACCACCTTTACCACCAGAAGCCATTTCTGGTCGGCGAAGGCGACATCGTTCTACCAAAACTAGTACTATCAGTACCTCTTGTAGGGGGCATTCAAAACTATCTTGAGTCCATTTCGGTTATTATTTTCAAGACTCATTAAACTCATAAAAATATCGAGCTTCTTTTTCTATTTTTCATGCTCGTAAAACACATGAAAATGTTGAGTTCTTTTCGTCTTTTCTTGCTCGTAAATTAAATTGAAAGTCGGCCAAAGCATACTTCTATCCTTATTTTTCAAGATTTGATCAAAATGAAAAAGGACTTGAAGCGCGCTTTTATCTCTTTTTCGAGCTTCGATAACAGCGAAAAAGGAACCCTTGGAGTCTTCTTTTAGCTCTTTTTAGACTCTGATAATGTGAAAAGATTGTCGATCACTTGTATTTTTGAGCTCATAAAATTAAATGAAATGACATCTACTCAGTATAATTTTAACCCTTTTTCAGACTAAGATAGATTATTTACGAAAAAGGAAAACCTTAGTCGAACACAGCTAGGATGTTCTCTTGGGTATCATTTTACACTTTTTCAGACTTGAGCGACAAATTTACAAAAAAGGACTCATGGATTTTTCTTGTTTCCTCTTTTTAAAACTCTCTAAATATGAAAAAGGATTGAGATGTCACTATCATTAGGCTCGTTAAAACATAAAGTAGTGATAGTCTTGTCAATCATGGTAAGAATCGAGTTTCATTTATTTCTAGACTCATTAAATTATTAAATAGCGATGTATTTTCTCGAAGGGTTGAAGTATAGATCAATCATATGTTATCCTCTTCAATCTTATTAAAAAATAAAGAGGTAATGGTCGAAAAATGACCGGGGAAAATTTGGGAAAGCGAACAGAACATTTTATGGTAGCAGGTTGCTCTTGAACATGACACTTTAACTCCATCATCGTGACTTTTGGGTTGGGTGATTTTCTTGATGGTTCATTCATGCCTTCACTTCGGTTTTGGGTCAATGCTGCCAACTCATCTCAGTGTCACCGATACGTTCAAGATAAGCCATCCAGTGAATACTCATACTTCTGCAATACTCATAAACCTTCATTTTCATGACAGTCATCCGTGAACATTGCTATATCAAGTCACATTTTGTCTCTGAAATCAGTAACTCCCTTTTCGTGATAAAGTGGCTTCTTGTCGACATCAGCTCATGATCTAGGAAGTTTACTTAGAAACATCATCTTCCAGTACCATGAGGCTTGTTACATCATTGGCAAGTTTCTTTCTTCCGAACCTTTGACCAAAATATTTTTTGTTGTTCGACATCAAATCATCTATTCACACCTTGCAAACTATACTGCAATACCTTGAGATCCATTAACATCAATGGTGGTTCTATCGTGTTTGTTAACATCTCACATCATTGGTTGGTAATCAAATGATGTCTTACTATGTTTGACTACAAATCACATATTTGCATGGCTAGACTTGTACTTGAATGATAGAGTGAACGAGATAAGAAGACCTCGGATCTAGTTTCATCCATCTGGGCTGCAATTTTAGGATTGTTGTACACATCATCTATACGATGACTTTACATACAGATCGTCATCTGAACATGGGCCTATATATGTAGGCAAGTCTGTATTGGGAAACATTCCAATGTAGATGAATTTCTGAACTATGTAAATGTTATTAGATAGTTTACGTGCTGAGCATGGGAATGCCTCCCTCAGAAATTTGTGATCAAGATGAAAATATCATGATGTAATGTATTGTCATATTGATGCAATTCACCGTCCACTTCAGTTCTAGCTTATCACATTGTAAAGCATTGTTGGGAAAAATACTGAGAGGGGGGGGTGAATCAGTATTTAGAGCTAACTGATAAAAAATTTTACTTTTCTTTTCTCAAAACCCATACGCTAATTTACAGAACAAAAATAGCGTATATACGCGGATATCCTTAAGGAAACTCGCGTATGCTCAGAGCTCTTATCATGTATTTGATTCTTAAATCATTGCATCATTTATTCATCAGATGTTAAGCAGTAAGCATGTGCAGTAAAAACAGAATAAACCATCACACATAAGCAACACACATGAACACCAGGATTTAAGGTGGAAACCCAAGTCGGGAGAAAACCACCGCTTTCGTCATCTCAGTCTTCAATATTTATTATAAAGAAAACATCTTACAACCATGTACTAGAGCAGACTCATACCAGCACGCAGGCACCCACCTGCAAAAGGCTACAACCTTCTCTCGTTTACCAACCTCTCCTGGAAGGGAGCTACAACCCCCTGCTCTCGTTTACCAGCCTCTCCTGGAAGGGAGCTACTACCCCCTGATATTAGCACTAGCCTCTACTGGCAGAAAGCTGTTACTTTCATACTGAAGGCTTCAACCCTCAGATCCACTGCAGACCACATTTCATCAATTTTCATACTGGATCAAACAGCTTCAACACAACCCTTCACTTATCAACAAACATACTTTGCCCAGTACTTCAAACAGAACAATGAGACCATTGTAACCAGAATATCAGAGATAACCTAGACTTCATAATAGATATGCAGATGTAAACTCAACCCTGAACATTCATTGAATCAAATATCATACGCTACTTTTCTTTACTGAAGCCGCGTACATACGCGCTTTCCTGCACACCAACTCGCGTATACTTCTATGTATTTTATTCTTCAGAAAACCCTATACGCACCTTTCATTAATAGAGACCGCGTATACACACGCTTTTGCAGAGACCAACTAGCGTATAGATATGTAAATGGAAAACTTTGCAAAACAGATCAGATCTATAAACTTACCCAGATTTCTTCATTATCTTCAGCAGACTTTGCGCCAGATCTTCCCCATTTCTTCTGCTGCAGATCATCCTAGAGATTTATCATCATCATAAGATCTAGAGATCTTGAACCATCCTCAGATCCATGGGTGCATCAAAGAACAGAGTTCATTCATGCAGATAATCCTTAGAGATATTTATTCATCAACAACCCTTACTCATGCATGCCCTTGCACAATGATCTTCTTCTCCTTATATAGATTTAGCCTTTATCAATACCATGAGTCAAAACCACACAACTTCCGATGGTATTTCTGGACGGGATCAAATAGATAATCCAACGCTCAATACAGTGGGCCAATACCATGGTAATGCCCCTAGGTATCATAGTTTTTAGAGCGCAAAAGGCATACGCGACTTTGAGCGTGCGTATCCGCGTGTATACGCAAATTTGCCACATAAAAATTGTGTATATGTTAAACCTGAATGTATACGCGGGTTCCCTTCACAAAAGTAGAGTATATATGTGGGTTTCATTCACAAAAGTAGCGTATACATTGTGACATATTATATTTATCATTTTTCTGGCACTTACTGGAATTGTTTTCTCTGTCACATCTGAACTGATCTATAGATACATAATTCTTACATCTTTAGCACATAGGTTGCTTATCATAGGCGACTCATCAAGTAGGTTTCCATCAAGGCCAAATTCATCAAGTAGGTTGCCATGAAGGACAACACATTGCATCATATTGCCAACAATCTCCCCCTTTGGACTTGATGGCAACCATGATGGTGTTTGATCACCACAACAGATAGATACAATGAATATAACCATTATGCAACCACCATGATACTCTCCCCCTATTCAAACACCATAAACACCATGATAATCTTCCCCTTTGACATCAAGGTCAAAGGACAGATCAAAACCAAAACAAGGTTTTTCTTCTCATGTAGAAAGAAGAGCTCTGTAGATCTGACGTGCACTGAAGCTACAATGCTCCCCCTGAGTTCATGCTGAATCTTCAAACATATTTTTCAATGAAGTACATGACTCTATGACATTTCCTATCACCAAGGACTCATACTTACATCAATGATCCAACCAAATGGATTTACATATGTGACTCGGGTACCCAACCAAGTGGGTTTACATATTTTGACTCAACTACCCTACCAAGTGGGTTTACAAATTTGACCAAGTCCTTACATGATTGAATATTACAATTTTACATCATAGGTCTCAACATGACCTTTTCATCACATTACAAATATGAACTTTTGTTACAAATGCCAAAAAGACCTCAAGAGAGAGATCATATTTTAGAACCATCATAATGCCAACAATGCATCCTTTCCACGTGACCAATGCTCCCCCTTAGCTTGTGCATCCTGAACACTTTCAACAGCAAAACATCAAGGCATCTTCACCCAATATTAGAGAATGAAATAGAAATCTAAGAGCTGAAACATCACCAGAGATACCCAACAGCACCATAGTTGTGCTGAAGAATGCTGACCCAGAGAAAAATTGTCAGCAACCACCCATACGCAGTTTTATCTATATAAACTCGCGTATATACGCGACTGTCTTTCATGAAATCCGCGTATCCAATTTAATCTTCTGCATTTAAGCAGATCTGATCTTCTGCATGGAAGAAGCTACTCTCAGCTTCTGTCTGAGATATTCAAACGCTTCCCTAGGCAAAGGTTTGGTAAATATATCACCAACTTGTTCTTTAGAGGGAACATACTCCAACTTCACCTTTTGTTCAAGCACTTGTTCACGTAAGAAGTGATACTTGATGGGAATGTGTTTGGTCTTGGAAAGCATAACAAGATTCTTTGAGATACTGATGGCACTTGTATTATCACACATAATGGAGATAGGAGGTGAACATTTGATTTGAAAGTCTTGTAAGGTTTGCATCATCCAAAGAAGTTGAGTGCAACATGATGCGGCAGCCACATATTCTGCTTCTGTTGTAGATAAGGCAATAGAGTTTTGCTTCTTGCTGAACCAGGATACTAACCGGGGCCCCATATAGAATGCACCACCACTAGTGCTTTTCTGATCATCAACATTTCCAGCCCAATCTGCATCAGTGTAAGCATGAAGAGTAATGTCAGCATTCTTTGGATACCATAGTCCAAAGTCTTGAGTTCCTTGTAGATATTTGAATATTATTTTGACAGCGTGAAGGTGAGACTCTTTTGGATTAGCTTGGAATCGTCCAACAATCCCAACTGCATGCATAATGTCTGGTCTAGTCCAAATGAGAATGTGTTAGACTTCCCATCATAGATTCAGACAGTGGTTGACCATGGTGGGAGAATCATCAGCGAGAACCGTAGATTACATCCAAGCATTTGGTGTACTTGGCTAAAGGTTTGCACTCTTCCATGCCATACTTCTTCAGAATTTGCTTAAGGTATTTTGCTTGTGATAAGAATATGCCATCTGTAGTTTGATGCACTTGCAAGCCAAGAAAGAATGTTAGTTCCCCAAATAAAGACATTTCAAATTCTTGTTGCATAGCAGTAGCAAATTTCTGACTCATAGATTCTTCATTGCTTCCAAAAATGATATCATCAACATATACAACCATAATTAATAGTTTATCATTTTCATTTTTTGTGTATAAATTGCTATCAGCAGACCCCTTTGAAAATCCTTGTTGATGAAGATATTTGTCAAGACGATAATACCATGCCCTTGGAGCTTGTTTGAGACCATATAGAGCCTTTTTAAGTCTGCAAACAATTTTTTCATCATTTCCCAAAATGAATCCTTCTGGTTGTTCTATATAAACTTCTTCTTCTAGATCACCATTGAGAAACGTAGATTTAACATCCATTTGATAAACTTTGATTTGTTGGAAGCTTGAAAAAGCAAGAAACATTCTTATGGCTTCAAGTCTAGCTACATGAGCAAAAGTTTCTTCAAAGTCTATACCTTCTTGTTGAGCATACCCCTTGCAGAAAAGTCTAGCTTTATTTCTTATAACCTCCCCATTCTCATTTAACTTGTTTTTGAATATCCATTTGGTTCCAATGACATTTTTGTCATGAGGTCTTGGTACTAATTCCCAAGTGTGATTCTTTTCAATTTGATCAATCTCTTCATTCATGGCTTGAATCCAACATTCATCTTTGCTTGCTTGATTGACATTGTGTGGTTCAACGGTGGATAGAAATGCCAGATATCTAGAAGATCCCACAAGATAACTCATCTTCAGGTTCTTCATTGGTTTCACTGTCTATATCATTGTTATTTGATGTAGGAGGACATATGTCACCATCGTCTTCATTTGTTGTTTGTTTTTCTTCTTTTGGGGCTGCAGGAGACTCATCAATACATTCAACAATCTTCTGAATTCTTTTATTGTAACATTTATATGCTCTACTCCTAGAGGAGTAGCCAAGAAGTATTCCTTCATCTGCTCTGGATTCAAACTTGCCAAGTTTTTCATCATTATTTTTGATAAAACATCTGCTTCCAAAAACTCTAAAATGCTTCACAGTGGGAGGATTACCATACCAGAGTTCATATGGAGTTTTATCACTATTTACTCGAACATGTGCCTTGTTAAGAATATTTACCGTTGTATGTGCTGCTTCTCCCCTAAAAGTGTCAGGTGTTCCAGAGTCATCAAGCATAGCTCTAGCCATTTGTTGAACTATTCTGTTCATTCTTTCTACTACGCTATTTTGTAGTGGAGTGCCAGCGACAGAAAATTGTCTTTTTATGCCATGTTGTTCACAAAATTCAAGGAATTAATTTGATGTATATTCTCCTCCTCGATCAGATCTAAGACACTTGATTTTCATATCTAATTCATTTTCAACTAGTGCTTTGAAGGTCTGAAATTTCTCAAATGCTTCATATTTGTGTTTAAGCAGCCCAATCCAACACATTCTAGAGAAATCATCAATAAATACGATATAGTATTGTTCACCACGTGGTGACCTTTTCCTCACAGGTTCACATATGTCAGTATGAATAAGTTCAAGAGGCTTACTTGATGATCCTTCCTTGGCATTAAACTGTACTCTGGTTTTCTTACCAAATTGGCAAGATTTGCATATGATATTTTTGGGTGGAGTAATATTGGGAAGATCACGGACAGCTTTAAGTCTGCTTGATTTGTTGATCTGAGAGAAGCTCAGATGCCCCAACCTTCTATGCCATAGCCATTTTTCTGAAGATTTACTCAAGTAACATTGTTCTTTGCAGTTCTTCAATACATACAGGTTGCTTGGAGTTCTTTTTCCTTTTATAATTGTTTTACCTGTATCAAGATCACGTACCACACATTCTTTTGAACTAAAGACAACTTCAATTCCTTGATCACACATTTGACTTACACTTAACAGGTTATGCCTTAATCCATCCACAAACATGACATCATTAGCTTTCACCTTTTCTTTTAGAAACACAGACCCTTTTCCCTTAATTACCGCAGGAGTATCATTTCCAAATGTAACCTTCTTTTCCTTTTCTAGAGAATTATATGTAAGAAGTTTGTTTTTGTCACCTGTCATGTGTCTTGAGCATCTGCTATCAATGTACCATTTATTTTCTTCACCTTCTGCAAATAACACTATGCCACAATTTTCAACCTGCAATTCCTTATTTTTCCATACTTTGGAGCTTGAAGGAACATGCTCTTTTGGCTTAACTTTGCTCCTGCATTCAGATTCTTCATGGCCAAAGTTATTGCAATAAGCACATTCAACTTCATTTAGGAGAAGAGAAAATTTGTTATAGGTATTCTTCTTTGTTTCAATATCAATCCTTTTCTTTCTTTCTTCTCTTGTCATGATGGTTTTATATGCAACACATTGAACAGCTTTATGACCAAAATTGTGACATGAGAAACATTGTCCATTGAAGAAGAAATCTCTGCGATCATGAAATATTCTACTTGAATTTACCTGTTGATTTTTGTTTCTTTGAAAGACATTCCTGTTGGTGTTCTTTGAATTGAGATGATCATGCTTTACCTGTAATGATTCTTTATTCCCTTGTTGAGTGGCAGAATGTTGTATACCAGCTGTAGCTGCTTTTAGATAATTTGGTGCTGAAGCCTGAGAAGATTCTCCGGTATATCCAAGACCTGTCTTTATAAGAGGAGAACGTTGTACCTTGATAATCTCATCTAGGGTTTCAGATCCTTTAGCAAATCTAAGATTCATAGTCTTTACTTTCTCAAATTCTTTTCTTAGACTTACCACTTCACATTCTCATTTCTCATTTTGTTTCTTTGCTTCTTCAAACTGCTTTTCCAGATTTTCTATGGTTATTTTCCTTTCTTCTAAGAGTATTTCACTTTCTTCTAAGCGTATTTTGAGTTGATTGTTTTCTTCAAGAAAATCATTGTCCGCTAGAGCATCCACAAAAGTATCCTTTTCTTCTCTAGATTCAAATTCCATGAGAAGTCTAAGATCTTGTTCACATTCTTCCTCACTATCAGATAACCCATCACTGTCTTCATGAGTATAGTAACTTTTTCTAGTGTTAAACCGATTCTTATTCCTTCTTGCTACTTCCTTCCCTTTTGCGGGTGTTTCTTTATGACTAGTGTTAAACCGATTCTTATTCCTTCTTGTTACTTCCTTCCCTTTTGCAGGTGTTTCTTTATGAGGACACTTATCAGCATAATGACCAACTCTTCCACACTCAAAACATTTGAAAGGAAGCTTACCTCTAAACCGTCCTGTGCCAAGTTGGAGTTTCTTTACAAAATTTACCTCATCTTCTTCTGAGATATATCCTGATCCTTATGCTTCTTCTTCTTTCCCTTTTATGCAAAGCTACGAAAACACGACCTCTTCTGACTTCATTTGGTCCTCCTCTTCTCATTTCATGTGCAGTTAGTAACTGCAACAGTTACTACAATAAGATGCAGAATCTGTTGTTTCTTCGAGCGAGAAACTTACCGACTCAAGTTGCCGTTAGCGATCTTAAAATTTTCTCAACAAAAGTAGATTCAGCTATTGTTTCTCCCAGATTTCTCATATGATTTACAACATCATCAAGACGTAAAAAGAAACTGGAAATATTCTCATCACTATGCATCTTTAAATTTTCATATTCAATTCTGAGAGTTTGAAGTTTCGCAGTTTTTACCTTTGCATCACCTTCATAACTTAGAATGATTATTTCCCATATCTCCTTTGCTATATTCAGCTGCATAACTTTGACAAATTCCGATTCAGTTAGACTTCCCATTAGAGCATTGACTTCCTTTGCATTTGTTTCATAATTCTTCTTTTCAGTTGGATCTGTTGTTATAGCAGCTGGATATTGATATCACCTAGTTTCAGCAAACCAATACCTTTTCTGCTCCATAGGCCCGAAATAGGATCTCTCCTTGTTTTCCCGAGGAAAGATTAAATTACTTCCATTAAAACGGAAGGCTTGATAGATGTTTGTTTTCTATCTTGATTGCTCATCTTTGATATTCCTTCTGACGGCAAACTTTTTAGAAGGACACAACAAATGCAATTGTTAGGAAAAATACGGGGGGGTTGAATCAATGTTTAGAAACTAGCGGTAAACTTTTTACTTTTCTTTTCTCAAAAACCATACGCTACTTTACAGAACAAAACTAGCGTATATACGCGGATATCCTTAAGGAAACTCGTGTATGCTCAGAGCTCTTATTATGTATTTGATTCTTAAATCATTGCATCATTTATATATCAGATGTTAAGCAGTAAGCATGTGCAGTAAAAACAGAATGAACCATCACACATAAGCAACACACATGAACACTAGGATTTAAGGTGGAAACCCAAGTCGGGAGAAAACCACCGTTGCCGTCGTCTCAGCCTTCAATATTTATTATAAAGAAAACATCTTACAACCATATACTAGTGCAGACTCATACCAGCACGCAGACACCCACCTGCAGAAGGCTACAACCTTCTCTCGTTTACCAGCCTCTCCTGGAAGGGAGCTACAACCCCCTGCTCTCGTTTACCAGCCTCTCCTAGAAGGGAGCTACTACCCCCTAATATTAGCACCAGCCTCTACTGGTAGAAAGCTTCTACTTTCATACTGAAGGCTTCAACCCTCAGATCCACTGCAGACCAGATTTCATCAATTTTCATACTGGATCAAACAGCTTCAACACAACCCTTCACTTATCAACAAACATACTTTGCCCAATACTTCAAACAGAGCAGTGAGACCACTGTAACTAGAATATCAGAGATAACCCAGACTTTAGAATAGATATGTAGATGTAAACTCAACCCTGAACATTCATTGAATTAAATATTATACGCTACTTTTCTTTATTGAAGCTGCATACATACGCGCTTTCCTGCACACCAACCCGCGTATAATTCTGTGTATTTTATTCTTCAGAAAACCCTATATGTGCCTTTCATTAATAGATACCGCGTATACACTC